>BSUD01000007.1:84192189-84339682 GCA_033239045.1 Fagopyrum esculentum | reverse complement strand
TTGTCAATAGCGTAGACAATGGCTAGAAATTCCTTTTCCGTAGTGGCGTAGTTGAGCTGGGCTTCGTCTAGCGTCTTGCTAGCGTAGTATATGGCGTGGGTTCGTCCTTCCTTTCGTTGCCCAAGAACAGCTCCAATGGCTACGTCACTAGCATCGCACATAATCTCGAAAGGGAGAGTCCAATCCGGTGGTTGGATAATGGGTGCTGAAATTAGAGCTTGCCGGATGGTGTTGAACGCATCTAGACATTCCTGTGAGAACTCAAAAACCGCATCCTTCATCAATAGATTAGTGAGAGGTTTTGATATCTTAGAAAAATCCTGAATGAAACGTCTATAGAATCCAGCATGTCCTAGAAAACTTCTTATTCCCTTCACCGAAACTGGAGGAGGGAGTTTCTCTATGGTCTCTATCTTAGCTTTGTCTACCTCTATCCCTCTACTATAGACTAAGTGACCTAAAACGATTCCTTCCTTAACCATGAATTGACACTTCTCCCAATTAAGAACTAGGTTAGTGTCTTCACATCTTTGCAAAACAAGAGAAAGGTTAGAAAGACAATCGTTAAAAGAGGAACCGTAAACGGAGAAGTCGTCCATGAAGACTTCCATGATTTCCTCTACGTATTCGGAGAAGATGGCCATCATGCACCGTTGAAAGGTGGCTGGGGCGTTGCAAAGCCCGAACGGCATTCTCCTATAAGCGAATGTACCCCAAGGGCACGTGAATGTGGTCTTCTCTTGATCATCCGGGTGTATCGGGATCTGAAAGAAACCACTATAACCGTCAAGGTAGCAAAAGTATGAATGTTGTGCTAACCTTTCAAGCATTTGATCGATGAATGGCAATGGAAAGTGATCCTTCCGCGTTGCGTTGTTGAGCTTGCGGTAGTCTATGCACATTCGCCATCCAGTCACAGTTCGGGTAGGAATGAGTTCGTTGTTCTTATTGGTGATGACCGTCATTCCTCCCTTCTTCGGAACTACTTGAACCGGGCTCACCCACTTGCTATCGGAGATAGGATAGATGATACCTGCGTCAAGAAGTTTAAGAATTTCCTTCTTGACAACCTCCTTCATGGTCGGATTCAACCGCCTTTGAGGTTGTCTTGAAGTTCTAAAGTCCTCCTCCATTAGTATCTTATGCATGCATAGGGAGGGTTTAATTCCTACTAAGTCTTCAATAGTGTAGCCTATGGCTTTTCTATGTTTCCTTAGGACATTCATGAGCCGTTCATGTTCATCTATGCTTAATTCGGAACTAACGATAACCGGGAAGGTGGAATTAGATCCAAGAAAAGCGTACCTTAGATGAGTAGGAAGTGGTTTAAGTTCCATCGCTTTCGGAGCTTCCAATGATCCTTGAGGAGCTTCCGATGTTTCCTTAGAAGTTTCTAAGGATGTTGAATGGTTGGGATGAGAATTTGGAGAAGTTGAAGAAGTGTGCCGATCACCATTTTCCACGGTCAAAATCACGGTTTCCTCTGGTTTTCCACGGCCGTAATATCCTCTGGAATGGAGGTCGAATTTGGTTGTGGAATCCACGGCCGTGGAATACAGAGTATGGCCGTGGAATCTTGTATTCTCAGCCTCATCGTGGAGTTTCTCAAACTCCACTTCATGCATCTCTTCTTGTGCTTCTAAGGCTTCAATTTCCTCTTTGCACTCTACTTCTTCTCCTACATCGGTTAGACTCATAGTAATAACCTTTTGCAAAGGATCGTTAAAGAGAATCGCACTTACTTCCTCCCTAGATAAACCTTCTTCGTTTTGGATATTGTAAATATCCTCATCAAAGATTGGTTCCTTCACTAGAGTGGAAAGAACGAACTCTACTTTCTCTTCCCCAATGTCAAAAGCGAGTCTCCCATTCTTGCAATCGACCATGCAGCCGGAAGTTGCGAGAAACGGTCTTCCGAGTATGATCGGGACCGGACTATCTGCAGGAATGTCAAGCACAACAAAATCAATGGGGACAAAGAACTTGCCTAGCTTGACAGGGACGTCCTCTACAATGCCGACGGGACGAGTAATGGATCGATCCGCCATGTATAACGTCATCTTCACCGGTTTAGGGTCGCCTAAACCGATCTTCCTGCACAATGCAAGTGGTATGATGCTCACACTTGCTCCCAAGTCACATAAAGCGTCATATGTGACCTCTCCCACTCCTATGGGAATGCAAAATGACCCCGGATCTTTCAGCTTTGGGGGCATTTTCTCCTTCATAGTCTTGATGAGGTCCGAAGAATCCGAACTCATCTTGACTTCTCCAAAATCTTCTAGCTTCCTCTTGTTAGAGAGGAGCTCCTTCAAGAACTTGCCATAAGCTGGCATACCTACAATAGCATCAATGAAAGGTATATTAATATGCAGTTTGCTCATGAGTTCTATGAACTTACCGAATTGCTTGTCTAGGCGCGCTCGCGCTCTAGATTGAGGGAATGGTAGGGGAGGTTTGAAAGCTGGAGGGGGAACATAGACGTCCTCCTTCTCCTTCCCCTTTTCTTTGCCTTTCTCTACGGGGACTTCAACAAACGTAGGCTGCGGATCGGTGGTAGTCACTCCGCTCCTAGTTGTAATCGCCATTACCCTTCCCTTAGGGTTGTCCTCCGTCTTTCCTGGAAGTTTCCCTTGATTCCTAGGAACTTCCTCCGCATGGTTGAACATATGATTTTCCAAAACCTTTTGAGCTTTGTCAACCTTAGAAATCTGATCATCAACCTTGATGATGCGGTTCTCCAACCCTTGAAGCTTTCCCAAGATCGTTTCCAACATGGGATCCGGCTTTTCCTTTCCCGTATTGTTTCCTCCATTTGATGATTGCCCCTGGCTTTTCAAAGGAGTAGAGGAAGAAGAGGGGTGGAGTTAGTGAATTGGAATTGGAAGGATAGGAGTTACCGGAATTTTGTTGATTGGAGCGCCAATTGTTGTTGTTCGAACCACGATTGTTGTTCCAATTGTTGTTGTTCCGGTTGTTGTTGTTTCCATTCCAATTGTTGTTCCGGTTATTGTTGTTGCGGTTGGTGTTGTCACCGCCATTGTTATTGCCCAAATAGCCAACATCCTTCTCTTGCTGCTTTAGGAAGTTGGTCTTGATAGCCTCCTTCAACTCCTTGATTTCATTGTTGAGGGAGAAAATCTAATTTTGAGCTTCATGTGTGAGCTTCGCTCCTTGCTCCACACGATTTCCCTCCACTTTCCGGTGGGAATATTTCTCTATGACTCTTGCTTGCTTCTCAATGAAGTCCCAAGCGTCATCTTCTCTCATGTCCATGAACGTTCCGCATGAGAGGGATTGAAGGTTAAATTGCGTTCCCGCATCCAGCCCCTTGTAGTAAATTTCCAGCAAGGCAAGCTTGGATATGCCATGATGAGGGCAATCCAAGAGTAAATCCTGAAACCTTTCCCAAGATTGAAACAAACTTTCGTTAGGTCTCATAGAAAAAGCATTAATCTTACCTCTAAGTTCCGCCGTTTTGGAGGGCGGAAAGAATTTGGTGAGAAACTCTGCGGAGAGGTCTTCCCACGTCTCTAGCTTTCCACTAGGAAGAGCTTGGTACCAAGATAGCGCTTTCCCTTTCAAAGAGAAAAAGAAAGGTTTGAGCTTATAGCTGTTGGTAGTAGCGCTCTTCGGCCTCATTGTCTCCATCATACACTCAAAGTTTTGCAAGTGTTGGTGTGGAGATTCAGCGCTTGTACCGCCAAACTGACTTTGGCGAACAAGAGTGATAACTTGAGGGTTGAAACTAAAACCTTGTACATCTTCAGCATCAAAGTTCACACCTAAGCGGCGTGGTTGTTGTGTTGGATCCATCCGCTGGCCAAGAGTTCTTGGCTCATTATCCACACGTTCGACCCTCGCATTCCTAGGTGGAATGCGGCGGTTAGCAGCTCCTTGTTGATTGAAAGGATTTATATTGATCGTGGGATCAATCTCTTCTAGTGGAGGCATGGAAGAATCACTATCATCAGCGGATGAGTGGCTTCTTCTTCTAGACCTTGTCCTTCTTCTCGAGGACTTCTTGCCCACCTTATCTTCAAGATCGCTCATCTTTATCTTCATTTGGACGATCATGTCTTGTAGACCGTTAACTTGAGTTTGATGACGATCCATCTCATCCTGGAGGAGATTCTCATTCCATCGGAGTTGAGCTTCCTTCTCCGCCAACTTAGTTTGAAGATCGCTTTCGTTTTCTTGAGCCATCCTCTTTTCCTTGCGTCTTTGTCTCAAGGTTTTCTCTACCTCTTGATCAAGAGGTAAGAGATCTTCGGTGTTTCTAGACCTGCGCATGCACTCAAGAAGAATCAAATAACGAGAGCAAGCTCCCAAGCTTGACAACCGGTTACCGAATTCGGCCGAAACCAAATCCCCGGCAACGGCGCCAAAAACTTGTTCGCCCCTAGAGGTGTGTGCAAATAAGCTTTAAATTTATAAAACTAGAATCAAGCAGCGAACCCGCAGTGTACGGATCGAGGTAGCTAAGCAAGGATTCCAGAGTATCGAACACAGGGATTTGGGTGGGAACAAATTCGATTTCAGGTTATCAAGCAGTAAATATGGGAGTTTTGCAAATATTGGGAAAACAACAATCCTAAAGATCCGGGTATTCAGTTGTGGCAACAGATTCAAGATATACTAATGATATAAAGACAGAGTAGAGATATGCAAAGGTATACTAATGCAAGGTAATCGTACGGTTGAGGTTCCGAAAACCTTATGTAACTTACCTAAAAGGTACTCCCTATACAGGTTGTTGAGGCTCAATATAGAGAGATTCTAAAGATAAGGGTTAGTATCAAATACCCAAACCTATAATCTAAAGGTCAAGACTAACTTATCCGATTGAGGTTGTTGAGGCTCACAATTGAGGTAGAGGTTGTTGAGGCTTCACTACCACCTAGAAAAGACAAGTCTAAACTAAGCTAAAGCAAATCTTTAACTTTGGATTAAGGTAAAAGCAAACTCGTAAACTTAGGGAAATTACGGTTAGATCTTGAGATTCCACGGCCGTGGAACTCAAGAACAACCCGTAATTTAGGGTTGTCGGCGACAATTCTCTAACTCTCAGGGTCTAATCTGTTTGCGATCGATCTATCATCATCTAAGCCACAACTATCAACCCTTCACCTTAGAATTGTTAAGGGTTTTTAGCCAATAACAGTCATATTGATATCAATTCAAGATTTAAAAGATAAAAGATGGGAACTTTCAAGAACTTTCAATAATCTTCAAACGAATCTCGGAATCACAATCAAGAACAAGTGTTTATCAAAAGATTCAAATCGGAATAAACAATCACAATCTTAGGAAAGAAAGGAAACGGGATGTCAATCCGATCCTAAATCAAACCTAAGCAAGAAGAGGAGTTTTTCTTGCAAAATCCTCCAAGAACTTCGATCTTCCACAACGCGAAGATCGCTAACAGCAACTCTCCAACTCCGAACTTTGATCTTCAATGAGACCTCCAAAATCACCTTCAAGAATGAAGGTTTGTGTGTTGCTAAGCTTGCGTTTTTGCCGCTAAACTTAGGGTTGAAAGATCGTAAGCTAGGTAGCGAGGTGTGGTGTAAGCAAGCCTATGCGATTATCATGAAATCTCTTTTCGGCCGTCTTTTTATAGGGCAAGACGAAGCGTCGGTCCGGCCCAATCTTCAAAAGATCGTGGCTTCGAAACGTGGCGAAAGGATTCGCCAAGATCACGGTCGTGGAAGATTCCACGACCGTAATTTTGAGGCGTGGAAACAAACACGGGTAACTTCCACGGCCGTAATATCCCCTGGAATGAACATCGAATTCTGACTCACAATCCACGGCCGTAATTTAGGGTAAAACCGTGATTCTTGCCTTCATTCGTGCATTCCTCAATCTAATACTCCAAATTGCTTCCAAAAGGTGTCCTTAATCTAGAGGTACATCAACTCAACTTCCCTTTGCTCGATTTCGTTCGGAAATAGCTCCAAATCACCTAAAATCAACATAGAACTCGTGTAGACATCCATATCGACTATATAGGCAATACTAGCTCATATATGCATAAAGCTCAATCAAAGACTATCAATATGAATCAAGTATGCTTAGAAAACGTGCCTAAAATATCACAATATTTCATGCTAACAAGGATACCCTGAATTTCTTCCCGCTTTTCTTCATTGACATTCGCACTAAATGATAGCTCAGATTTGCCAAAATTAACTTGTTGTCCAGATGTTGCTTCGTAACAACGAAGGATATTCACTATTTCTTGGCTTTGTTGACAAGTGGCTCTAGCAAACAACATACTATCATCGGCAAAGAACAAATGATATACCACAGGAGCACCTCTAGCAATTCTAATACCCTTCCAAGTACCCTTGGACTCACTTAATCGAATTAGACCAGAAAAAGCTTCTGCACATAATAAGAAAAGATAGGGTGAAAGCGGATCACCTTGGCGTAAGCCCCGGCATGGACTAAACGGCTGCGTCGGAACTTCCTGAACGAGCACCGAGAAAGAGACAGTTCGAACACACCCCATAATCAATTCAAAGATAAATATATTTTAATTAAAATAAACTATGATATTTCTTAAATTATATAAGATTTTTACCTACTATTTTATGAGTTTTATTATATTTATCACTATTTGATACTTTATCATATTCTGCATCACAACATGAGAAATTTATTTTGTTTTACATAAAATATAAGAATTTAATTTATATTTATATAAAATTTTAATAAAAAATTTTAAAATTAAACATAATCAATAACTATATGATATTTCGTTGTTGGTATACTCCGTGAAACGGAAAATTCGTAACATGTAAAATATTTTTTTAAAATTTTAATAATTCTTAGTTTCATAGGTTCCGCATAAAATAAAATTTTACAATACTTGATATTATTGTGTTATACTTTTTACAATTTTAATCAAAAATTAATTATGTTTTATCATATTATGTTTAATTCTAAAATTTTTGATTAAAATATCACATAAATGTAAATTAAATTTCTTATATTTTATATAAAACATAATTAATTCTCATGTTTTGATGCAAAATATGATAAAATATCAAATAGTAATAAATATATTAAAATTCATAAAAATAATAGGTAAAAATCTTATATAATTTAAGAAATATCATATTTTATTTTAATTAATATATATTTAGCTTCGAAATTTATAATATAAATTTTTATTATATTTTTTTTCCTTTTTTTAAAATAATTTTAATATAAAAACGTTATTGTAGGCAAAAAAAAAAAGAAATAAGGGTACCAAACGGAAAAACCGAAACTTTAGGGGTACCAAGCGGAAACGTAAAAAACTTTGGCCACCATCCGGAAAAGCCAAAAACTCAAGGGTACCAAACGGAAAAATCCTTAATTTTATTTGATCGTTTATTGGTAAAGTAATATCTCAACTTGTTGCTACCTTCAATTTTATAAATTTACAATTTTTTTTACTTCTACCTTATTCTTTTGATCAAATAATGTTTATATAGGTAAATACAAAGGCATAAAATAATAAACTAATAACAAAAAATAAGTCCGATAATAAGAGATAAGCCCAATTTTATAAGAGATAAGTTCAATGTTATAAGAGATAAGCGGGAGGTGTGGAAGAACATCTCCAAGCTTGCGAATTAAGAAGTTGAAACGAGTAGGTCCAAGAGGTTTAGTCATAATGTCAGCTAGCTGAAATGTGTGTGGAACATGTTGTGTCTGAATAATGTCTCGCTGAATCTGTTCCCTGATGCTATGACAATCAATCTCAATATGTTTGGTACGCTCATGGAATACTGGATTGTTGGCTATATGAATGTCGGACTGATTATCACAAAAGAGGCGCATAGAAGCCTTGTGCGAAACCCCGAGTGAATCAAGTAGAGAACGAAGTCAAAGGAGCTCACAAGTAGTAGCTGTCATTGCTCGATATTCGGCCTCGACAGAAGATCTAGAAACCGTAACTTGTTTCTTGCTTCTCCAAGAAATGGGTGAATTACCGAGGAGAATGAAGTAGCCTGTAGTAGAGCATCTAGTGATAGGGCAAGCTGCATAATCAGAATCACAAAAAGCACGAATAAATGGATCACTAGAACGAGATAAGAAAATACCTTGATAGGGTACTGACTTTAGGTAACGAAGAACCTTTAAGGCAACATCCTATTGACAACGGCGTGGAGCAGCCATAAATTGAGAAAGTGTATGAATCGAGTGTGCAAGTTCAGGGTGAGTGATGTACAAGTAGATAAGACAGCCAATCAATCGACAATATTTATCAGCATCATCAAGTAGAGTAGAGGAATATGATTGAAGACCATGATCAGCAGACATCGGAAACGATGCGCATTTACATCCAAGAATACAAGAATCGGCTAGAATATCTAGAGTGCATTTCCGTTGGTTCAGCCACAAACCAGACGGTGTACGAACAATTTTAATGTCTAAGAAGAACCGAAGGGGTCCAAGGTCCTTCATATGAAAGCAAGTATGAAGATAGTCTTTAAAATGACGAATGGTAGTAGGATTATTACAAGTAATGACTAGATCATCCACATATATAAGTATATGAAGGATGATACCTGATCGTTTGAAGGTGAAAAGGTAGTAATCAACCAGAGACTGAGAGAAACCATATTTCAAAAGAAAAGATATGAACTTGTGAAACCAATACCGTGGAGCTTGACGAAGACCATAAAATGATTTTTTTAGACGACAAACTTGGGACGAGGTTCAAAAATCGGGGGGTGGTAGCATATATACTTCCTCATGCAGATCCCCATGAAGAAAAGCATTGTGAACGCACATCTGATGAAGTTCCCAATTATAGAGAGAGATAACTACGAGAAGTAGTTTAATTGTAACTAATTTAGCAACGGGAGAAAAAGTTTCATTATAATCAATGTCTTATTGTTGACGGTTGCCGAGTGCAACGAAACATGCCTTATAGCGCTCAACCTATCCATCGGAGTTGTATTTAATACGAAAAACCCATTTAGAGTCAATAGGTTTACGATCGAGAAGAAAATCAACACATTCCCAAGTGTTGTTGTGGTGTAAAGTTGTGGAATAATTATCCACATAATATGTCAGATTTATCATTCCAATTTCGAGAAGTTTGGAGAAGAGGCTCAAACCGCATTTGGGTTGGTTAAAGGATAATTATCGACTTTGCTAAAGGATAATTATCGTCTTCGCTATAAATAACGGAAAATCGTTTATTAATTCATATCCTTTCACGTTTCTTCGTAAAAGCTCTAATGTCTCTCAACCTTCAAATTCAGATCTACTCTTCGTTTGTAATCCGATTTCAATTCCGTTTGAGTTTTCGGATTCCTCTCTTTTTTCTCTTCATTTTGGTACGAAGTTTCTGCGTTTCCGTTGAAGTTTAGGTCAGATCGAGCCTTCCCCTTACGTGGCCGGTTCTGTTGCTTAGATTCCGGTGAATCTGATGGTGTCCGAGCGTAGCATGCGTCGTTGTGATTCCGAATCTTCTTTCGGATTGTCAATCGGGTTAGTAACGAATAAGTTATGAATTTATTCATTTTTCATATTGCAATTTGGCTTAAATTGACCTTAGGCTTGCCAAAATTGATGATTGGAAATTCCATTATGCTCGTTACTTTATTTTAGTGATTATGGGATATTTGTTTGATGAGATCGGATGATAATTTGGTTCGGAAACTGCCTGAGGGCAAAACGTTATTCTTGTGAAATTTAATTAATTAATTTAAGATTAATTGATTAAATTAGGAATCTAGAAAACGCTTAAAGCTAATTAAATCCAAAGGAATGAATTTAATTGATGTTTGAAGCAAGAAGTTTAATATGAGGAATATGATATTCTCGACAGGTGTTGATGAAGACGGTAGACTAACTATAACTTAGTTGATCAGTGAGCGTATCGAGGTAACTCTTCGGACTTACTCAGATTCGATCTGCAGAAACCCGTGCATGAGAGATTTATATCTCATTGTGTTGAAATGTCTTGTTGTTTTGAAATGTCTTGTTGTGTTAAAATGTGAATGTTGATATGTTTTGAGATGTGTTATGTGTGAAGCATGCTTGATGTGTTTTATGATGAAAATGATGTTATGATGTGTAAAGCATGCTTAATGTTGTTGTGATTATTATCATGCCATGGTTATGAAATGGTTAAATGAACATGTGTTAGCCTATTGAGACGTGCTATTGAATGACATGATAAGCTTGTTGAAGAATGATAATGTATGACATGGTAAGCCTGTTGAGACGTGTGATATGATGATGACTTGTAAAGGTCAATAGTATGTAAATTGTTTAAGACTCCGAGCCAGGTCGCTAGCTATTGTAGTAAATGCCAGAGCTCGGCCAAGCCCGGATCACTTGCGTTTGTATAAGAATGACACCGAGTCTGATGAACTTAAGGCTGGGGTCACACACCTAATATAATTGGTTAATGTTTGCATTAACATGAATGGGAAAACGTTGCATGTGGTTTGGGGTTAAGACCATAACCTGCCACGAGAAATCTTGGTCCGTAGACTTGATGAGTCTAGCTACGACCTAAGAGCAAATGTCTTAATTAACCTAATCTGTGCAATGGTGAGCTCACACCAAATCCAGAACAGTATAAGCAATGCTTCCAGATTTGGTCCGGGATTGCAAATTGTAAATTTCATACTGCATTCACGTGCATCATTCATAAAAGCATGATATCATCTCATGAGCACGGTATATGGTATTTGAATACATGTGTTGTGTTGTGATATGTTGATATAATCTCTCGTGGATAGATTATGATCGGTAGCTAACGGTTTTAAACCGAATTTTAATAGGTAATGTCGATCATAGGAATGCTTCAGGGATGTCAGCTGTAGGAATTGGATGGCCCGGCAGTGTTAACCCAAGGGTTGGTTGAACTACTTTTGAAACTAATTGCTTGCAAGCGAGTCTGTTGCTGTAAGTGCGCAACTGTGTATACGTGTTGATTTCAGGCTGAATTTTAAACAACTATTCAGGTGTCATGTTTTGAAGTGTCGTTTTGGGATATACATACTAACTACATGCAAGGTTGTTATGTAAATGTTTTCTAAATGACAAGTTGGATGTTTTCATTAGTTTTCGTGCTTCTTGTTGCAAGGTCCTATTTGTGAAGTTGTTGTCAGGCTAACTGATGGGACCCACTGTGTGGTCCTTAGCCTAGTGACGGCTTGAGTTACTTAAAACTCGGGACGTTACAAATTGGTATCAGAGCTTAGGTTGACAACAAGGGCACATGCGACTTGAGATAAGACATGATAGTTCAACCTAACTACAACCCAGTTTGGGTTGGTTTTGAAAGATGATTTATGTTTTGAAAAGGTTTTGGAAATTACTGACATATGGTTTTAATGAATTTAAAATCATATGCATAGTCGGGATCGTGGGTAAAGACATTGCCTTCCACTCCTCAGCGTAACTCCTTGTAAGTGATAGTTCTCTCTCTAACTCTTAAGATTCATAATATTCTAATTAGTGTTACTACTACTATAGGTAGTAGACATGTCTGAGAAAGAACAAATTCAAATGTTCCAGTTCATCACAATGAATATGTAAGTGTGCCAGCTGGGGCACCACATGGTAGAAGAGCACGAGAGGATAATGCTGATAGTATGAGGTCGAGGTCAAGTGCCTCAACCAACCATGTTATACATGATGAGCACATGCAAGAGATGATTGATGCTGCCATGAGAAGAGTAATACCCGATATAGTACAAGAGGCAATTGTTGCAGCATTGGGTAACACATTGCAAGGAGGGGTGAAGCCACGAGAAACTCCAATTGTTGTACCCCCAACACAAATGAATCATCATGTCGAACACGAGGGTCATGAGTTGAGTTCAGAAAAGTGGTTGAAAGTAGTACGAAGAAGAGAAGTTCCTAACTTTAAAGGAAGCTATGACATAGAAGCAGATGGGTGGCTGAGCCACATGGAAGTGGTCTTTGATGAGGTAAAAGTACCTGAGGAATACAAAGTGAGTTTGGTAGTGACATTTATGCAAGAGGGAGCTATGAGTTGGTGGATTAGGAACCGCGACAACATCACTAACTTTGACGCATTCAAATAGCGGGTTAAAGCACACTTCTGCCCAAAAACAACTCGGGCTGGTTTGTTGAGCGCCTTTCTAGAAGCTACTGAAGACGATGCTCCGATAATAAAGATAATCGATAAATTCCACGGAAAATGCACGTTGTTGGGAGATAGAGCTCCACCAGAAGATCAATTGGTTCACTAATTTGCAAATCGATTGAAGGGACATCATCGTCATATGCTTGCACCTTTTGAGGATCTACAACTCATAGAATATCAAGAAACGATTTTGAGGCTTGAAGCTAGACAACCTCATAAAAGGGAAGTGGACTCTAAATCTAGTAGTAGTTATAACAAGAAACAGAGACTTGTGACAGGATTCTACAGAGCTGAGGGGTTAGCACCGCACAGTAGTCAGAATCGTTCTGGAGGGAATTTTCAGGCCAATAGTTCAATTGGAAATCCTAACTTCCTAGTATGTTTTAATTGTGAAAATATGAACCATATCAGGAGGCAATGTCTGAAGGATCCAACTACATGTTTTAAATGTAGTCAACGTGGACATATGGCTAAGTTTTGTGGGGTTAGAGGAATGATGTCATCTCAAGGATCCTCCCCAAACATGAGAAGAGAGGGAAGTCAGAGCGTACAATGCAGCTACGGATGTGGACCACGTTAGTACCCAACTAGTCAACATCAATTTGGTCAAGAAGGATCTCAGAAAAGGCCGCAAGGGCAAGGACGCGGTGGAGGTCGTGGGGCCGGAAATGAGAAGAGTCAACTCCGAGCGATCGAGCTGAACAAAAGTAATGCACAAGATACACAGATGGTTACAGGTACGTGTTCGCTCGAAAGTGTGTGCGTCAAAGTCTTAAAATTTATATCTAGAACTCAAAACAAAGCGAACCCGCAGTGTACGGATCGACTGTAGTAAGGTAAGAATTCCAGTGTCGAACTTAGGGATTTGGTGAGAGTAAATTCAAATTCAGTTATCTAGCGAGAATGCAAAAACTTTTGTGATTAATAAAGAGGGAAATGATACCAGGAATTCAAGTATCCGATTGCGGCTTTCGATTCATGACACTTTTAATGGATATAAGGACAAAGTTTATATTGCCAAGATTATGTGTTCAAAGGTAGGTATCGTACGATGAAGTTCCGAAACCTATTTCTCTAGTCCAAAGATTCTCTCTATAAGGGTTGCTGAGGCTGCAATATAGAAAGATCTAAAGGCAAGAATTATGTTCAAACTAACTATCTAAAACCCCAAGATATGACTCTCCAAAGTAATGAATAGAAAGCACACTTAGAATCTTAATAAAGGATGTTGAGTCTCTCTATTACCCGAATCTTGTAATCTTAATCTATTAAATGTAGAATCAAGTTTGAAGTCTCTTCATACACTCTAATAGAGGTTAAAAAGGTTAAACAAGGTTGGGATTTAGGCAAGGATTAGCTTTGGTTATAGATTATTCAATTAAAGTTCGTCAGAAGAATAAATCGTGTTGTTCATAGATAAATCGGCCGATTTATTCAAGACCAGTCGATTTTCCTGTTATCGCAAAACTAAAATCTAAACTCTCAGGGTCCAAATGTTTGAATGAGTTTAGTCTATCATCATCTAAGCCTCAATCTTCAACTATTCTCCCCAGAATCACAATGGTTTTAGCCAACCATTTTCAAAATCAAATCAAATTAAAGATTGAGTGAAATAATTCAAATAAACCCGAATCTTGAATAAAAACTCAATAACCTTCAAATCTGTAAACCAATCTCAAATCTGATCAATGTATATCTCAATTACTTCAATTTCGTGTTCAAAAACCACAAAGACTTCAATGGAAAGAGAAATCTCACAAATAATGATCAAGATTGACTTCTTGGCAAAAGTGCTTTAATCCTCCTCCAAGAATCCTCAATCTCTCCTTAACGTGTAAAGATTTTCCGCTGCGGCCTTCTCGTTTTCGTTCCTAGGGTTCCAACCTATAGTTTCTTGCTAATGGGCTGTTTGGCAAAACATTTCTCTAGCCCAAAAGTGATGGTTTTAATCGTCTTTACCATTGGGCCGAAAAGCAAAGAAAATCGTGCTAGCCGATTTTCCTATAAAACCGTTCGATTTTTAGTGATAAAAATCGTCCGATTTATATAGTAAATGACACGATTTTCTTCAACAGAAAGTGCTAGTCTTTTGGCTTGTTTTCTTCCTCTTCTTTATGCTTCTTTTATGCAACTCCTTTGCTCTCTGTAACTCCTCCAAGGCTCCTTTAGCTTCCTTAATGATCTTAGATGCTCCTTGCTCTACTTTTGCTTCCGAATCCATTCAATTTACATATAATTCAACCAAAACTCGTGTACACCTCCATTTCCGAAATATAATTGAATAAAGCATAAAAGGTACACAAATTCTCTCTAAATGCAAGGTAAATCGAGGTAAACCTCTACAATATGCATGATTATAATGGTATATAATTCATGTCATCAAAATACCCCATACTTGCCCCTTGCTTGTCCCTAAGCAAGACTCAAATTTAGAATACAAGATGTTATGGATTATATATGTATGAAAACTCAAAAACCTTTTATTTGATAGTGCTTCTTCTTATTGGATCACCCTCAAAGCGATGTTTCAAGGCATAGGAAGGCAAGACATGCATCAATGATAACAATAACATGGACTAACTCTCTTTTCTTTCTCAAAAACACAAATAAATGACATGATAAAGATGTAGAGACAATTAAAATCAAACAAGTCTAAGCTATGAAGTCTTAAATACATGCATAAAAGTCTCAAGGTCTTCAAATCAAAGAAAAAGTCTAAGAAACGTGTTAAAGGAGGGAATTCTTTTAGGCAATTGTGGTGCTAATCCGGGAAAGAGAAACAACATAATAACCTTAAGAATTTCACTTCACCGCACATGCTTTGCATGTAAAAGCTTTGCTTTCTTTATACTTTACTTTTTGAGAGTATGGATAGAGGTGCACAATAACTGAAGCCTAGGAGATTTTGGCGTTTCTCAATTTCGAGATGCCTCAAACCCTTGATGCACATACCATATCCCGTTAGGACATGTCGTTCAATCGGACTTTGGCAAGACACAAACACCCGGCTATGTGAATGGTGCCGAGTTACTCATCCTCATGTTCAACGTCCCCAAACTTATGAATTGCTACACTTTCACTTAACACATTTTTATTGGCCCTCCCACATCAAACATGCCTTTTTCAATCACTTATCCTAATTCCCGGATGGTAAAAGGAAGGTCAGTTATTTCTTTGAGGAGCTAGCATGAACAAGATATGAAAAGAGAGAAGAAGTGAATTGCCTTGGTCATTCTTATATGATACAAAAGAACTTGCAATATAGCTTCGACTATTATTTCATTCTCTTATCAAAACATCTAAATTATATAACTTATTCACGTGTTCAAGTAACAAAAGAAAGTTCATTCATGCTATGATTAAAATCTCAACATAACCAAGTAATCTTTTTGCCTATTCACATCACAATTCTCATCATAGAGGTCATTTCCATCATAAGAAGCACAAATTTTTTTTGAAAAGTCATAGTATTTGAAAAAGATCATGCAAATGCGAATGTCATAGTGGAAAGCAAGTAGTGTAAGAGTTATTACAAGCCAAATCATCAAGAGTAGTGCAAAGTGCATAGAGTGCTAAGATGAAGTAAAAGATATTGTAAGTACCCCCACCCCATACTTAACATCCACATTTTCCCCAATGTGAAAAATCAAGCATAAGATGGAGAAAAGTACTTACAATGTAAAAGGTGTGGAAGCTCAATCCTCGGTCGGTGGTGGTGGAGGTGGAGGATAAGGATATATCGGTGCACTAGGATCATAGAAGTGGCCGAACTGATGGTAGTATAAATCTCTCATCTGGCCGTCATAGGATGAGTGCCGAGCGTCCGTCTCCTGCCGGTATTCCTTGAACTGAGTGTTCAAGGTGCTATAGTCGGTGTGGAGAGCGTGATAGTCGGTGCGGAGGCTCTGGAAGCTGGAGACTAAGTCTCTAAAGTGGCGGGGAAGTCGACGTCCTTGTCCATGTCCTGGGGCATGTGCAAAAGAGTGGCGAGGTGGCTGCATGTCGTCCTCTGTCTCCTCAATGCCTCTACTAGTCCTGCTAGGTCCTGCACCATGAGTGTCGGTGTCCATGACATCTGTGGCGTGACCACTATAAGTGTCACTCTCGAACTCGAGCATGTTCCCCTGGTGTGCTCCATCCACATCATCCTCCTCATCCTCAGTGTCACCTACATCATCATCATAATACAAAGGAGGAGTTATCTCCTCAAGCATCAGTTCGAATGTCTCCTTCCAATTCCTCTTGTTCCGAATAGTGTATTCGGACTTCCAAATAATCTCGGATGGCTTCTTCTTTGGATCCTTTACCCATGGCATGGGCACATGAAGGGTTCCTCTCCCTAAAGGAATCAAGACCTGTCTAGCAACTAATCATTGTGAACCTAAGGTCTGGGCACTCTCAGCTAGGGTGCAACCCGAGAAGTCTAACCCCAGTGCCTTAGCCATATGAGTGACAAGGCCTCCAGCACAAATGTCACCCTTTGCCTTGTTGTCTATCTTTCCTAGATAGTCAGCAAGCATAGATGTCATGTTGGGGATGGTGGTGCATGTCATACAGTATAAGATGAAGAGCTCGTCAGCCTTGAGCTTCTGTGGGGTCTCCATCCGTGCAAATAATCACTCACTAAGGATCCTATGTACTACCTTAAAGGAGAGGTTGTACATACTAGTCTCTTTTGAATTCCCGGGTCTCCACTTATCACGACCATACTCTCCCACTAAAATGGTCTCCCAGAAGGCACTAGGACTAACTCCTCTCGCAAATGTGCCTGCATCAGAGTAGGGAAAACCAAACAAATCTCCAAAGGTATCAATAGACATAGCATGATTGTGGTTCATGAGGCGGAAAGAAACCATCCTCTCTTTAGGGTCATGCTCAAATGTGCTAAGGAACTCTAGGGTTATCTCGGTGTATGCATCCTCCCTAATGAAAGCAAACTGTCTCAGCCCAACTCTATCGAGCATCATATCCACATCCTCTCGAACAAACAAGGAGTCTAAGTCGTCTAGCACAATTTATCGAGGAGGGGTGAATGGGCGATCTAAGATACGTTCATATCTTTTCTTGTGTTTGGATAGGGGAGGTGGAAGCTTTGGAATGGTTTGAGAGGGTGGTGGAGGTGGGGGAGGGGCTTTGGAAGAAGATCCCTTCTTCTTTCCCGCATTTCTAGTTATTCTCTTCAAGACATCCATGTCTGTAACTAAAAATCGACCTGTTCTTGGGAAAAATCGGACGATTTTCCTGGGTTGAGTCGATTTTTCTGTCGGTTTCAATGATTCTCACAATTCTGTAAAGTTTTGACTAAACTATCACCACACACAGTCTCCTATAGTAATTCCTAACAAACCCCTCGATCAATCGCAGAAAACAAACAACTTCTAGGCAAGAATCAAATTCGAATGAAAAACTTAGGTTTCGGAATGAAAAACCTGAATTCCGGATGGATGAGTCGATTGTCAAGCTTGTTGTTGCTAGATCCTTGTTCCTTGTTGAAAATGCTTCAGTTTAGGGCCAAAAATCGTTCAAAACGATTAAGGAGTGAGGAAATGAGAGGGTGGGTGATTTTCGGATCTTTTGAGAGAAGGAAATTGGGAATGGAGGTTCGTGGAATGAGGGAATTGAGTGTTTAAGTCTTTATATAGGTTCAAGTTTTATTGAAGAAAATCGGACGGTTTATCTGGGCGATTTATTCGTCGGGACGATTTTCTTTCATTTTCTCAGAACATAAAGAAAATCGGACTATTTTTTAAAGAGGGGGTCGATTTTTCTTCCTGTTGTCAAAAATCGACTTGCTCTATTCCTGAATCGAACGATTTACTTTGTGTAACTCGATTTCCTTCCTTGTTCTTCTTGAAAATTGAGGTTTGAACTAATTTATGCTCTTCCACTTCATTGATCTCTGAAATTGGACCTAATTTCCTGTGATTAATGACACAACAAACCAAGAGTGCATCGAAGAACAAACAAAAGTGAAAATAAAAGAAACAAAGCAACTAAACTAAGCTAACTAAGTGATGAAAGAAGGGAAAATTTATACTATCATGGGTTGCCTCCCAAGAAGCGCTTGATTTATCGTCTTTAGCTGGACGGTGTATGGTTTTGTGTTCAATGGAGGAGGATAGGAGCTATCTCCTCAACCGGAGCTTCCGGTGTGTATTTCTTCAACCGTTGACCATTAACTTTGAAATTTCCGCTTTGTTCACCCCATACTTCAACTACACCATGGGGGAAAATTCGTTTAATTACATAAGGTCCTGTCCAACGGGATTTAAGCTTACCTGGGAATAGTCGAAGCCTTGAGTTGAATAGAAGGACTTGATCTTCTTCTTTCAGATCCTTTGGAATGATATGCTTATCATGCCAACGCTTCGTCCTTTCCTTGTAGATCTTTGCGTTTTCATACGCATTTAGCCGGATCTCATCCAGCTCGTTGATATCTAAAAGCCGCTTCTCTCCGGCTTCTTTCATGTCAAAGTTGAGCCACTTGATAGCCCAATATGCTTTATGCTCTAGCTCTACAGGAAGATGACAAGATTTACCATAAATGAGATTATATGGAGTCGTACCTATCGGTGTCTTAAAGGCAGTCCTGTACGCCCATAATGCATCGTCAAGCTTCATTGACCAATCCTTCTTTGTTTTAGAGACAATTTTCTTTAAAATTCCTTCGATCTCTCTATTGGATATCTCAACTTGTCCGCTAGTTTGTGGATGGTATGGTATAGCTATCTTATGGGTCACCCCATACTTAGCCAATAGAGTCTCAAATTGACGGGCTGTGAAATGTGTTCCTCCGTCACTAATGATGGTTCGAGGAGTCCCGAACCTTGGGAAGATCATTCTATTGAAGAACTTCACCACTACCATTGCATCATTAGTAGGAGAAGCGATTTCCTCAACCCATCTTGAGACATAGTCTACGGCAAGAAGTATATATTGGTTTCCGCAAGAAGATGGGAAAGGTTCCATAAAGTCTACTCCCCATACATCGAAGATCTCTACTTCTTGTATGTTGTTGAGAGGCATCTCACTCCTTCTAGATATATTACCTTTCCTTTGACAAGCATCACAAGCAACAACATATTTTTGCACATCTTTGAATAGTGTAGGCCAAAAGAAGCCGGAACGAAGTACCTTAGCACAAGTCTTGTGGGAACTAGCATGTCCACCACATGGAAGAGAATGGCAATGGCGGATGACACTTTCCACCTCATCTTCTGGGATACATCCCCGGTATATGCCATCGGGACCTCTTTTGAATAGAAGAGGTTCGCTCCAATAGAAGTGCCGGACGTCCTTAAAGAACTTCTTTCTTTGAGCATACGAAAGTCCGGGGGGAATCTCCTGACAAACAAGGTAATTCACGATGTCAGCATACCATGGATCATTACCTTTTGAAATGTGCTGAACACACTCTTCAATCTCATGTAGTTGCTCGTCAGGGAATGAGTCGTCTATAGGAAGTTCATCTGTCTCGTCGGTGAGGCGTGGAAGGCGACTAAGATGGTCAGCAACTGAGTTTTCCGACCCCTTCTTATCACAAATCTCCAAATCAAACTCTTGTAAGAGTAAGATACATCTTAGAAGCCTTGGCTTCGCATCCTTCTTCGTGAATAAGTAGCGAATTGTTGAATGGTCTATATAGACAATCACCCTTGCACCTACAAGATAGGAACAAAATTTTTCAAAGGCATAGACTACAACTAAGAGTTCCTTTTCCGTGGTGGCATAGTTGGATTGAGCCTCGTCTAGCGTCTTGCTAGCATAGTAGATGGCATAAGTGCGACCATCTTTCTTCTGTCCAAGTACGGCTCCTATAGCGACGTCGCTTGCATTGCACATGACCTCGAAAGGAAGAGTCCAATCGGGTGGTTGGATGATTGGTGTTGAGATCAAAGCCTCTTTGATCCTGCAAAAAGCATCTAAACAATCATTCAAGAATTCGAAAGTTGCGTCTTTCATTAAAAGATTAGTTAAGGGTTTTGAAATCTTAGAAAAAGCCTTTATGAATCTCTTATAGAAGCCTGCATGTCCTAGGAAGCTTCTAATTCCTTTTACAGATGAGGGAGGAGATAACTTCTCAATAGTTTCTATTTTAGCTCTATCAACCTCTATCCCTCTTTGTGATACTAGATGACCTAACACAATTCCTTCAGTGACCATGAAATGACACTTTTCCCAGTTTAAAACTAAGTTAGTATCCTCACATCTCTTAAGAACTAATGAAAGGTTAGAGAGACAGTTATCAAAGGAAGAACCGTATACCGAAAAGTCGTCCATGAATACTTCCATGATGTTCTCTACGTATTCGGAGAAGATTGCCATCATACATCTCTGAAAGGTAGCTGGAGCGTTGCACAGACCGAACGGCATCCTTCTATAAGCGAACGTACCCCAAGGGCACGTGAAAGTCGTCTTCTCTTGATCATCCGGGTGAATGGGAATCTGAAAGAAACCACTATATCCATCTAGATAACAAAAGTAAGAGTGTTGGGCTAACCTTTCCAACATTTGATCAATAAAAGGAAGGGGAAAGTGGTCCTTCCTACTAGCCACGTTCAACTTACGGTTGTCGATGCACATTCGCCACCCCGTAACTGTCCTTGTGGGGATAAGTTCGTTGTTTTTGTTGGCAATAACGGTAATGTCTCCTTTCTTTGGTACTACCTGTACTGGACTCACCCACTTGCTATCAGAAACAGGGAAGATGATACCTGCATCAAGTAGCTTAAGGATTTCTTTCTTCACGACCTCTTTCGTGACCGGATTTAACCGTCTTTGAGGTTGACGTGAAGGCTTGTAATCCTCCTCCATTAGAATTTTATGCATACAAAGAGAAGGTTGAATGCCTACCAAGTCATCAATAGTATAGCCTAATGCTCTCCTATGTCGCCTTAGAACATTCATAAGCTTCTCTAGTTCAACATCATCCACTTTCGCATTAACTATAACCGGATATGTAGAATTAGTACCAAGAAATGCATACCTTAAGTGTGTAGGGAGGGGCTTCAATTCTAATGAGGGAGGTGCTTTGACCGATGATTCATGACCTTCTAATGTCATGGGAGGAGCCTCTGAAGGTGGGGAAGATGCATCATCAGAGTTGAGAACAACTGCAGTCAAGTTTGTAGAATTCGGAGAATTCCTCGCTGGATCGAACCCCCTTGAAGAAAATCGGACGATTTTTGGGTCGATTTTCTTCTTGTTGTCAAAAATCGACTTGCCTTTTCAGAAATCCAATGATTTATTTCGTGTAGGTCGATTTTTTTCACAGTTTCGGGGGTTAATTCTAGCTCTTCAAATCCTGCTCCTGGTTCTTCCTCCACATCTTCTAATGCTTTCACATCATCATCACAATCATGTTCTACTCCTTTCTCCATGATGCTCATACTAAGAACCTTTTGAAGAGGGTCTTTCATTAGGATTGAACTTACTATCTCTCTAGACTCTTCTTCATCAAAGATGTTAAAGACATCTTCTCTCAAGGCTGGCTCCTTGATTAAAGAGGAGAGTACGAACTCCACTTTCTCTTCACCTATATTGAAGGATAGCTGACCATTCTTGTAATCTACCATGCATCCGGATGTCGCAAGGAATGGTCTCCCAAGAATAATGGGAACTGGATAATATGTAGGGATGTCAAGAATGATAAAATCTATAGGAATGTAAAACTTACCGAGTTTTACGGGAATGTCTTCTATTATCCCAACTGGCTTAGTGGTGGAACGATCGGCCATGTAAAGTGTTATCTTCACCGGTCTAGGCTCTCCTAGACCAACCGCTTTGCATAAAGCAAGTGGTATGATGCTCACACTTGCTCCAAGGTCGCAAAGTGCATCATAAGTAACCTCTCCCAAGGTGATGGGTATGCAAAATGATCCTGGATCACGCAGCTTAGGTGGCATATTCTCTGTCATAGTCTTGATGAGTTCGGATGACTCCATACTCATCTTAACTTCACCAATATGTTCTAGTTTCCTCTTGTTAGAGATGATCTCCTTGAGAAATTTCCCATAAGCTAGCATACCTAAAATTGCATCCATAAAAGGTATATTAATATGCAGCTTACTCATAAACTCAATAAACTTACCGAAGTGTTTATCTAAGCGTGCTCACACTCTAGATTGAGGAAAGGGTAGAGGTGGTTTATAGGCGAGAGGAGGAACATAGACATCTTCCTTCTCTTTTCCCTCTCATTCCTTGATGGTGGCTTCAACTACTTTAGGTTGAGGATTGGTAGTTGTTACACCACTCCTAGTAGTGATTGCCATAACCCTTCCCTTGGGGTTATCTTCCGTCTTCCCGGGAAGTTTCCCTTGATCTCTTGGAACTTCTCCGGCTTTGCTAAATACTTGGCTTGCCAAAGCCTTGTGAGCTTTATCAACTGAAGTTATATAGCTCTCCAATCCTTGTAGTTTCCCTAGGATCGTCTCCAGCATAGGATCGGGTTTGTTCGATCCATTTGATGACTGTTCTTGGCTTTTCAAAGGAGTAGAACAAGATGGAGATGTTAGAGCTTTTTCAGCATGAGAATAAGGATTACCTGGATTTTCTTGATTTGACCTCCAATTGTTGCTATTGGAGTTCCTATTGTTGTTATTCCAGTTAGAGTTCCGGTTGTTGTTCCGGTAGTCATTCCTTTGATTGTTATCCCTTCCCATATAGTTGGCTTCCTGCTCCTTAGTCTTTTGAAGACTCGTTTTGATTACTTCCTTCAACTCTTTGATCTCACTGTTGAGGGAAAATATTTTTGTTTGAGAAGCATGGTTCAACTTAGCTCCTGGATCACCTTAATTCCGGCTATTTGGATCCACCTTTCGGTGGGAATATTTCTCAATCACTTGGTCTTGCTTCTCAATGAAGTCCCAAGCGTCATCCTCTCTCATGTCCATGAATGTGCCACAAGAGAGAGATTGGAGGTTGAATTGTGTTTCCACATCAAATCCTTTATAGTAGATCTCTAATAATTCCAGCTTTGAAATGCCGTGGTGTGGGCATTCCAACAAGAGATCCTGAAACCTTTCCCAGGATTGAAACAAACTTTCGTTAGGTTTCATAGAAAAAGCATTTATCTTACCTCTCAATTCCGCCGTTTTGGATGGCGGGAAGAACTTGGTGAGGAATTCCGAAGATAAATCCTCCCATGTGGCCAGCTTTGTAGCTGGAAGTGTTTGGTACCAAGATAGAGATTTGTCCTTTAAAGAAAAGAAGAACGGTTTGATCTTGTAATTGCTTGTAGTAGCCTTCTTTGGCTTCATAGTCTCCATGAGAATCTCGAATATTTGCAAGTGTTGATGTGGAGATTCAGCACTTGCTCCTCCAAACTGACTTTGGCAAACCATGGTGATAACTTGTGGTGAGAAGCTAAAATCCTGGATGTCTTCAGCTCCGAAATCCACACCTAGACGGCGTGGTTGCTGGATTGGATCCATCCGTTGCCCCAAAGTTCGGGGTCCATTGCCTTCATTAGCAACTCTCACATCCCTAGCTGGGAAGCGAGGAACAACCGGTGGTCTTGGGTTGTTTCGAAAAGGATGAATCACCGGATTGATCTCCTCAAGTTCCGGCATGTCCGGGTTGAGTTCTTCATCATCGGATGAATCATTCCTAATGGACTTAGTCGGTGTCTTGACTTTCTTTTTCTTCCTGGATTCGTTCAATTCCAATTGCATGTCCATCATCATGGCTTTGAGTTCATCAATTTGGAATTGATGACTCGTTTTAGCTTCTATACGAGCTTTCTCACTCAACCTTAGTTGATGTTGAGTTTCATCCAACTCAGCCAGGATGTTTCTCTCGTTATTTTCAGCCATTTTCTTTTCCTTCAACTTTCTTCTTAAAGTTTTCTCCAATTCGGGATCGAAAGGAACTAGATCTTTAGTGGATCTAGTCTTTCGCATATACCTAAAGAACCTGCAAAGATCACTCAAGTAGACTAATCAAATCACAAGAGCAAGAGCTCTAAAGCTAGACAACCGAAAACCGAATTTGGTCTAGACCAAATCCCTGGCAACGGCGCCAAAAACTTGTTCGCTCGAAAGTGTGTGCGTCAAAGTCTTAAAATTTATATCTAGAACTCAAAACAAAGCGAACCCGCAGTGTACGGATCGGCTGTAGTAAGGTAAGAATTCCAGAGTCAAACTCAAGGATTTGGTGAGAGTAAATTCAAATTCAATTATCTAGCGAGAATGCAAAAACTTTTGTGATTAATAAAGAGGGAAATGATTCCAAGGATTCAAGTATCCGACTACGGCTTTCGATTCAAGACACTTTTAAAGGATATAAGGACAGAGTTTATATTGCCAAGATTATGTTTTCAAAGGTAGGTATCGTACGATGAGGTTCCGAAACCTATTTGTCTAGTCCAAATATTCTCTCTATATGGGTTGTTGAGGCTGCAATATAGAAAGATCTAAAGGCAAGAACTATGTTCAAACTAACTATCTAAAACCCCAGGATTTGACTCTCCAAAGTAATGAATAAAAAGCACACTTAGAATCTTAATAAAGGATGTTGATTCTCTCTATTACCCAATTCTTGTAATCTTAATCTATTAAATATAGAATCAAGTTTGAAGTCTTTTCATACACTCTAATAGAGGTTAAAAAGGTTAAACAAGGTTGGGATTTAGGCAAGGATTAGCTTTGGTTATAGATTAATTCAATTAAAGTTCTTCAGAAGAATAAATCGTGCTGTTCATAGATATATCGGCCGATTTATTCAAGACCAAGTCGATTTTCCTGTTATCGCAAAACTAAAATCTAAACTCTCAGGGTTCAAATGTTTGAATGAGTTCAGTCTATCGTCATCTAAGCCTCAATCTTCAACTATTCTCCCTAGAATCACAATGGTTTCAGCCAACCATTTTCAAAATCAAATCAAATTAAAGATTGAGTGAAATAATTCAAATAAACCCGAATCTTGAATAAAAACTCAATAACCTTCAAATTTGTAAAACAATCTCAAATCTGATCAATGTATCCCTCAATTAACTCAATTTCGTGTTAAAAAACCACAAAGACTTCAATAGAACAAAGAAATCTCACAAATAATGATCAAGATTGACTTCCCGGCAAAAGTGCTTCAATCCTCCTCCAAGAATCCTCAATCTCTCCTTAATTTGTAAAGATTTCCCGCTGCGGCCTTCTCGTTTTCGTTCCTAGGGTTCAAACCTATAGTTTCTTGCTAATGGGCTGTTTGGCAAAACAGTTCTCTAGCCCAAAAGTGATGGGTTTTATATCGTCGTTACCATTGGGCCGAAAAGCAAAGAAAATCGTGCTGGCCGATTTTCCTATAAAACCGTTCGATTTTTAGTGATAAAAATCGTCCGATTTATAAGTAAATGGCACGATTTTCTTCAACAGAAAGTGCTCGTCTTTTGGCTTGTTTTCTTCCTCTTCTTTATGCTTGTTTTATGCAACTCCTTTTCTCTTTGTAACTCCTCCAAGGCTCCTTTAGCTTCCTTAATGACCTTAGATGCTCCTTGCTCTACTTTTGCTTCCGAATCCATTCAATTTACCTAAAATTCAACCAAAACTCGTGTAGACCTCCATTTCCGAAATATAATTGAATAAAGCATAAAAGGTACACAAGTTTTCTCTAAATGCAAGGTAAATCGAGGTAAACCTCTACAATATGCATGATTATAATGGTATATAATTCATGTCATATGTACGATTCAAATTCGGTCCCAATCTGTTAAGATTTTGTTTGACACGGGTGCTACTCATTCTTTTATATCTGATAAATGTGTAGCTAGACTCGGATTAGATACCGTTGAAGGTATACCATACTCGGTAAAGTTACCTAACGGTAATGGGAACCGGGATCTAAGGAAAACCATCAATACCCTATTAGGTTAGGCCAAGTGGATTGGCCAATAGATATCCTTATAACCGGATTGGATAGTGATGATATAATCTTGGGTATGGATTGGATGATTAAGTATAAGGTGAAGATAGATGTGGAAATGCTAACAATAGTGATGTTAGATAAGGATGGAACTTGTCATGTATTCAAAGGAGGTGATTTACAAGGACCATTGGCAATGATCTCTGCGATGAAAGCAAGTAAGATGGTATGGAAAGGATGTGAAACATATTTATGTTATGCTTTGGAGAAAGAAGGAAAGATTCAATTAAAAGACATTCCAGTTGCACGCGAGTTTAAGGATGTTTTTCAAGATGAATTACATGGATTGCCATCTACTAGGCAAGTTGACTTTAGAATCGATTTAGAGCTTGGAACTAGACCAATTTCTAAAGCTCCGTACACAATGGCACCTGTGGAAATGCTTGAGTTGAAGAAGTAGTTCAAATGCTTGAGTTGAAGAAGGAGTTCAAATTGACACATAAAGGATTTATTCGACCAATTTCTAAAGCTCCGTACACAATGGTACAATGAGACTATGTATCGACTATAGAGAACTGAATAAGATGATGATTAAGAACAAGTATCCACTGCCACGAATTGATGATTTGTTAGATCAGTTACAAGGAGAAAAGGTGTTCTCCAAGATAGACTTACGGTCAAGCTATCACCAGTTGAAGATTCAAGAAGATGACATCCATAAGACAACATTCAGGACTCGGTATGAACACTACGAGTTCGTGGTTATGCCATTTGGATTAACCAACACATTTGCTGCGTTTATGAAATTGATTAATTGGATTTTCATTGAATACTTGGATAGGTTTGTTGTGGTCTTTATAGATGATATATTGGTTCATTCATGAAGTAGTGAAGAGCATGTAGAGCATTTGAAAGGAGTTCTCCATGTATTGAGGAAAGAAAACCTTTATGCTAAGTTGTCCAAGTGTGACTTTTGGATGAAAAAAGTAACATTCTTGTGACACATGATTACTGCAGATGGAGTCAAATTTGACCCATCCAAGATCGAAACCGTGCTAGCATGGGAACCACCCAAGAACGTCAAAGAGATACGTAGTTTCCTAGAATTAGCGGGATACTATGGACATTTTGTAAAAGGGTTTTCCATCATAGCAAGACCTATAACCAACCTACTTCAGAAGAAGGAAAAGTTTGTGTGGACTGACAAGTGTCAAGCAAGCTTTGAAGAGATAAAGAAGAGGTTGACTACTGTACCTGTATTAGCTCAGCCGAATGGAACGCTAGGGTTCATTGTTTACACTGATGCGTCTAAAATGGGCATGGGATGCGTTTTGATGCAGAATGAAAGAGTCATCGCCTATGCATCAAGACAACTGAGACAATATGAGAAAAACTATCCAACACATGACTTGGAGTTAACAATAGTAGTTCATGCACTTAAGATTTGGCGGCATTATTTATTTGGGATGACGTGTAAGATCATGACTGATCACAAGAGCCTAAAGTACATTTTCACTCAGAAAGAGTTGAATATGAGACAAAGAAGGCGCAACCTTTTCTAGGTAGTAGTGGGAATCAACATCCTCTATTTCGATTTCGAGTGTCACAACCTTAACCGTTTTGGCTTGTCTTTGATTCCTTGGGTTTGGGCATGGGTATTTGAGAGTTATTGTTGTTCTTTGATCCTATCTATACTGCAGCCGCAACAACCGTTATAGAGAGAGTCCTTGGGTGAGACATATAGGGTTTTGGAACTTCACCGTACATAACCTTACATTAGATATACCTTTGCAATCCCGCTTCTGTCCTTACATCTATAGAATATCTTGAATCGATTGCCATAATTGGATACTTGGATCTTTAGGATTGCTGTTTTCTCCATATTTGCAAAGCTTCTATACTTTACTTGCTCGATAATTTATGAACTGAATTTGAGCCCCCAAATCCATGAGTTCGATACTCTAGAATTCTTGCTTTACTACGCCGATCCGTACACCGTGGGTTCGCTTGATTTGATTTCAATTTTATAAATTTAAAACTTATTTGCGCACACACTTTGAGGTGAACAAGATTTTGGTGCCGTTGCGGGGATTTGGTTTAGACCAAATTCGGCTCTCGATTGTCGAGCTTGAGAGCTTTTTCTCTTGTGATTTGATTAGTCTTTTTAAGTGATTTTTGCATGAATTCTTTTAGGTATATGTGAAAGACTAGATCTACCAAAGATCTAGTTCCTTTTGATCCCGAATTGGAGAAAACTTTGAGAAGAAAGTTGAGAGAGAAAAAGATGGCTGAAAATAATGAGAGAAACATCCAAGAGGAGTTGGATGAAACTCAAACTCAACTCCTATTGAGTGAGAAGGCTCGCTTGGAAGGGAAGGAACGAAATCAGTTTCAAATAGATGAGCTTCGAGCAATGATTCTAGACATGAAACTAGAGAGGAATGATGCTAAGAAAAAGAAGAAGAAAGCCAAGTAATCCATTGCTGAATCATCCGACGATGATGACATGCCGGAACTAGAGGATATTGCACCAATAATCCATCCAGCAACCACACTGTTTAGGTGTGAGAGTTGCTAATGGCGGGGATGAACCACGAACCCTTGGACAAAGGATGGATCCAATTCAGCAACGACGCCGTTTAGATTTGAATTTCGGAGGTGAAGACGTCCAGGATTTCGGGTTTAGCCCGCAAGTTATTACCATGGTTCGTCAAAGTCAATTTGGTGGAATGAGTGTTGAATCTCCACACCAACACTTACAGAATTTCGAGATTCATATGGATACATTGAAGCCGAAGAGGGATGTCAACAACAACTACAAGATAAAACCGTTCTTCTTCTCTTTGAAGGACAAGGCTTTGTCTTGGTATGAAGCTCTTCCAACTGGAAGACTTAACACATGGGAGGATTTATCTTCGGAGTTCCTCACCAAGTTCTTTCCACCATCCAAGACGGCAGAGTTGAGAGGTAAGATTAATGCTTTTACTATGAAACCTAACGAAAGTTTGTTTCAATCTTGGGAAAGGTTTCAGGATCTTTTTTTGAATTGCCCACACCATGTCATTTCAAAGCTGGAGTTGTTGGAGATCTACTATAAGGGATTGGATATAGAGACACAATTCAAACTCCAATCTCTTTCTTGTGGTACATTCATGGACATGAGAGAAGATGACGCTTAGGACTTCATTGAGAAGCAAGCCCAAATAATTGAGAAGTATTCCCATCGAAAGGTGGATCCTAATAATCGAAACCAAGGGGATCCGGGAGCAAAGTTGACTCAAGCTGCACAAACTCAAATATTCTCCCTCAACAATGAGATCAAAGAGTTGAAGGAAGTCATAAAAACTAGCCTTCAAAGGACGAAGGAGCAAGAGGCCAACTATCTAGGGAGAGATAACAACCAAGGCAATAGGAACAATTATTGGAACAATAACTTGAACAACAACAACAGGTGCTCCAACAACAACAATTAGAGATCCAACTAACAAAACCCCGGTAATCCCTATTCACATGCTGAAATTGCTTTAACACCTACATCTTCTTCCACTCCTTTGAAAAGTCAGGGTCAAACATCGAATGGCTCGGGCAAGCCGGAGAAGGATAAGCATTATGCCAAGATGGAGACAATCTTAGGAAAGCTCCAAGGATTAGACATTCACATCACTTCGGTTGATAAGTCACAAAAAGCCTTAGAAAACCAAGTGTTCAGCAAGGCCGGAGAAGTTTCTAGAGACCAAGGGAAGCTTCCCGGGAAGACGGAGGACAACCCGAAAGGAAGGGTGATGGCGATTACTACTAGGAGTGGTGTAACAACCACCGATCCACAACCCAAGTTTGTAAAAGTCCCCGCTCAGAAAGGAAAAGATAAGGAGAAGGAGAAGGAAGATGTCTATGTTCCTCCTCCAGCTTACAAACCTCCTCTACCGTTCCCGCTATCTAGAGAAAGAGAGCTTCTAGGCAAGCAATTCGGTAAGTTCATTGATCTAATGAGAAAACTGCATATTAACATACCTTTTGTTGATGCAATTATAGGTATGCCCACTTACGGGAAGTTCTTAAAAGAGATCCTCATTAACAAGAGGAAGCTAGAAGACTTTGGACAAGTCAAGATGAGTTCGGAATCTTCGGAGCTCATCAAAACGATGGAGGAGAATAGCCCCCAAAGTTGAGAGATCCGGGGTCATTTTGTATTCCAATAGGAGTTGGAGAAGTCACATATGATGCTCTTTGTGACTTAGGAGAAAGCGTAAGCATCATCCCGCTTGCTTTGTGTAGGAAGATCGGTTTAGGTGAACCTAAACCGGTGAAGATGACGTTGTACATGGCGGATTGATCCATAACTCGACTTGTAGGTATCATTGAAGACATCCCAGTCAAGCTCGGTAAGTTCTATATTCCTATAGATTTTGTTGTGCTTGACATTCCTGCAGATTGTCCGGCCCCGATCATACTAGGGAGACCATTTCTTGCAACCTCTGGTTGTATGGTGGATTGCAAGAACGCTAGACTAGCATTCGATATAGGAGAAGAGAAGGTTGAATTTGTTATCTCAACCTTGGTGAAAAAGCCTGCACTTGGAGAGGATATGTTCAACATCTATGACGAAGAGCCGTCTAGAGAAGAAGTAAGTTCGATCTTGTTTAAAGATCCATTGTAAAAGGTCATAACCATGAGCATCATGGAAAAGGGAGAAGAAGAGGATTGCAACGTTGAGATTGAAGCTTTGGAGGAGCTAAAAGAGGTACATAATGAAGAGTTCGAAAAATTCTATGATGGCTCGGAAAACAGAAGAAACCACGGCCAGTCGTGCTATTCCACGGCCGTTGTTCCACAAATTCAACCCGTAGAGTGCTATTTCGAGAACATCAGAGACTTCCATGCCCTAAACCACGGCCGTGGAAGTAACAAGTGTGCTGTGATATTGGGAAATTTTGAGAATAATTCCGTCTTTCCTACAACCACTCTTGAGTCTTCTTCCACTACTCCCACATCCTTAGAGACTTCTAAGGAAGCATCGAGCAAACCTCAAGACACATCAAAGGCATCAATAGCTTTAGAATTGAAGCCACTTCCCACACATCTTCGGTATGCTTTTCTTGGAACTAATTCTACCTTCCCCGTTATTGTTAGTTCCGATTTAAAGGAAGATGAACATGAGAAACTTATGAATGTTTTGAGGAAACATAGGAAAGCTTTAGGCTATATCATAGAGGATCTTGTAGGAATTAAACCATCTTTATGTATGCACAAGATTCTAACGGAGGAGGATTACATGCCTTCACGACAACCTCAAAGACGGTTAAACCCGGTCATGAAAGAGGTCGTGAAGAAGGAAATCCTTAAGTTACTTGACACAGGTATCATTTATCCTATCTCCGATAGCAAGTGGGTGAGCCCCGTTCAAGTCATTCCCAAGAAGGGAGGAATGACCGTTGTGACCAATAAGAACAACAAGTTCATTCCAACAAGAACCCTGACGGGTTGGAGGATGTGCATTGACTACCGCAAGCTGAATAATGCAACTAGGAAGGATCACTTCCCACTACCATTCATAGATCAAATGCTTGAAAGGTTAGCACAACACTCCTATTTTTGTTACCTTGACGGTTATAGTGGTTTCTTTCAAATTCCGATTCACCCGGACGATCAAGAGAAGACCACATTCACGTGCCCATGGGGTACGTTTGCTTATAGGAGGATGCCATTCGGACATTGCAATGCTCTAACCACCTTTCAAAGGTGTATGATGGCCATCTTCTCGGAGTATATTGAGGAAATCATGGAGGTTTTTATGGACGATTTTTCAGTTTATGGTTCCTCATTTGATAATTGTCTTGCTAACCTTTCTCTTGTTTCGCAAAGATGTGAAGACACTAGCCTTGTTCTAAATTGGGAGAAGTGTAAATTCATGGTTAAGGAAGGCATTGTGCTAGGGCATTTGATCTCTAATAGAGGGATCGAAGTTGACAAGGCTAAGATAGAGACAATAGAGAAGCTTCCTCCTCCATCTTCGGTGAAGGGGATAAGACGTTTCCTAGGAAATGTAGGGTTTTATAGGAGATTCATCAAAGATTTTTTGAAAATTTCGAAACCGCTAACTAATCTATTGATGAAGGATGTTATTTTTAATTTTTCGTAGGAATGTTTAGACGCCTTCTATAAGATTAGAGAAGCTCTCATCTCAGCCCAAATAATCTAACCTCCGGATTGGAACCTTCCATTCGAGGTTATGTGTGACGCAAGTGATGTAGCTGTTGGAGCGGTGCTAGGACGAAAGAAGGAAGGCCGCACTCGTGCCATCTACTATGCTAGTAAGACGCTTGATGAAGCGTAGCTCAACTACACCACACCTGAAAAAGAATTTTTAGCCGTTGTATATGCTTTTGAAAAGTTTCGTTCTTATCTTGTAGGAGCGAAGGTGATTGTATACACGAACCATTCAGCAATACGGTATATGCTCGCCAAGAAGGATGCAAAGCCAAGGCTGATTAGATGGATTCTTCTTCTTCAAGAATTCGATCTAGAGATTCGCGACAAGAAAGGTTCCAAAAATTTTGTTACGGATCATCTAAGTCGTCTACCACACACCGAAGGAGACGACCTACCCATTGATCACTCCTTCCCGGATGAGCACTTACACATCATGGAAGAGTGCATCGACAAGATTTCTAGATGTAACGAACCTTGGTTTGCTGATTTTGTAAATTACTTGGTTTACCAGGAAATACCTCCCGAACTATCCTATGCACAAACAAAGAATTTATTTAGGGATGTCCGCCAATACTATTGGAATGAACCTCTACTCTTCAAGAGAGGTCCCGACAACATCATTAGAAGATGTGTGCCGGAAGACGAAATGCAAAGTGTCATTCGTCATTTTCATTCACTTCCTTGTGGAGGACACTGTTCGCCACTTAGCGTGCGTGCAAATAAGTCTTAAATTTATAAAACTAGAATCAAGCAAGCGAACCTGTAGTGTACGGATCGACATAGTTAAACAAGAATTTCAGAGTATCGAACACAAGGATTTGGGGGGTTAAATCCAATTATAGAATTGTCAAGCAAGTAAATGTATGAGCTTTGTAAATATTGGGAAAACAACAATCCTAAAGATCCAGGAATCCAGCTATGGCAATCGATTCAAGATATACTAAAGATATAAGGACAGAGTTGAGGTTTGCAAAGGTATGCTAATGCAAAGCAATGTACGGTGAAGTTCCAAGACTTTATGTGACTTAACTAAAGGCGCTCTCTATAAAGGTTGTTGAGGCTTCAGTATAGAAAGGATCTAAAGTCAAGAATTAATATCAAATACCCAAACTTGTAATCCAAGGATCAAGACTAACTAAACCGAATAAGGTTGTGACACTCGGAATCGAGGTAGAGGTTGTTGAGGCTTCACTACCACCTAGAAAAGGCAAGCCAAGACTAAGTTAAAGCCAATCTTTAACTTTGGATTAAAGTAAAAGCAAGGTTCGAAAACTAAGGGAAATTACGGTTGGATCTTGAGATTCCACGGCCGTGGAACTCAAGAACACACCGTGATTTTGGTTCGTCGGCGATTCTCTCTAACTCTCAGGGTCCAATCTGTTTACGATCGATCTATCATCATCTAAGCCACAACTATCAACCCTTCACCTTAGAATTGCTAAAGGGTTTTAGCCAACAACAGTCATTATGATATCAAATTCAAGATTTAAAATAATGAAAGATGAAAACCTTCGAAAACCTTGAATAAATCTCAAATCAATCTAAATCCAAAAACAAAGTTATGATGTATATCAGATTCAGAATAACACAAACCAATCATAATCCTTGATAAGAACGAAGAACGGGATGTCAATCCGTCTTCTAATCAAACCTAAGGACAAAGCGTAACTTCCAAATCTTCAACTCTTCGCAAATCTCCGTTGCAAAATAGCAATCTCCACACGTCCAACTTGAAACCCTAAGCATGTGCAACGAACGTAAGCGAAGTCTAAGCGGAGGCGTAAGCGAAGGTGACGGAATCTCTCTCTTTCCGTCCTTTTATAGGGTAAGATAAAATATGTGTCCAGCCCATTGTGTAAAAGATCATGACTTTAAGTTGTATGTTAAAAGATCGCCTAAATCACGGTTCCTTGGGATTCCACGCCCGTGGTTTAGAGCGTGGTTTAGAGCGTGGAAATTCATCACGGTGCTTCACAACTTCCACGACCGTGTAACCCTCTGGAATGCTCCACGCTTGTCTTGCCAAAGTTCCACGGCCGTGGTTTAGAGCGTGGACTCTAGTACGGCCGTATTTTAGAGCGTGGAACGTCGATTGCTCGTAATTCTCCTTTGTTTTGTGCCATTCTTCATCCTAACATCTTCCTTAGCTCCTTTGTCGTGTCCTCAATCCTTGGATATGCTCAATTCATCTCCATTCTCTTCTAATCCGTTCGGTTTTAGCTCTTATTTGCCTAAAATCAACACAAAGCTTATGTAGACCTCTATATCGAAAATATAGATAAACTAACTCACAATTGCTTCTATGCTTTATCAATGAACACCAATATGGATGAAATACACTTAGAAAACGTGCCTAAAATATCACAATATTTCATGCTAACAAATAACCCCATACTTGCTACTTGCTTGTCCCCAAGCAAAGTCTTTCAAAAGCTTTAAAACTCAAGTTAGGATGAAATATGTGTACACTCTCAAAGCAAAACTTCTTTTAGATGAATGTGCTTTCTAGTCAATAGATCATTCTCAAATCTTGCTTCATTCGTTTATAGGACTTTCATACACATAATCAAAGAGTAAAGAGTAAAGAAAACTTATAAATTAATGAAACTTCCATGTAAACATCATAACCTTCAAACATTATCAAAATCAATCATAAGAAACTTCAATTTAGATCACCAAGTCATATATCATTCTCTTGATCTTAAGGACTTTCAAACAAGGTCTAGAATACGGAAAGGGAAGGAAAACTTTAAGGAATGTGGTGCATGAATCCGGGAAAGTGGATAACTAACTCTTTTCTTTTTCTCTTGCGATTTCCACAACACTTTCAACTTAGAGCTTCGCTCTCTTCTTTTCAATTTATTTTTCGACTTTACTTTTTTTGGAGTTATGGATAGAGGTGCACAAAAACCGAAGCCTAGGAGATTCGCGTTTCTCATTTTCACGAGATGCCTCAAACCCTTGATGCACATACCATAATCCGCTAGGAATATCGCTCAATCCGACTTTGGCAAGACACAAACACCCGGCTATGTGAATGGTGCCGAGTTACTCATCGTCATGATTGACTTCCCCAAACCTATAATTTCTTTCTATTATTTTGAATGCAAATAATTGCTTTCATGGCCCTTCCACATCAAACATGCCAAAACACAACTCCTCCAAATTCCCGGATAGGTAAAGGAGGTCATTATTTCATTGAGGGGCTAAATTATCAAAGAAAGAAGAAAGAAAATCGAAGTGCCTTAATCATCTCAAAAAGAAGTATAAGAACTTATCATGTGATTTCAACCTTGATTTCTCAATATGATTTAGGTAACACTCATCACATTATGAAACTTGCAAAAGATGAATAATCAACTAATTCAATTTCTTTTCAATTCACTATTTGTTTAAGCATGCGATTGTCATCAAAATTCAATTCACAAGTAGTGATTATCATAGAAATCATCTCTATCCTTAGAAGCACAAAATTTTCAAAATTTTTCAATTTTTATGGGTTTTCCAAAAGCTTTTTCATGCAATGCAATAATGAAACGTGTAACAATAGAATGAACATGCAAGGTAGTCTCGATAAAAGCATACAAAGTGAGTAAGAGTTATTACAAACTATTAGTCACACCCCACCCCATACTTGGAACAAACATTGTCCCTAATGTTCAAAAAGAAAAAGAAGAAAAGAAAGAAAGAAAAAGAACTCACAAAATGGTGGTGGAGCGGCTAAAACTGTAGATCATCAATGTCATCACTGAGGTGGAGGCGGTGGTGGAAACGGGAAGAAGCCTGGATCATAGTTCCGCCCAAATTGCTAGCGGTATATATCTCTCATCATGCGGTCATGATCATCGGCTCGTGCATCCCTAGCATCTGCACGGATCTCCAAGGCTCCGACCCTATCGGAAATGTCGGTGGCCCACTCTGGCAACTGCTCAAACCAACCAGGCGGCTGGCTGTACCACGCCGGTGCATCTGAAGGTGCTGGTGCAGCTGGTGGCTGTGCATGCCAAGGCGGTGGAGCTCCCATCCAATCCGGCTGAGTGCTATACCATGAAGGAGGATCTGCCATCCAAGTAGGCCTCTCACTCACACTAGCACGGCGAGAGGAAGAACCTAAAGCTCTAGTAGGGCGGGGAGAGTGTCTAGGAAGGTCAGGAACTGCATCCGGCTGATCCGGGAATGTACCAAAGTCATGATCTGCTCCTCCTCCCTCAAACTCGTCATCCGCTCTCATCTCCTCATCTACAACTAGTGGTGGTGGAACATAGGGAGGGGCTACTAATCTGTTTGCATGCATGGCAACGAACGTCTCCTTTCATTTATGGCGTCCAGCCATAATAGAATACTCAGGAAGCCACTCAATGCCTCTCCCAGTCCTACTCTCCCAAGGCATAGCAGCATACGGTGGACCTCTATGTGTGGGGAAGGTGAGGCCTCTAGTCATGAGGGCCTGAAGTCCCAGGGGTCTAGATGCAATGCGGGTGCAAGCGAAGAAGTCTACCCCTAACTGTCTAGCGAGGTGGGTGACCATCCCACCGTATCCAATGTTGCCAGCCCTCTTATTCTTTAGCTTGCTCATAGTAGCAGCTAAGAGGGTGGCGCAGTCAGCTGGCCTGCCATACAACATACTGTAGAGAAGAAACAGCTCGTTTGTCTTAATCTTCTAAGGTGTCTCCGTCCTAGGGAAGAGACACTCAGAAAGCACTCTATGGGCAATCTTCAAGGCTAAGTGGTAGATCAACTTAGCCTTGGTATCAGCAGGTTGCCAGCGGTCCTCGCTGGCGTAAATCATAGCAATCTCCTCCCAAAAATCCTTGGCGTACACGCCACTGGAGAATCGACCATTAAAGGTCTCTTGGAACCCAAAGAAGGCTCCAAACTCTCTAATAGAGAAATCATAGTTTCTGTCTATCAGCCGGAAAGAAACTGTTCTGTCAACATGACTGTGCTCAAAGGAAACTACAAACTCCCTAGTAATCTCCTCATAAGCACCTTCCCGAATAGCGGAGAAGATGACTAAACCGGTTCTATCCAAAAGCCATGTGAGATCCCCTATCACATGCAAGGGCTCTAGCTCCTCAAGCAGCAAGTATCTAGGTCCTACGACCGTCCTCTCCTCGATCCTCTCTAAGGCATCTAGATGATCCTCATGGATTGTAGGGATCCTAGGGTGAGGTGGTGATGGTGATGATGGAGGTGATGGAGGCTCAGCGGGTGGTGCTCTAGAAGAGGAAGCATTGTTACCTTTCCTCTTCTTGTTCTTATTTCTATTCGAAACTCTCCTTACAAAATCCATTTCTGTTGAAAACCACGGCCTGTTCTTCAGGTTCCACTGCCGTGGAAAGTCCAGAAACCAAGGTTCGTCTCGAAAATTCTAAAAACTCAGCAAAATCACGCCAAACTCAACAACAAGCAACCCTAGACTAATTTCCGTCCAATTCCAATCAGTTCTCCTAAAAATTCTAGAAAAAACGAAGCCGAATCGACAAAGAGAAGGAAAGAACGAAAAACCTAGGTTTTCGGATTTTGGAATCCGAATTCCGTCTTCTCCGGTGATTTGCCACTCGAATTGTTGCTTGGATCTTGTTGGTGATTGGAGTTTCTTCAGTTTTGGTCAAAGAATCGTAAAAAATGATTAACGAACGAGGAATTGAGAGATGGGGAGAGATTACGGCGAATAGGGGCGTGGAATTGGGTTTGTTTTGTGGTGTTTGTGAAGAAACGTGGTTTATATAGTGGCCGTAAAATTTTTTGAAAATCACGGTCTATCGGGGGGTTTCACGGCCGTGGAAATGTACGGAACCGTGGTTTTGGTGATTTTTCTCAAGCTTTTGAAAATTACGGTCACTGTAGCTGTCACGGCCGTGGTTTTGGCCGTGGAACTCTCTGTAATGTGTCAAAGTCCAAGTTTCGTCAATTTTCTTCAAGCTTTTCCTTTCCCCTTTCTTTCCACTGTTCCTACATCCAAAAACACGAACATACCGGAAGGCATCGAAGGCAAAACAAAGCAAAACGTCTAAACTAAACTAATCTATGAATAAAAAACAAAAACGTAAGTGCAATACCTTGGGTTGCCTCCCAAGAAGCGCTTTGTTTAAGGTCCGTAGCTATACCAAATTCGCACTTATTCGAGTGCGGTGGGCGCGAACTCTTCAGCTTGGAGTTCCGGTGTATACTTCTTGAGTCGTTGACCGTTCACCTTAAAGCTTCCGCCCGTTTCACCCCATACTTCAACTGCACCATGGGGAAAAACACATTTGATTAGAAAAGGTCCGGTCCAACGAGATTTAAGCTTACCTGGAAAGAGACGAAGTCTTGAATTGAAGAGAAGAACTTGATCTCCTTCTTTGAGGTCCTTTGGAATGATATGCTTATCATGCCATCGCTTTGCTCTTTCTTTGTAAATCTTGGCGTTTTCATAGGCGTTCAAGCGAAGTTCTTCAAGTTCATTTAGGTCCAAGAGACGCTTCTCTCCCGCTTCCTTCATGCTGAAGTTCAAACACTTGATTGCCCAACACGCCTTGTGCTCCAACTCTACCGATAAGTGACAAGACTTCCCATACACAAGGTTGTATGGTGTAGTTCCGATGGGAGTCTTATATGCAGTCCGGTACGCCCACAATGCATCGTCTAGCTTCAAGGACCAATCCTTCCTTGTCCTTGAAACCGTCTTCTCTAGGATTCCTTTGATTTCCCGATTTGAGATCTCCACTTGTCCACTAGTTTGTGGATGATAAGGGGTGGCGATCTTGTGAGTCACCCCATACTTAGCTAGAAGAGCTTCAAAACAGCGGGCAATGAAGTGAGAACCTCCATCACTAATGATAGTCCGTGGTGTCCCAAATCGTGGGAAGATGGTCTTGTTAAAGAACTTAACCACTACCATGACATCATTGGTGGGAGAGGCAATTGCTTCAACTCATCTTAAAACATAATCAACCACTAAAAGTATGTATTGGTTTCCACAAGATGATGGGAAAGGTCCCATGAAGTCTACTCCCCAAACGTCAAAGATCTCTACCTCTTGGATGTTGTTGAGAGGCATCTCATTCCTCCTAGATATATTTCCTGTTCTTTGACAAGCATCGCAGCAGGAAACAAAGGTTTGCACATCTTGAAATAGAGTAGGCCAAAAGAATCCAGATTGCAATACCTTAGCGCTAGTCTTGTTCGAACTAGCGTGTCCTCCACAAGGTAGTGAATGACAATGGCGGATGACACTTTGCATCTCATCTTCCGGCACACATCGCCGAATAATGCCGTCTGGACCTCTCTTAAAGAGGAGAGGTTCATTCCAAAAGTATTCCCGAACATCCTTAAAGAACTTCTTTCTTTGTGCGTAGGATAATCCGGGCGGTAATTCCTGACAAACCAAATAGTTAACAAAATCAGCAAACCATGGTTCATTACCTTTGGTAATCACATCGATGCACTCCTCTATGATGTGTAAATGCTCGTCCGGAAAGGAGTCATCTAAAGGTAGATGGTCGTCCTCTAGATGTGCTAGACGACTCAAATGATCCGCAACAGAATTTTCCGAACCTTTCTTGTCGCGGATCTCTAGATCGAATTCTTGTAGGAGAAGAATCCATCTGATTAGCCTTGGCTTCGCATCCTTCTTTGCAAGGAGATACCGGATCGCAGCATGATCCGTGTATACAATTACCTTTGCACCTACAAGATAAGAGCGAAATTTGTCAATTGCATATACAATAGCTAAGAATTCCTTTTCGGTAGTGGCGTAGTTGAGTTGCGCTTCATCTAGCGTCTTGCTAGCGTAGTAGATAGCATGGGTTCTTATCCCTTTCACCGAAGTTGGGGGAGGAAGCTTTTCTATTGTCTCTATCTTAGCTTTATCCACCTCAATCCCTCTACTAGAGATTAAGTGTCCTAATACAATGCCTTCTTTCACCATAAATTGACACTTCTCCCAATTAAGAACTAGGTTAGTGTCTTCACACCTTTGTAATACAAGAGCAAGGTTAGAAAGGCAATTGTCAAAAGAGGAACCATAAACGGAGAAGTCATCCATAAAAACCTCCATGATTTCCTCTATATATTCCGAGAAGATGGCCATCATGCACCTTCGAAAGGTGGTTGGGGCGTTGCAAAGCCCGAACGGCATCCTCCTATAGGCAAAAGTACCCCACGGGCACGTGAACGTGGTCTTCTCTTGATCATCCGGGTATATCGGAATCTGAAAGAAACCACTATAACCGTCAAGATAGCAAAAGTGTGAATGTTGTGCTAACCTTTCAAGCATTTGATCGATGAAGGGTAGTGGGAAGTGATCCTTCCTCGTCGCGTTGTTTAGCTTGCGGCAGTCTATGCACATCCGCCATCCTGTTACGGTTCGTGTAGGAATGAGTTCATTGTTTTTGTTGGTGATGACCGTCATTCCTCCCATCTTCGGAACTACTTGTACGGGACTCACCCACTTGCTATCGGAGATAGGATAGATGATACCTGCATCAAGCAGCTTAAGAATTTCCTTCTTGACAACTTCCTACATGGTCGGATTCAACCGCCTTTGAGGTTGTCGCGAAGTTCTAAAGTCCTCTTCCATTAAGATCTTATGCATGCATAGGGAAGGTTTGATTCCAACTAAATCCTCTATAGTATATCCTAAGGCTTTCCTATGTTTCTTAAGGACAACCATAAGCTTACTATGTTCATCTATGCTTAAATCAGAACTAACGATTACCGGAAAGGTAGAATTAGGTCCAAGAAATGCGTACCTTAGATGTGTAGGAAGTGGTTTCAATTCCAATGCTATCGGAGTTTCCAATGGCTCTTGAGGAGCATCCGATGCTTCCTTAGAAGTGTCTAAGGATGTAGAAGGTGTTGGAGAAGAGTCAAGAGAAGTTGTGGAAGAAACACAATCTCCTTCGAACTCACCCAAAATTACGGCACCCCTGCCTTCTCCACGGCCGTGATTTTGGGCGTGGAAAGTAAATACGGTGGCTCTGTTTCCTCCACAGCCGTGTAACTCTCTGGAGTGCTCCACGCTTTTGTTGGTGAAATCCATGGCCGTGGAATAGGCCGTTTGACCGTGGATCCGTACATTTTCTGCCTCATCGTGGAGTTTCTCAAACTCTTCTTCACATACTTCTTCTTGTGTCTCTAAGGCTTCAATTGCCTCATTGCACTCCTCTTCTTCCCCTATATCCATAATGCTCATAGAAATAACTTTTTGCAAGGGATCTTTGAAGAGAATAGAACTTACCTCCTCTCTAGATAGCTCTTCGTCTTGGATATTGAATATATCATCATCAAAGGATGGTTCCTTCACCAAAGTGGAAAGAACGAACTCTACCTTCTCTTCTCCTATGTCAAAGGCGAGTCTAGCATTCTTGCAATCGACTATGCAGCCGGATGTTGCAAGAAACGGTCTTCCGAGAATGATCGGGACCGGACTATCTACAGGAATGTCAAGCACAACAAAGTCTATAGAAACATAGAACTTACCAAGCTTGACCGGGACGTCTTCAACTATACCGACGAGACGAGTTATGGAACGGTCCGCCATATACAACGTCATCTTTACCGGTTTAGGATCGCCCAAACCGATCTTCCTGCATAAGGCAAGCGGAATGATGCTCACACTTGCTCCCAAATCACATAATGCATCATATGTGACATCTCCCACTCCTATGGGAATACAAAATGACCCCGGATCCTTTAGCTTTGAGGGCATCTTCTCTTTCATGGTTTTGATGAGATCCGATGAATCCGAACTCATCTTAACCTCTCCAAAATCCTCTAGCTTTCTCTTGTTAGAGAGGATCTCCTTTAGGAATTTTCCATAAGCCGGCATACCTACAATTGCATCAATGAAAGGTATATTAATATGCAGTCTGCTCATGAGTTCAATAAACTTACCAAATTGCTTGTCTAGACGCGCTCTTGCTCTAGATTGCGGGAACGGTAGGGGAGGTTTGTAAGCTGGAGGAGGAACGTAGACATCTTCCTTCTCCTTCCCTTTTTCTTTCTCCTTCTCAACGGGAACTTCTACAAATTTGGTTTTCTAAAACCTTTTGGGCTTTATCAACCTTAGTTATATGATCATCAACCTTGATGATGCGAGTCTCCAATCCTTGAAGCTTGCCCAAAGTTGTTTCCAACATGGGATCGGGCTTCTCTTTCCCCGAAGTACTTCCACCATTAGATGTTTGCCCCTGGCTTTTCAAAGGAGTGGAAGAAGAGGAAGGTGGAATTAGTGAATTTGAATTTCCTGAATTGGAATAAGAATTACTGGAAATTTGTTGGTTGGGACGCCAATTGTTGTTGTTTGAACCCCTATTGTTGTTCCAATTGTTGTTCCGGTTGTTGTTGTTGTTGTTCCAATTGTTCCGGTTGTTGCGGTTTGTATTCTCATTCCCATTGTGGTTATTATTGTTGCCCAAATAACCTACATCTTGTTCCTTGTGCTTTGGAAAGTTGGTTTTGATTGCTTCCTTCAACTCTTTAATCTCCGTATTGAGAGAAAAGATTTGAGTTTGAGCTGCTTGTGATAGCTTTGCTCCTTGATCCACATGATTTGCCTCCACTTTCCGATGAGAATACTTCTCAATGACTCGCGCTTGCTTCTCAATGAAGTCCCAAGCGTCATCTTCCCTCATGCCCATGAATGTACCACATGAAAGGGATTGGAGCTTGAATTGTGTCTCCACATCCAACCCCTTATAGTATATGTCCAATAGCGCCAATTTGGATATGCCATGATGTGGGCAATCCAATAGCAAATCCTGAAATCTTTCCCAAGATTGAAACAAACTTTCGTTAGATCTCATAGAAAATGCATTAATCTTACCTCTCAACTCCGCCGTTTTGGATGGCGGAAAGAACTTAGTGAGGAATTCCGAAGAAAGATCCTCCCATGTCTCTAGTTTCCCACTTGGGAGAGCTTGATACCAAGACAATGCTTTCCCTTTCAAAGAGAAAAAGAAAGGCTTGAGCTTATAGCTGTTGGTAGTTGCATTCTTTGGCTTCATTGTCTCCATCATGGTCTCAAAATTTTGTAGATGTTGATGTGGAGATTCAGCGCTTGTTCCCCCAAATTGATTTTGGCGGACAATGGTAATAACTTGCGGGTTGAAGCTAAACCCTTGTGCATCATCAGCATCAAAGTTCACACCTAAACGGCGTGGTTGCTGCGTTGGATCCATCCTTTGGCCAAGAGTTCTTGGCTCCTCATCCACACGTTCGACTCTCGCACCTCTAGCTGGAACACGCCGATTAGCAGCTGGCCGTGGAATGAACGGGTTCACATTGATCGTTGGATCAATTTCCTATAGTGGTGGCATGGAAGAGTCGCTATCCTCATTAGATGAGTTGACTCTAACCGATCTTCCCGGTCTCCTTCTTCTCTTTTTCACCTTGAGGTTGTTTATTTCCAACCTCATTTCGAACATCATGTCCGATAGATCATCAACCTTCGTTTGATGACGATCCATTTCTTCCCTACGAGTATTTTCTCACTCCATTGGAGTTGAGCTTCCTTCTCCGCCAACTCCGTTTGGTAATCACGTTCTCTTTCTTCAGCCATTTTTCTTTCCTTAAGCTTTCTCCTCAAAGTCCTCTCAAGCTCTTGATCAAGAGGTAAGAGGTCTTCGTTGTTCCTAGACCTGCACATACACTCGAAGAGATATCAAATAACAAGGGAAAAGCTCCCAAGCTTGACAACCGATAACCGAATTCGGCCTAGACCAAATCCCCGGCAACGGCGCCAAAAACTTGTTCGCCACTTAGCTTGCGTGAAAATAAGTCTTAAATTTATAAAACTAGAATCAAGCAAGCGAACCCGCAGTGTACGGATCGACGTAGTTAAGCAAGAATTCCAGAGTATCGAACACAGGGATTTGGGGGGTTAAATCCAATTATAGAATTGTCAAGCAAGTAAATGTATGAGCTTTGTAAATATTGGGAAAACAACAATCCTAAAGATCCAGGAATCTAGCTGTGGCAATCGATTCAAGATATACTAAAGATATAAGGACAGAGTTGAGGTTTGCAAAGGTATGCTAATGCAAAGCAATGTACGGTGAAGTTCCAAGACTTTATGTAACTTAACTAAAGGCGCTCTCTATAAAGGTTGTTGAGGCTTCAGTATAGAAAGGATCTAAAGTCAAGAATTAATATCAAATACCCAAACCTGTAATCCAAGGATCAAGACTAACTAAACCGATTAAGGTTGTGACACTCGGAATCGAGGTAGAGGTTGTTGAGGCTTCACTACCACCTAGAAAAGGCAAGCCAAGACTAAGTTAAAGCAAATCTTTAACTTTGGATTAAAGTAAAAGCAAGGTTCGAAAACTAAGGGAAATTACGGTTGGATCTTGAGATTCCACGGCCGTGGAACTCAAGAACACACCGTGATTTTGGTTCGTTGGCGATTCTCTCTAACTCTCAGGGTCCAATCTGTTTACGATCGATCTATCATCATCTAAGCCACAACTATCAACCCTTCACCTTAGAATTGCTAAAGGGTTTTAGCCAACAATAGTCATTATGGTATCAAATTCAAGATTTAAAAGAATAAAAGATGCAAACCTTGGAAAACCTTGAATAAATCTCAAATCAATCTCAAATCCACAAACAAAGTGATGATGTATATCAGATTCAGAATAACACAAACCAATCACAACTTGAAACCCTAAGCACGTCCAACGAACGTAAGCGGAGGCGTAAGCGAAGGTGACGGAATCTCTCTCTTTCCGTCCTTTTATAGGGTAAGATACAATATGTGTCCAGCCCATTGTGTAAAAGATCATGGCTTTAAGTTGTACGTTAAAAGATCGCCTAAATCACGGTTCCTTGGGATTCCACGCCCGTGGTTTAGAGCGTGGTTTAGAGCGTGGAAATTCATCACGGTGCTTCACAACTTCCACGACCTTGTAACCCTCTGGAATGCTCCATGCTTGTCTTGCCAAAGTTCCACGGCCGTGGTTTAGAGCGTGGACTCTAGTACGGCCGTATTTTAGAGCGTGGAACGTCAATTGCTCGTAATTCTCCTTTGTTTTGTGCCATTCTTCATCCTAGCATCTTCCTTAGCTCCTTAGTGGTGCCCTCAATCCTTGGATATGCTCAATTCATCTCCATTCTCTTCTAATCCGTTTGGTTTTAGCTCTTATTTGCCTAAAATCAACACAAAGCTTATGTAGACCTCTATATCGAAAATATAGATAAACTAACTCACAATTGCTTCTATGCTTTATCAATGAACACCAATATGGATGAAATACACTTAGAAAACGTGCCTAAAATATCACAATATTTCATGCTAACAGACACGCTAATCCCATAAAACTAGCGCTAAGGTATTGCAATTCGGATTCTTTTGGCCTACTTTATTAAGGATCTGTAAGTGTTTGTTTCTTGTTGCGATGCTTGTCAAAGAACAGGAAATATCTCTATGAGAAACGAGATGCCTCTCAACAATATTCAAGAGGTGGAAATCTTTGACGTTTGGGGAGTTGATTTCATGGGACCATTCCCATCATCTTGCGGAAACCAATACATACTTCTCGTTGTAAATTATGTTTCAAGATGGGTTGAAGCTATTGCCTCTCGAACTAACGATGCTTTGGTGGTTGTCAAGTTCTTTAATGGAACTATTTTCCCAAGGTTTGGGACACCACGAACCATCATTAGTGATGGAGGTTCACAGTTCATATCCCGACGATTCGAAGCTCTACTAGCTAAGTATGGGGTAACTCACAAGATCGCCACTCGCTACCATCCACAAACAAGTGGACAAATGGAGATTTCAAATAGAGAGATCAAAGGCATCCTTGAGAAGATGGTGTCATAAACAAGGATCGATTGGTCTTTAAAGCTAGATGACGCATTATGGGCGTATAGGATAGCATACAAGACTTCCATCGGCACAACACCATACAACCTTGTGTATGGGAAGTCTTGTCATCTCCCGGTAGAGCTGCAACACAATGCGTATTGGGCTGTGAAGTGGTTGAACTTCAGCATGAAAGAAGCAGGCGAGAAGCGCCTCTTAGACCTTAACGAGCTAGAAGAACTCCGCTTGAACGCCTATGAGAACGCCAAGATTTACAAGGAAAGGGCGAAGCGTTGGCATGATAAACATATCATTCCAAAAGACCTCAAAGAAGGAGATCAAGTTATCCTCTTCAATTCTCGACTTCGACTCTTTCCAGGTAAGCTTAAATCTCCTTGGACTGGACCTTATGTGATTAAACGGGTTTTTCCCCATGGCGTAGTTGAAGTATGGGGTGAGAAGTGCGGAAGTTTCAAGGTGAATGATCAACGACTTAAGAAGTACTCACCGGAGCTCCAAGCGGAGGAAATCGCTGCGATTGTCCTCATTTGAATATAGGAACGGTCTAGCTACAGACCCAAAACAAAGCGCTTCTTGTGAGGCAACCCAAGGTTTTGCATTATCGTTTTTGTTTTCATTTCTTTCTTTCTTAGGTTAGTTTAGGTTAGATGTCGTTTTTGTTTGTTTTCCCCTCGATACCTTCCGGTATGTTGTGTTTTTGGATGTCAAGAATAAGAAATGAGCAAAGGAAGGAAGGAAAAGTCGAAAAGAATGAAGAACTTTGATTTTTGGCACAAATTAGAGAGTTCCACGGTGTCAATAAAAAACCACGGCCGTGGAACACCCCGACTGGCCGTGATTTTCCAAGTTTTTGGCACAAATCTGAGAGTTCCACGGGTGTCCGTACAAAACCACGGCCGTGGAAAACCCCGACTGGCCGTGGTTTTCCAAAATTTTACGGCCACTATATATCCCCTCTCCTTCACAAAAACACACTCTTCTTCCCCAAACCACGTTCGAAGAGCCGAAAATTTCCCCTTCTCGTGATTCATTATCCGGAGACTGATTCGAACAATTCTTCAACCAAAAGTGGAGCAAATCTAATCCTCTACAAGATCTCGTCAACAAACTCAGCGAACAATCAACATTTGGGAAGGATTTTGGATTTTTTTCAAATCCAAACACTAGGTTTTCTCTCTTTCTCTTCTTGGTCGATTTGGTTCGTTTTTCTTGCAAATTTCTAAGAGAACTGGACAAAATTGGAATTAGAAGTAGTTTAGGACTGTGATTGCCGAGTTTGCTATGAATTTGCTGAGTGTTTGAGGAATTTCGAGAATTCCACGGGTGCCGTACAAAACCACGGCCGTGGTATCTGAAGAATAGACCGTGGTTTTCTCTGTTTCGAGTGAAAATGTTTAGGAGGAAGTCTAGTAGAAACAAGAAGCAAAAGGTTATAGTTCTTCTTCTTCCCAACCCCATCTAAGTGAACCACCATCACCACAATCCCCTAAAATCCCTACAATCCATGCAGATTACGAAAGAGCCATGGATAAGATCACTAAAAGAGCTGTGATAGGACCTAAATACATTGTTTTAGAGGAGCTTGAAGAGCTGAATGTTGTTAATGACTTGACTTGGCTATTAGATAGAGTTGGATTGATCATATTCTCCGCCATTAGGGAGGATGCTTATAAAGAGATCACAAGGGAGTTCATGACTTCCTTCGAGCATAGTGTCGTTAGCCAACCGGTATCATTTAGGTTGATGGAGCGTAACTACGAGTTCTCCAGAGTGCAGTTTGGAACCTTCTTTGGGTTTCATGAGAGCTTCAATGGAAGGTTTCCTAGGGGAGTGAATGCTAAAGACTTTTGGAGAGAGATAGCCATGATTTATGCTTCCGAGGACCGTTGGCAACCGGCCGACACTAAGGCCAAGCTCATATACCATTTAGCTACCAAGATAGCTCATAGGATCCTATCAGAATGCCTCTTCCCTAGAACCGAAACACCTCAAAAGATCAAAGCCGATGAGCTCTTCATCCTCTATTGCATGCTTACCGGTCATCCCGCAGATTGTGCCACTTTGCTTGCCTCTACCCTTAGTGAGGTGAAGAATAAATCCGCCAGGAATATAGGATATGGAGGTATGGTGACTCATATTGCCAAACAGTTGGGCATTGATTACTCCGCTTGCACTAGGATAGTCGCGAGACCTTTGGGTCTCAATGGGCTCATGACTAGAGCACTTATCTTTCCTCGCCACCGTGCTCCACCTACCACATCCATGCATTGGGAGGAAAGAGGTGGTAGAGGCATTCCACGGCTTCCAAAGTACTCCCTCATGCTTGGCCGCCATAAGTGGAAGGAGACCTTTGAGCCGATGTATGCCAATAGGTTTGTAGCTCCTCCATATGTGCCTGATGAGGTTCTAGTTGAGGCTGCAGATGATGATGATGAGGAGATGGGAGGAGCAGACCATCCGGATGCAGGAGGGGCTGAGCATGACTTTGGCTCATTCCCGGAGCAACCAGCTTACTTCCCGGACCACCTATGAGACCCCCCACCAGTCTAGGCCTTCCGGTTCTTCTTCCTCACGCCGAGCTAGTGTTAGCGAGCGCCCAACATGGATGGAAGCTCCACCTTCTTGGTATGGACAACAACCATCTTGGATGGGAGCTCCGTCTCCTTGGTATAATCAGCCACCAGTTGCACCGACGCCTATTCAACAGCAGCAGCCGGAGTGGTTACAACAGTCTCCCGCATGGTATGAGCAGCAACCGGCATGGGCGACTGACCTTTCCACGAGGGTGGGAGACTTGGAGATCCACCAACAGGTGCATGATGTGGAGCGACATGAGAACGCCAGGATCTTACGTGATGTATACCGCCAGCAGTTTGGGCGTCCCTTCAGCTCCGACTTCTTTCCATATCCGCCACCTCCTTCACAATGATCTTGACGGATGCTTTGGGCCACTCTACCACCATTAGTGAGTTTTCTTTGTTTCTTTTCTTTTCTTTATTTTTCTTGAACATTGAGGACAATGTGTATGTTAAGTATGGGGTGGGGGTGTGACTCTCGTTTGTAATAACTCGATACACGTGCTTGCTTTTAATTCCATGAACACTAGCATCTTTCTTTTATTTGTCACACGTTTCATTATTGCATTGCATTAAAAAGCTTTGAAAAACCCACATTGAAAAGCTTTGAAAAACCCATAAAATTTTTAAAAATTTTGAAAATTATTGTGCTTCTAAGATTAGAGATAATTTCTATGATGAATCTACTTGTGGAATGAGTTTTTTATGACTTTTGTATGCTTGAATTGAATTATGAATTGTGAACAAATGGAGTATGTTGTTTCGTTCTTATCTTGCAAATTTCATAATGTGAAAGTTTTCTCTAAATTATTTTGAGGAATGAAGGTTGAAATCACAATATAAGTTCTTATCATTCTTTATAAGATGATTAAGGTACCTCGATTTTCTTGCTTCTTTCTTTGATCATTTAGCCCCTCAATGAAAATATTTGCCTCCTTTACCTATCCGGGATTCAGGAAGAGTTGATTTTGGCATGTTTGATGTGGGAGGGCCATGAAAGAAATTGTTTGAATTCAAAGTGTAGGAAAATAGGTTTGGGGAAGTCAATCATGATGATGAGTAACTCGGCACCATTCACATAGCCGGGTGTTTGTGTCTTGCCAAAGTCGAATTGAGCGATATTCCTAACGGATTATGGTATGTGCATCAAGGGTTTGAGGCATCTCGAAATTGAGAAACGCCAATCTCCTAGGCTTCGGTTTTTGTGCACCGCTGTCCATATTTCCAAAAGTAAAGTCGAAAAATTATGTGCAAAAAGTATGTGTCCACTCCATTGTGTAAAAGATCATGGCTTTAAGTTGTACGTTAAAAGATCGCCTAAATCACGGTTCCTTGGGATTCCACGCCCGTGGTTTAGAGCATGGTTTAGAGCGTGGAAATTCATCACGGTGCTTCACAACTTCCACGACCGTGTAACCCTCTGGAATGCTCCACGCTTGTCTTGCCAAAGTTTCACGGCCGTGGTTTAGAGCGTGGACTCTAGTACGGCCGTATTTTAGAGCGTGGAACGTCGATTGCTCGTAATTCTCCTTTCTTTTGTGCCATTCTTCATCCTAGCATCTTCCTTAGCTCCTTTGTGGTGTCCTCAATCCTTGGATATGCTCAATTCATCTCCATTCTCTTCTAATCCGTTCGGTTTTAGCTCTTATTTGCCAAAAATCAACACAAAGCTTATGTAGACCTCTATATCGAAAATATAGATAAACTAACTCACAATTGCTTCTATGCTTTATCAATGAACACCAATATGGATGAAATACACTTAGAAAACGTTCCTAAAATATCACAATATTTCATGCTAACAAATAACCCCATACTTCCTACTTGCTTGTCCCCAAGCAAAGTCTTTCAAAAGCTTTAAAACTCAAGTTAGGATGAAATATGTGTACACTCTCAAAGCAAAACTTCTTTTAGATGAATGTGCTTTCTAGTCAATAGATCATTTTCAAATCTTGCTTCATTCATTTATAGGACTTTCATACACATAATCAAAGAGTAAAGAGTAGAGAAAACTTATAAATTAATCAAACTTCCATGTAAACATCATAACCTTCAAACATTATCAAAATCAATCATAAGAAACTTCAATTTAGATCACCAAGTCATATATCATTCTCTTGATCTTAAGGACTTTCAAACAAGGTCTAGAATGCGGAAAGGGAAGGAAAACTTTAAGGAATGTGGTGCATGAATCCGGGAAAGTGGATAACTAACTCTTTTCTTTTTCTCTTGCGATTTCCGTAACACTTTCAACTTAGAGCTTCGCTCTCTTCTTTTCAATTTATTTTTCGACTTTACTTTTTTTGGAGTTATGGATAGAGGTGCACAAAAACCGAAGCCTAGGAGATTGGCGTTTCTCATTTTCACGAGATGCCTCAAACCCTTGATGCACATACCATAATCCGCTAGGAATATCGCTCAATCTGACTTTGGCAAGACACAAACACCCGGCTATGTGAATGGTGCCGAGTTACTCATCGTCATGATTGACTTCCCCAAACCTATAATTTCTTTCTATTCTTTTGAATGCAAATAATTTCTTTCATGGCCCTCCCACATCAAACATGCCAAAACACAACTCCTCCAAATTCCCGGATAGGTAAAGGAGGTCATTATTTCATTGAGGGGCTAAATTATCAAAGAAAGAAGAAAGAAAATCGAAGTTCCTTAATCATCTCAAAAAGAAGTATAAGAACTTATCATGTGATTTCAACCTTGATTTCTCAATATGATTTAGGTAACACTCATCACATTATGAAACTTGCAAAAGAGGAATAATCAACTCATTCAATTTCTTTTCAATTCACTATTTGCTTAAGCATGCGATTGTCATCAAAATTCAATTCACAAGTAGTGATTATCATAGAAATCATCTCTATCCTTAGAAGCACAAAATTTTCAAAATTTTTCAATTTTTATGGGTTTTTCAAAAGCTTTTTCATGCAATGCAATAATGAAACGTGTAACAATAGAATGAACATGCAAGGTAGTCTCGATAAAAGCATACAAAGTGAGTAAGAGTTATTACAAACTATTAGTCACACCCCACCCCATACTTGGAACAAACATTGTCCCTAATGTTCAAAAAGAAAAAGAAGAAAAGAAAGAAAGAAAAAGAACTCACAAAATGGTGGTGGAGCGGCTAAAACTGTAGATCATCAATGTCATCACTGAGGTGGAGGCGGTGGTGGAAACGGGAAGAAGCCTGGATCATAGTTCCGCCCAAACTGCTGGCGGTATATATCTCTCATCATGCGGTCATGATCGTCGGCTCGTGCATCCCTAGCACCTGCACGGATCTCCAAGGCTCCGACCATATCGGAAAGGTCGGTGGCCCACTCTGGCAACTGCTCAAACCAACCAGGCGGCTGGCTGTACCACGCCGGTGCATCTGAAGGTGCTGGTGCAGCTGGTGGCTGTGCATGCCAAGGCGGTGGAGCTCCCATCCAATCCGGCTGAGTGCTATACCATGAAGGAGGATCCGTCATCCAAGTAGGCCTCTCACTCACACTAGCACGACGAGAGGAAGAACCTGAAGCTCTAGTAGGGCGGGGAGAGTGTCTAGGAAGGTCAGGAACTGCATCCGGCTGATCCGGGAATGTACCAAAGTCATGATCCGCTCCTCCTTCCTCAAACTCGTCATCCCCTCTCATCTCCTCCTCTACAACTGGTGGTGGTGGAACATAGGGAGGGGCTACTAATCTGCTCGCATGCATGGTAGCGAACGTCTCCTTCCAGTTATGGCGTCCAGCCATAATGGAATACTCAGGAAGCCACTCAATGCCTCTCCCAGTCCTACTCTCCCAAGGCATAGCAGCATACGGTGGACCTCTATGTGTTGGGAAGATGAGGCCGGTGGACCTCTATGTGTGGGGAAGATGAGGCCTCTAGTCATGAGGGCCTGAAGTCCTAGGGGTCTAGCTGCAATGCGGGTGCAAGCGGAAAAGTCTACCCCTAACTGTCTAGCGAGGTGGGTGACCATCCCACCGTATCCAATGTTGCCAGCTCTCTTATTCTTTAGCTTGCTCATAGTAGCAGCTAAGAGGGTGGCGCAGTCAGCTGGCCTGCCATACAACATACTGTAGAGAAGAAACAGCTCGTCTGTTTTAATCTTCTGAGGTGTCTCCGTCCTAGGGAAGAGACACTCAGAAAGCACTCTATGGGCAATCTTCAAGGCTAAGTGGTAGATCAACTTAGCCTTGGTATCAGCAGGTTGCCAGCGGTCCTCGCTGGCGTAAATCATATCAATCTCCTCCCAAAAATCTTTGGCGTACACGCCACTAGAGAATCGACCATTAAAGGTCTCTTGGAACCCAAAGAAGGCTCCAAACTCTCTAATAGAGAAATCATAGTTTCTCTCTATCAGCCGAAAAGAAACTGTTCTGTCAACATGACTGTGCTCAAAGGAAACTACAAACTCCCTAGTAATCTCCTCATAAGCACCTTCCCGAATAGCGGAGAAGATGACTAAACCGGCTCTATCCAAAATCCATGTGAGATCCCCTATCACATGCAAGGGCTCTAGCTCCTCAAGCAGCAAGTATCTAGGTCCTACGACCGTCCTCTCCTCGATCCTCTCTAAGGCATCTAGATGATCCTCATGGATAGTAGGGATCCTAGGGGGAGGTGGTGATGGTGATGATGGAGGTGATGGAGGCTCAACGGGTGGTGTTCTAGAAGAGGAAGCATTGTTGCATTTCCTCTTGTTCTTATTTCTATTCAAAACTCTCCTTACAAAATCCATTTCTGTTGAAAACCACGGCCTGTTCTTCAGGTTCCACGGCCGTGGAAAGTCCAGAAACCGTGGTTCGTCTCAAAAATTCTAAAAACTCAGCAAAATCACGACAAACTCAACAACAAGCAGCCCTAGACTAATTTCCGTCCAATTCCAATCAGTTCTCCTAAAAATTCTAGCAAAAACGAAGCCGAATCGACAAAGAGAAGGAAAGAACGAAAAACCTAGGTTTTCGGATTTTGGAATCCGAATTCCGTCTTCTCCGGTGATTTGCCGCTCGAATTGTTGCTTGGATCTTGTTGGTGATTGGTTTTTCTTTAGTTTTGGTCAAAGAATCGTCAAAAACGATTAACGAACGAGGAATTGAGAGATGGGGAGAGATTACGGCGAATAGGGGCGTGGAATTGGGTTTGTTTTGTGGTGTTTGTGAAGAAACGTGGTTTATATAGTGGCCGTAAAATTTTTTGAAAATCACGGTCTATCGGGGGTTTCCACGGCCGTGGAAATGTACGGAACCGTGGTTTTGGTGATTTTTCTCAAGCTTTTGAAAATTACGGTCACTGTAGCTGTCACGGCCGTGGTTTTGGCCGTGAAACTCTCTATAATGTGTCAAAGTCCAAGTTTCGTCAATTTTCTTCAAGCTTTTCCTTTCCCCTTTCTTTTCCACAGTTCCTACATCCAAAAACACGAACATACCGGAAGGCATCGAAGGCAAAACAAAGCAAAACGTCTAAACTAAACTAATCTATGAATAAAAAACAAAAACGTAAGTGCAATACCTTGGGTTGCCTCCCAAGGAGCGCTTTGTTTAAGGTCCGTAGCTAGACCAAATTTGCACTTATTCGAGTGCGGTGGGCGCGAACTCTTCAGCTTGGAGTTCCGGTGTATACTTCTTGAGTCGTTGACCGTTCACCTTTAAGCTTCCGCCCGTTTCACCCCATACTTCAACTGCACCATGGGGAAAAACACGTTTGATTAGAAAAGGTCCGATCCAACGAGATTTAAGCTTACCTGGAAAGAGACGAAGTCTTGAATTGAAGAGGAGAACTTGATCTCCTTCTTTGAGGTCATTTGGAATGATATGCTTATCATGCGATCGCTTCGCTCTTTCTTTGTAAATCTTGGCGTTTTTGTAGGCGTTCAAGCGAAGTTCTTCAAGTTCATTTAGGTCCAAGAGACGCTTCTCTCCCGCTTCCTTCATGCTGAAGTTCAAACACTTGATTGCCCAAAACGCCTTGTGCTCCAACTCTACCGGTAAGTGACAAGACTTCCCATACACAAGGTTGTATGGTGTAGTTCCGATGGGAGTCTTATATGCAGTCCGGTACGCCCACAATGCATCATCTAGCTTTAAGGGCCAATCCTTCCTTGTCATTGAAACCGTCTTCTCTAGGATTCCTTTGATTTCCCGATTTGAGATCTCCACTTGTCCACTAGTTTGTGGATGATAAGGGGTGGCAATCTTGTGAGTCACCCCATACTTAGCTAGAAGAGCTTCAAAACGGCGGAAAATGAAGTGAGAACCTCCATCACTAATGATAGTCTGTGGTGTCCCAAATCGTGGGAAGATGGTCTTGTTAAAGAACTTAACCACTACCATGGCATCATTGGTGGGAGAGGCAATTGCTTCAACCCATCTTAAAACATAATCAACCGCTAAAAGTATATATTGGTTTCCACAAGATGATGGGAAAGGTCCCATGAAGTCTACTCCCCAAACGTCAAAGATCTCTACCTCTTGGATGTTGTTGAGAGGCATCTCATTCCTCCTAGATATATTTCTTGTTCTTTGACAAACATCGCAGCAGGAAACAAAGATTTGCACATCTTTAAATAGAGTAGGCCAAAAGAATCCAGATTGCAATACCTTAGCGCTAGTCTTGTTCGAACTAGCGTGTCCTCCACAAGGTAGTGAATGAAAATGGCGGATGACACTTTGCATCTCATCTTCCGGCACACATCCTCGAATAATGCCGTCCGGACCTCTCTTAAAGAGGAGAGGTTCATTCCAAAAGTATTCCCGAACATCCTTAAAGAACTTCTTTCTTTGTGCGTAGGATAATTCGGGCGGTAATTCCTGACAAACCAAATAGTTAACAAAATCAGCAAACCATGGTTCGTTACCTTTGGTAATCACATCGATGCACTCCTCTATCATGTGTAAATGCTCGTCCGGAAAGGAGTCATCTAAAGGTAGATGGTCGTCCTCTAGATGTGTTAGACGACTCAAATGATCCGCAACAGAATTTTCCGAACCCTTCTTGTCGCGGATCTCTAGATCGAATTCTTGTAGGAGAAGAATCCATCTGATTAGCCTTGGCTTCGCATCCTTCTTTGCAAGGAGATACCGGATCGCAGCATGATCCGTGTATACAATCACCTTTGCACCTACAAGATAAGAGCGAAATTTGTCAATTGCATATACAATAGCTAAGAATTCCTTTCCGGTAGTGGCGTAGTTGAGCTGCGCTACATCTAACGTCTTGCTATCGTAGTAGATAGCATGGGTTCGCCCTTCCTTTCTTTGTCCAAGGACAGCTCCTATAGCTACGTCACTTGCGTCACACATAACCTCAAAGGGAAGATTCCAATCCGGAGGTTGGATAATCGGGGCTAAGATTAGAGCTTCCCGAGTCATATTAAACGCATCTAAGCATTCCTGCGAAAACTCAAAAACTGCATCCTTCATCAATAGATTAGTTAGCGGCTTTGATATCTTAGAGAAATCCTGTATGAAACGCCTATAAAATCCAGCATGTCCTAGAAAACTTCTTATCCCTTTCACCGAAGTTGGGAGAGGAAGCTTTTCTGTTGTCTCTATCTTAGCTTTATCCACCTCAATCCCTTTACTAGAGATCAAGTGTCCTAATACAATTCCTTCTTTCACCATAAATTGACACTTCTCCCAATTAAGAACTAGGTTAGTGTCTTCACACCTTTGTAATACAAGAGCAAGGTTAGAAAGGCAATTGTCAAAAGAGGAACCATAAACGGAGAAGTCATCCATAAAAACCTCCATGATTTCCTCTATATATTCCGAGAAGATGACCATCATGCACCTTCCAAAGGTGGCTGGGGCGTTGCAAAGCCCGAACGGCATCCTCCTATAGGCAAACGTACCCCACGGGCACGTGAACGTGGTCTTCTCTTGATCATCGGGGTATATCGGAATGTGAAAGAAACTACTATAACCGTCAAGATAGCAAAAGTGTGAATGTTGTGCTAACCTTTCAAGCATTTGATCGATGAAGGGTAGTGGGAAGTGATCCTTCCTCGTCGCGTTGTTTAGCTTGCGGTAGTCTATGCACATCCGCCATCCTGTTACGGTTCGTGTAGGAATGAGTTCATTGTTTTTGTTGGTGATGACCGTCATTCCTCCCATCTTCGGAACTACTTGTACGGGACTTACCCACTTGCTATCGGAGATAAGATAGATGATACCTGCATCAAGCAGCTTAAGAATTTCCTTCTTGACAACTCACTACATGGTCGGATTCAACCGCCTTTGAGGTTGTCGCGAAGTTCTAAAGTCCTCTTCCATTAAGATCTTATGCATACATAAAGAAGGTTTGATTCCAACTAAATCCTCTATAGTATATCCTAAGGCTTTCCTATGTTTCTTAAGGACAACCATAAGCTTACTATGTTCATCTATGCTTAAATCAGAACTAACAATTACCGGAAAGGTAGAATTAGGTCCAAGAAATGCGTACCTTAGATGTGTAGGAAGTGGTTTCAATTCCATCGCTATCGGAGTTTCCAATGGCTCTTGAGGAGCATCCGATGCTTCCTTAGAAGTGTCTAAGGATGTAGAAGGTGTTGGAGAAGAGTCAAGAGAAGTTGTGGAAGAAACACAATCTCCTTCGAACTCACCCAAAATTACGGCACCCCTACCTTCTCCACGGCCGTGATTTTGGGCGTGGAAAGTAAATACGGTGGCTCTGTTTCCTCCACGGCCGTGTAACTCTCTGGAGTGCTCCACGCTTTTGTTGGTGAAATCCACGGCCGTGGAATAGGCCGTTTGACCGTGGATCCGTACTTTTTCTGCCTCATCGTGGAGTTTCTCAAACTCTTCTTCACATACTTCTTCTTGTGTCTCTAAGGCTTCAATTGCCTCATTGCACTCCTCTTCTTCCCCTATATCCATTATGCTCATAGAAATAACTTTTTGCAAGGGAACTTTGAAGAGAATAGAACTTACCTCCTATCTAGATAGCTCTTCGTCTTGGATATTGAATATATCATCATCAAAGGATGGATCCTTCACCAAAGTGGAAAGAACGAACTCTACTTTCTCTTCTCCTATGTCAAAGGCGAGTCTAGCATTCTTGCAATCGACTATGCAACCGGATGTTGCAAGAAACGGTCTTCCGAGAATGATTGGGACCGGACTATCTGCAGGAATGTCAAGCATAACAAAGTCTATAGGAACATTGAACTTACCAAGCTTGACCGGGAAGTCTTCAACTATACCGACGAGACGAGTTATGGAACGGTCCGCCATATACAATGTCATCTTTACCGGTTTAGGATCGCCCAAACCGATCTTCCTGCATAAGGCAAGCGGAATGATGCTCACGCTTGCTCCCAAATCACATAATGCATCATATGTGACATCTCCCACTCCTATGGGAATACAAAATGACCCCGGATCCTTTAGCTTTGGGGGCATCTTCTCTTTCATGGTTTTGATGAGATCCGATGAATCCGAACTCATCTTAACCTCTCCAAAATCCTCTAGCTTTCTCTTGTTAGAGAGGATCTCCTTTAGGAATTTTCCATAAGCCGGCATACCTACAATTGCATCAATGAAAGGTATATTAATATGCAGTTTGCTCATGAGTTCAATAAACTTACCAAATTGCTTGTCTAGACGCGCTCTTGCTCTAGATTGCGGGAACGGTAGGGGAGGTTTGTAAGCTGGAGGAGGAACGTAGACATCTTCCTTCTCCTTCCCTTTTTCTTTCTCCTTCTCAACGGGGACTTCTACAAACTTGGGCTGCGGGTCGGTAGTTGTTACTCCGCTCCTAGTTGTGATTGCCATCCCTCTTCCTTTTGGATGGTCCTCCGTCTTTCCTGGAAGTTTCTCTTGATTCCTAGGAACTTCCTCCGCATGACTAAACATTTGATTTTCTAAAACCTTTTGGGCTTTATCAACCTTAGTTATGTGATCATCAACCTTGATGATGCGAGTCTCCAATCCTTGAAGCTTGCCCAAAGTTGTTTCCAACATGGGATCGGGCTTCTCTTTCCCCGAAGTACTTCCACCATTAGATGTTTTCCCCTGGCTTTTCAAAGGAGTGGAAGAAGAGGAAGGTGGAATTAGTGGATTTGAATTTCCTGAATTGGAATAAGAATTACCGGAAATTTGTTGGTTGGGACGCCAATTGTTGTTGTTTGAACCCCTATTGTTGTTCCAATTGTTGTTCCGGTTGTTGTTGTTGTTGTTCCAATTGTTCCGGTTGTTGCGGTTTGTATTCTCATTCCCATTGTGGTTATTATTGTTGCCCAAATAACCTACATCTTGTTCCTTGTGCTTTGGAAAGTTGGTTTTGATCGCTTCCTTCAACTCTTTAATCTCCGTATTGAGAGAAAAGATTTGAGTTTGAGCTGCTTGTGATAGCTTTGCTCCTTGATCCACATGATTTGCCTCCACTTTCCGATGAGAATACTTCTCAATGACTCGCGCTTGCTTCTCAATGAAGTCCCAAGCGTCATCTTCCCTCATGCCCATGAATGTACCACATGAAAGGGATTGGAGCTTGAATTGTGTCTCCACATCCAACCCCTTACAGTATATGTCCAATAGCGCCAATTTGGATATGCCATGATGTGGGCAATCCAATAGCAAATCCTGAAATCTTTCCCAAGATTGAAACAAACTTTCGTTAGATCTCATAGAAAATGCATTAATCTTACCTCTCAACTCCGCCGTTTTGGATGGCGGAAAGAACTTAGTGAGGAATTCCGAAGAAAGATCCTCCCATGTCTCTAGTTTCCCACTTGGGAGAGCTTGATACCAAGACAATGCTTTCCCTTTCAAAGAGAAAAAGAAAGGCTTGAGCTTATAGCTGTTGGTAGTTGCATTCTTTGGCTTCATTGTCTCCATCATGGTCTCAAAATTTTGTAGATGTTGATGTGTAGATTCAGCGCTTGTTCCCCCAAATTGATTTTGGCGGACAATGGTAATAACTTGCGGGTTGAAGCTAAACCCTTTTGCATCATCAGCATCAAAGTTCACACCTAAACGGCGTGGTTGCTGCGTTGGATCCATCCTTTGGCCAAGAGTTCTTGGCTCCTCATCCACACGTTCGACTCTCGCACCTCTAGCTGGAACACGACGATTAGCAGCTGGCTGTGGAAAGAACGGGTTCACATTGATCGTTGGATCAATTTCCTCTAGTGGTGGCATGGAAGAGTCGCTATCCTCATTAGATGAGTTGACTCTAACCGATCTTCCCGGTCTCCTTCTTCTCTTTTTCTCCTTGAGGTTGTTTATTTCCAACCTCATTTGGAACATCATGTCCGATAGATCATCAACCTTCGTTTGATGACGATCCATTTCTTCCCTACGAGTATTTTCTCACTCCATTGGAGTTGAGCTTCCTTCTCCGCCAACTCCGTTTGGTAATCACGTTCTCTTTCTTCAGCCATTTTTCTTTCCTTAATCTTTCTCCTCAAAGTCCTCTCAAGCTCTTGATCAAGAGGTAAGAGGTCTTCGTTGTTCCTAGACCTGCACATACACTCGAAGAGATATCAAATAACAAGGGAAAAGCTCCCAAGCTTGACAACCGATAACCGAATTCGGCCTAGACCAAATCCCCGGCAACGGCGCCAAAAACTTGTTCGCCACTTAGCGTGCGTGCAAATAAGTCTTAAATTTATAAAACTAGAATCAAGCAAGCGAACCCGCAATGTACGGATCGACGTAGTAAAGCAAGAATTCCAGAGTATCGAACACAGGGATTTGGGGGGTTAAATCCAATTATAGAATTGTCAAGCAAGTAAATGTATGAGCTTTGTAAATATTGGGAAAACAACAATCCTAAAGATCCAGGAATCAAGCTGTGGCAATCGATTCAAGATATACTAAAGATATAAGGACAGAGTTGAGGTTTGCAAAGGTATGCTAATGCAAAGCAATGTACGGTGAAGTTCCAAGACTTTATGTAACTTAACTAAAGGCGCTCTCTATAAAGGTTGTTGAGGCTTCAGTATAGAAAGGATCTAAAGTCAAGAATTAATATCAAATACCCAAACCTGTAATCCAAGGATCAAGACTAACTAAACCGATTAAGGTTGTGACACTCGGAATCGAGGTAGAGGTTGTTGAGGCTTCACTACCACCTAGAAAAGGCAAGCCAAGACTAAGTTAAAGCAAATCTTTAACTTTGGATTAAAGTAAAAGCAAGGTTCGAAAACTAAGGGAAATTACGGTTTGATCTTGAGATTCCACGGCCGTGGAACTCAAGAACACACCGTGATTTTGGTTCGTCGGCGATTCTCTCTAACTCTCAGGGTCCAATCTATTTACGATCGATCTATCATCATCTAAGCCACAACTATCAACCCTTTACCTTAGAATTGCTAAAGGGTTTTAGCCAACAACAGTCATTATGATATCAAATTCAAGATTTAAAAGAATGAAAGATGAAAACCTTCGAAAACCTTGAATAAATCTCAAATCAATCTCAAATCCACAAACAAAGTGATGATGTATATCAGATTCAGAATAACACAAACCAATCACAACTTGAAACCCTAAGCACGTCCAACGAACGTAAGCGGAGTCTAAGCGGAGGCGTAAGAGAACGTGACGGAATCTCTCTCTTTCCGTTCTTTTATAGGGTAAGATACAATATGTGTCCAGCCCATTGTGTAAAAGATCATGGCTTTAAGTTGTACGTTAAAAGATCGCCTAAATCACGGTTCCTTGGGATTCCACGCCCGTGGTTTAGAGCGTGGAAATTCATCACGGTGCTTCACAACTTCCATGACCGTGTAACCCTCTGGAATGCTCCATGCTTGTCTTGCCAAAGTTCCACGGCCGTGGTTTAGAGCGTGGACTCTAGTACGGCCGTATTTTAGAGCGTGGAACGTCGATTGCTCGTAATTCTCCTTTGTTTTGTGCCATTCTTCATCCTAGCATCTTCCTTAGCTCCTTTGTGGTGTCCTCAATCCTTGGATATGCTCAATTCATCTCCATTCTCTTCTAATCCGTTTGGTTTTAGCTCTTATTTGCCTAAAATCAACACAAAGCTTATGTAGACCTCTATATCGAAAATATAGATAAACTAACTCACAATTGCTTCTATGCTTTATCAATGAACACCAATATGGATGAAATACACTTAGAATACATGCCTAAAATATCACAGTATTTCATGCTAACAGACACGCTAATCCAATAAAACTAGCGCTAAGGTATTGCAATTCGGATTCTTTTGGCCTACTTTATTTAAGGATGTGTAAGTGTTTGTTTCTTGTTGCGATGCTTGTCAAAGAACAGGAAATATCTCTATGAGAAACGAGATGCCTCTCAACAATATTCAAGAGGTGGAAATCTTTGACGTTTGGGGAGTTGATTTCATGGGACCATTCCCGTCATCTTGCGGAAACCAATACATACTTCTCGTTGTAGATTATGTTTCAAGATGGGTTGAAGCTATTGCCTCTCGAACTAACGATGCTTTGGTGGTTGTCAAGTTCTTTAATGGAACTATTTTCCCAAGGTTTGGGACATCACGAACCATCATTAGTGATGGAGGTTCACAGTTCATATCCCGACGATTCAAAGCTCTACTAGCTAAGTATGGGGTGACTCACAAGATCGCCATTCGCTACCATCCACAAACAAGTGGACAAGTGGAGATTTCAAATAGAGAGATCAAAGGCATCCTTGAGAAGACGGTGTCATAAACAAGGATCGATTGGTCTTTAAAGCTAGATGACGCATTATGGGCGTATAGGATAGCATACAAGACTTCCATCGGCACAACACCATACAACCTTGTGTATGGGAAGTCTTGCCATCTCCCAGTAGAGTTGGAACACAATGCGTATTGGGCTGTGAAGTGGTTGAACTTCAGCATGAAAGAAGCAGGCGAGAAGCACCTCTTAGACCTTAACGAGCTAGAAGAACTCCGCTTGAACGCCTATGAGAACGCCAAGATTTACAAGGAAAGGGCGAAGCGTTGGCATGATAAACATATCATTCCAAAAGACCTCAAAGAAGGAGATCAAGTTATCCTCTTCAATTCTCGACTTCGACTCTTTCCAGGTAAGCTTAAATCTCCTTGGACTGGACCTTATGTGATTAAACGGGTTTTTCCCCATGGTGTAGTTGAAGTATGGGGTGAGAAGTGCGGAAGTTTCAAGGTGAATGATCAACGACTTAAGAAGTACTCACCGGAGCTCCAAGCTGAGGAAATCGCTCCGATTGTCCTCATTTGATTATAGAAACGGTCTACCTACAGGCCCAAAACAAAGCGCTTCTTGTGAGGCAACCCAAGGTTTTGCATTATCGTTTTTGTTTTCATTTCATTCTTTCTTAGGTTAGTTTAGGTTAGATGTCGTTTTTGTTTGTTTTCCCCTCGATACCTTCCGGTATGTTGTGTTTTTGGATGTCAAGAATAAGAAATGAGCAAAGGAAGGAAGGAAAAGTCGGAAAGAATGAAGAACTTTGATTTTTGGCACAAATTAGAGAGTTCCACGGTGTTAGTAAAAAACCACGGCCGTGGAACACCCCGACTGGCCGTGATTTTCCAAGTTTTTGGCACAAATCTGAGAGTTCCACGGGTGTCCGTACAAAACCACGGCCGTAGAAAACCCCGACTGGCCGTGGTTTTCCAAAATTTTACGGCCACTATATATCCCCTCTCCTTCACAAAAACACACTCTTCTTCCCCAAACCACGTTCAAAGAGCCGAAAATTTCCCCTTCTCGTGATTCATTATCCGGAGACTGATTCGAACAATTCTTCAACCAAAAGTGGAGCAAATCTAATCCTCTACAAGATCTCGTCAACAAACTTAGCGAACAATCAACATTTGGGAAGGATTTTGGATTTTTTTCAAATCCAAACACTAGGTTTTCTCTTTTTCTCTTCTTGGTCGATTTGGTTCGTTTTTCTTGCAAATTTCTAAGAGAACTGGACAAAATTGGAATTAGAAGTAGTTTAGGACTGTGATTGCCGAGTTTGCTATGAATTTGCTGAGTGTTTGAGGAATTTCGAGAATTCCACGGGTGCCGTACAAAACCACGGCCGTGGTATCTGAAGAACAGACCGTGATTTTCTCTGTTTTGAGTGAAAATGTTTAGGAGGAAGTCTAGTAGAAAAAAGAAGCAAAAGGTTATAGTTCTTCTTCTTCCCAACCCCATCCTAGTGAACCACCATCACCACAATCCCCTAAAATCCCTACAATCCATGCATATTACGAAAGAGCCATGGATAAGATCACTAAAAGAGCTGTGATAGGACCTAAATACATTGTTTTAGAGGAGCTTGAAGAGCTGAATGTTGTTAATGACTTGACTTGGCTATTAGATAGAGCTGGATTGATCATATTCTCCGCCATTAGGGAGGATGCTTATGAAGAGATCACAAGGGAGTTCATGACTTCCTTCGAGCATAGTGTCGTTAGCCAACCGGTATCATTTAGGTTGATGGAGCGTAACTACGAGTTCTCCAGAGTGCAGTTTGGAACCTTCTTTGGGTTTCATGAGAGCTTCAATGGAAGGTTTCCTAGGGGAGTGAATGCTAAAGACTTTTGGAGAGAGATAGCCATGATTTATGCTTCCGAGGACCGTTGGCAACCGGCCGACACTAAGGCCAAGCTCATATACCATTTAGCTACCAAGATAGCTCATAGGATCCTATCAGAATGCCTCTTCCCTAGAACCGAAACACCTCAAAAGATCAAAGCCGATGAGCTCTTCATCCTCTATTGCATGCTTACCGGTCATCCCGCAGATTGTGCCACTTTGCTTGCCTCTACCCTTAGTGAGGTGAAGAATAAATCCGCCAGGAATATAGGATATGGAGGTATGGTGACTCATATTGCCAAACAGTTGGGCATTGATTACTCCGCTTGCACTAGGATAGTCGCGAGACCTTTGGGTCTCAATGGGCTCATGACTAGAGCACTTATCTTTCCTCGCCACCGTGCTCCACCTACCACATCCATGCATTGGGAGGAAAGAGGTGGTAGAGGCATTCCACGGCTTCCAAAGTACTCCCTCATGCTTGGCCGCCATAAGTGGAAGGAGACCTTTGAGCCGATGTATGCCAATAGGTTTGTAGCTCCTCCATATGTGCCTGATGAGGTTCTAGTTGAGGCTGCAGATGATGATGATGAGGAGATGGGAGGAGCAGACCATCCAGATGCAGGAGGGGCTGAGCATGACTTTGGCTCATTCCCGGAGCAACCAGCTTACTTCCCGGACCACCTATGAGACCCCCCCACCAGTCTAGGCCTTCCGGTTCTTCTTCCTCACGCCGAGCTAGTGTTAGCGAGCACCCAACATGGATAGAAGCTCCACCTGCTTGGTATGGACAACAACCATCTTGGATGGGAGCTCCGTCTCCTAGGTATAATTAGCCACCAGTTGCACCGACGCTTATTTAACAGCAGCAGCCGGAGTGGTTACAACAGTCTCCCGCATGGTATGAGCAGCAGCCGGCATGGGCGACTGACCTTTCCAGGAGGGTGGGAGACTTGGAGATCCACCAACAGGTGCATGATGTGGAGCGACATGAGAACGCCAGGATCTTACGTGATGTATACCGCCGGCAGTTTGGGCGTCCCTTCAGCTCCGACTTCTTTCCATATCCGCCACCTCCTTCACAATGATCTTGACGGATGCTTTGGGCCACTCTACCACCATTAGTGAGTTTTCTTTGTTTCTTTTCTTTTCTTTATTTTTATTGAACATTGAGGACAATGTGTATGTTAAGTATGGGGTGGGGTGTGACTCTCGTTTGTAATAACTCGATACACGTGCTTGCTTTTAATTCCATGAACACTGGCATCTTTCTTTTATTTGTCACACGTTTCATTATTGCATTGCATTAAAAAGCTTTGAAAAACCCACATTGAAAAGCTTTGAAAAACCCATAAAATTTTTAAAAATTTTGAAAATTATTGTGCTTCTAAGATTAGAGATAATTTCTATGATGAATCTACTTGTGAAATGAGTTTTTGATGACTTTTGTATGCTTGAATTGAATTATGAATTGTGAACAAATTGAGTATGTTGTTTCGTTCTTATCTTGCAAATTTCATAATGTGAAAGTTTTCTCTAAATCATTTTGAGGAATGAAGGTTGAAATCACAATATAAGTTCTTATACTTCTTTATAAGATGATTAAGGCACCTCGATTTTCTTGCTTCTTTGTTTGATCATTTAGCCCCTCAATGAAAATATTTGCCTCCTTTACCTATCCGGGATTCAGGAAGAGTTGATTTTGGCATGTTTGATGTGGGAGGGCCATGAAAGCAATTGTTTGAATTCAAAGTGTAGGAAAATAGGTTTGGGGAAGTCAATCATGATGATGAGTACTCGGCACCATTCACATAGCCGGGTGTTTGTGTCTTGCCAAAGTCGGATTGAGCGATATTCCTAACGGATTATGGTATGTGCATCAAGGGTTTGAGGCATCTCGAAATTGAGAAACGCCAATCTCCTAGGCTTCGGTTTTTGTGCACCGCTGTCCATATTTCCAAAAGTAAAGTCGAAAAATTATGTGCAAAAAGTATGTGTCCAGCCCATTGTGTAAAAGATCATGGCTTTAAGTTGTACGTTAAAAGATTGCCTAAATCACGGTTCCTTGGGATTCCACGCCCGTGGTTTAGAGTGTGGAAATTCATCACGGTGCTTCACAACTTCCACGACCGTGTAACCTTCTGGAATGCTCCACGCTTGTCTTGCCAAAGTTCCACGGCCGTGGTTTAGAGCGTGGACTCTAGTACGGCCGTATTTTAGAGCGTGGAACGTCGATTGCTCGTAATTCTCCTTTGTTTTGAGCCATTCTTCATCCTAGCATCTTCCTTAGCTCCTTTATGGTGTCCTCAATCCTTGGATATGCTCAATTCATCTCCATTCTCTTCTAATCCGTTCAGTTTTAGCTCTTATTTGCCTAAAATCAACACAAACCTTATGTAGACCTCTATATCGAAAATATAGATAAACTAACTCACAATTGCTTCTATGCTTTATCAATGAACACCAATATGGATGAAATATACTTAGAAAACGTGCCTAAAATATCACAATATTTCATGCTAACAAATAACCCCATACTTCCCACTTGCTTGTCCCCAAGCAAAGTCTTTCAAAAGCTTTAAAACTCAAGTTAGGATGAAATATGTGTACACTCTCAAAGCAAAACTTCCTTTAGATGAATGTGCTTTCTAGTCAATAGATCATTCTCAAATCTTGTTTCATTCGTTTATAGGACTTTCATACACATAATCAAAGAGTAAAGAGTAAAGAAAGCTTATAAATTAATCAAACTTCCATGTAAACATCCTAACCTTCAAACATTATCAAAATCAATCATAAGAAACTTCAATTTAGATCACCAAGTCATATCATTCTCTTGATCTTAAGGACTTTCAAACAAGGTCTAGAATGCGGAAAGGGAAGGAAAACTTTAAGGAATGTGGTGCATGAATCCAGGAAAGTGGATAACTAACTCTTTTCTTTTTCTCTTGTGATTTCCGCAACACTTTCAACTTAGAGCTTCGCTCTCTTCTTTTCAATTCATTTTTCGACTTTACTTTTTTGGAGTTATGGATAGAGGTGCACAAAAACAAAAGCCTAGGAGATTGGCGTTTCTCATTTTCACGAGATGCCTCAAACCCTTGATGCACATACCATAATCCGCTAGGAATATCGCTCAATCCGACTTTGGCAAGACACAAACACCCAGCTATGTGAATGGTGCCGAGTTACTCATCGTCATGATTGACTTCCCCAAACCTATAATTTCTTTCTATTCTTTTGAATGCAAATAATTGCTTTCATGGCCCTCCCACATCAAACATGCCAAAACACAACTCCTCCAAATTCCCGGATAGGTAAAGGAGGTCATTATTTCATTGAGGGGATAAATGATCAAAGAAAGAAGAAAGAAAATCGAAGTGCCTTAATCATCTCAAAAAGAAGTATAAGAACTTATCATGTGATTTCAACCTTGATTTCACAATATGATTTAGGTAACACTCATCACATTATGAAACTTGCAAAAGAGGAATAATCAACTCATTCAATTTCTTTTCAATTCACTATTTGTTTAAGCATGCGATTGTCATCAAAATTCAATTCACAAGTAGTGATTATCATAGAAATCATCTCTATCCTTAGAAGCACAAAATTTTCAAAATTTTTCAATTTTTTTGGGTTTTTCAAAAGCTTTTTCATGCAATGCAATAATGAAACGTGTAACAATAGAATGAACATGCAAGGTAGTCTCGATAAAAGCATACAAAGTGAGTAAGAGTTATTACAAACTATTAGTCACTCCCCACCCCATACTTGGAACAAACATTGTCCCTAATGTTCAAAAAGAAAAAGAAGAAAAGAAAGACAGAAAAAGAACTCACAAAATGGTGGTGGAGCGGCTAAAATTGTAGATCATCAATGTCATCACTGAGGTGGAGGCGGTGGTGGAAACGGGAAGAAGCCTGGATCATAGTTCCGCCCAAACTGCTGGCGGTATATATCTCTCTTCATGCGGTCATGATCGTCGGCTCTTGCATCCCTAGCATCTGCACGGATCTCCAAGGCTCCGACCCTATCGGAAAGGTCGGTGGCCCACTCTAGCAACTGCTCATACCAACCAGGCGGCTGGCTGTACCACGCCGGTGCATCTGAAGGTGCTGGTGCAGCTGGTGGTTGTGCATGCCAAGGCGGTGGAGCTCCCATCAAATCCGGCTGAGTGCTATACCATGAAGGAGGATCCGCCATCCAAGTAGGCCTCTCGCTCACACTAGCACGGCGAGAGGAAGAACCTGAAGCTCTAGTAGGGCGGGAAGAGTGTCTAGGAAGGTCAGGAACTGCATCCGGCTGATCCGGGAATGTACCAAAGTCATGATCCGCTCCTCCTCCCTCAAACTCGTCATCTCCTCTCATCTCCTCCTCTACAACTGGTTGTGGTGGAACATAGGGAGGGGCTACTAATTTGTTCGCATGCATGGCAGCGAACGTCTCCTTCCAGTTATAGCGTCCAACCATAATGGAATACTCAGGAAGCCACTCAATGCCTCTCCCAGTCCTACTCTCCCAAGGCAAAGCAGCTTACGGTGGACCTCTATGTGTGGGGAAGATGAGGCCTCTAGTCATGAGGGCCTGAAGTCCTAGGGGTCTAGCTGCAATGCGGGTGCAAGCGGAGAAGTCTACCCCTAACTGTCTAGCTAGGTGGGTGACCATCCCACCGTATCCAATGTTGCCAGCCCTCTTATTCTTTAGCTTGCTCATAGTAGCAGCTAAGAGGGTGGCGCAGTCAGCTGGCCTGCCATACAACATACTGTAGAGAAGAAACAGCTCGTCTGTCTTAATCTTCTGAGGTGTCTCCGTCCTAGGGAAGAGACACTCAGAAAGCACTCTATGGGCAATCTTCAAGGCTAAGTGGTAGATCAACTTAGCCTTGGTATCAGCAGGTTGCCAGCGGTCCTCGCTGGTGTAAATCATAGCAATCTCCTCCCAGAAATCCTTGGCGTACACGCGACTGGAGAATCGACCATTAAAGGTCTCTTGGAACCCAAAGAAGGCTCCAAACTCTCTAATAGAAAAATCATAGTTTCTCTCTATGAGCCGGAAAGAAACTGTTCTGTCAACATGACTGTGCTCAAAGGAAACTAAAAACTCCCTAGTAATCTCCTCATAAGCACCTTCCCGAATAGCGGAGAAGATGACTAAACTGGCTCTATCCAAAAGCCATGTGAGATCCCCTATCACATGCAAGGGCTCTAGCTCCTCAAGCAGCAAGTATCTAGGTCCTATGACCGTCCTCTCCTTGATCCTCTCTAAGGCATCTAGATGATCCTCATGGGTTGTAGGGATCCTAGGGGGAGGTGGTGATGGTGATGGTGATGATGGAGGTGATGGAGGCTCAGCGGGTGGTGCTCTAGAAGAGAAAGCATTGTTGCCTTTCCTCTTCTTGTTCTTATTTCTATTTGAAACTCTCCTTACAAAATCCATTTCTGTTGAAAACCACGGCCTGTTCTTCAGGTTCCACTGCCGTGGAAAGTCCAGAAACCGTGGTTCATCTCGAAAATTCTAAAAACTCAGCAAAATCATGCCAAACTCAACAACAAGCAGCCCTAGACTAATTTCCGTCCAATTCCAATCAGTTCTCCTAAAAATTCTAGCAAAAACGAAGCCGAATCGACAAAGAGAAGGAAAGAACGAAAAACCTAGGTTTTCAGATTTTGGAATCCGAATTCCGTCTATTCCGGTGATTTGCCGCTCGAATTGTTGCTTGGATCTTGTTGGTGATTGGAGTTTCTTTAGTTTTGGTCAAAGAATCGTCAAAAACGATTAACGAACGAGGAATTGAGAGATGGGGAGAGATTACGGCGAATTGGGGCGTGGAATTGGGTTTGTTTTGTGGTGTTTGTGAAGAAACGTGGTTTATATAGTGGCCGTATAATTTTTTTAAAATCACGGTCTATCGGGGGGTTCCACGGCCGTGGAAATGTACGGAACCGTGGTTTTGGTAATTTTTCTCAAGCTTTTGAAAATTACGGTCACTGTAGCTGTCACGGCCGTGGTTTTGGCCGTGGAACTCTCTGTAATGTGTCAAAGTCCAAGTTTCGTCAATTTTCTTCAAGCTTTTCGTTTCCCCTTTCTTTTCCACTGTTCCTACATCCAAAAACACGAACATACCGGAAGGCATCGAAGGCAAAACAAAGCAAAACGTCTAAACTAAACTAATCTATGAATAAAAAACAAAAACGTAAGTACAATACCTTGGGTGGCCTCCCAAGAAGCGCTTTGTTTAAGGTCCGTAGCTAGACCAAATTCGCACTTATTCGAGTGCGGTGGGCGCGAACTCTTCAGCTTGGAGTTCCGGTGTATACTTCTTGAGTCGTTGACCGTTCACCTTAAAGCTTCCGCCCGTTTCACCCCATACTTCAACTGCACATGGGGAAAAACACGTTTGATTAGAAAAGATCTGTCCAACGAGATTTAAACTTACCTGGAAAGAGACGAAGTCTTGAATTGAAGAGGAGAACTTGATCTCCTTCTTTGAGGTCCTTTGGAATGATATGCTTATCATGCCATTGCTTCGCTCTTTCTTTGTAAATCTTGGCGTTTTTGTAGGCGTTCAAGCGAAGTTCTTCAAGTTCATTTAGGTCCAAGAGACGCTTCTCTCCCACTTCCTTCATGCTGAAGTTCAAACACTTGATTGCCCAAAACGCCTTGTGCTCCAACTCTACCGGTAAGTGACAAGACTTCCCATACACAAGGTTGTATGGTGTAGTTCTGATGGAAGTCTTATATGCAGTCCGGTACGCCCACAATGCATCATCTAGCTTCAAGGACCAATCCTTCTTTGTCCTTGAAACCGTCTTCTCCAGGATTCCTTTGATTTCCCGATTTGAGATCTTCACTTGTCCACTAGTTTGTGGATGATAAGGGGTGGCGATCTTGTGAGTCACCCCATACTTAGCTAGAAGAGCTTCAAAACGGCGGGCAATGAAGTGAGAACCTCCATCACTAATGATAGTCCGTGGTGTCCCAAATCGTGGGAAGATGGTCTTGTTAAAGAACTTAACCACTACCATGGCATCATCGGTGGGAGAGGCAATTGCTTCAACCCATCTTAAAACATAATCAACCGCTAAAAGTATGTATTGGTTTCCACAAGATGATGGGAAAGGTCCCATGAAGTCTACTCCCCAAACGTCAAAGATCTCTACCTCTTGGATGTTGTTGAGAGGCATCTCATTCCTCCTAGATATATTTCCTGTTCTTTGACAAGCATCGCAGCAGGAAACAAAGGTTTGCACATCTTTAAATAGAGTAGGCCAAATGAATCCAGATTGCAAAAACTTAGCGCTAGTCTTGTTCGAACTAGCGTGTCCTCCACAAGGTAGTGAATGACAATGGCGGATGACACTTTGCATCTCATCTTCCGGCACACATCGCCGAATAATGCCATCCTGACCTCTCTTAAAGAGGAGAGGTTCATTCCAAAAGTATTCCCGAACATCCTTAAAGAACTTCTTTCTTTATGCGTAGGATAATCCGGGCGGTAATTCTTGGCAAACCAAATAGTTAACACATACAGCAAACCATGGTTCGTTACCTTTGGTAATCACATCGATGCACTCCTCTATGATGTGTAAATGCTCGTCCGGAAAGGAGTCATCTAAAGGTAGATGGTCGTCCTCTAGATGTGTTAGACGACTCAAATGATCCGCAACAGAATTTTCCGAACCCTTCTTGTCGCGGATCTCTAGATCGAATTCTTGTAGGAGAAGAATCCATCTTATTAGCCTTGGCTTCGCATCCTTCTTTGCAAGGAGATACCGGATCGCTGCATGATCCGTGTATACAATCACCTTTGCACCTACAAGATAAGAGCGAAATTTGTCAATTGCATATACAATAGCTAAGAATTCCTTTTCGGTAGTGGCGTAGTTGAGCTGCGCTTCATCTAGCGTCTTGCTAGCGTAGTAGATAGCATGGGTTTGCCCTTCCTTTCTTTGTCCAAGGACAGCTCCTATAGCTACGTCACTTGCGTCACACATAACCTCAAAGGGAAGATTCCAATCCGGAGGTTGGATAATCGGGGCTAAGATTAGAGCTTCCCGAATCATATTAAACGCATCTAAGCATTCCTGCGAAAACTCAAAAACTGCATCCTTCATCAATAGATTAGTTAGCGGCTTTGATATCTTAGAGAAATCCTTTATGAAACGCCTATAAAATTCATCATGTCCTAGAAAACTTCTTATCCCTTTCACCGAAGTTGGGGGAGGAAGCTTTTCTATTGTCTCTATCTTAGCTTTATCCACCTCAATCCCTCTACTAGAGATTAAGTGTCCTAATACAATGCCTTCTTTCACCATAAATTGACACTTCTCCCAATTAAGAACTAGGTTAGTGTCTTCACACCTTTGTAATACAAGAGAAAGGTTAGAAAGGCAATTGTCAAAAGAGGAACCATAAACGGAGAAGTCATCCATAAAAACCTCTATGATTTCCTCTATATATTCCGAGAAGATGGCCATCATGCACCTTCGAAAGGTGGCTGGGGCGTTGCAAAGCCCGAACGGCATCCTCCTATAGGCAAACTTACCCCACGGGCACGTGAACGTGGTCTTCTCTTGTTCATCCGGGTATATCGGAATCTGAAAGAAACCACTATAACCGTCAAGATAGCAAAAGTGTGAATGTTGTGCTAACCTTTCAAGCATTTGATCGATGAAGGGTATTGGGAAGTGATCCTTCCTCGTCGCGTTGTTTAGCTTGCGGTAGTCTATGCACATCCGCCATCCTGTTACGGTTCGTGTAGGAATGAGTTCATTGTTTTTGTTGGTGATGACCGTCATTCCTCCCATCTTCGGAACTACTTATAGGGGACTCACCCACTTGCTATCGGAGATAGGATAGATGATACCTGCATCAAGCAGCTTAAGAATTTCCTTCTTGACAACTTCCTACATGGTCAGATTCAACCGCCTTTGAGGTTGTCGCGAAGTTCTAAAGTCCTCTTCCATTAAGATCTTATGCATGCATAGGGAAGGTTTGATTCCAACTAAATCCTCTACAGTATATCCTAAGGCTTTCCTATGGTTCTTAAGGACAACCATAAGCTTACTATATTCATCTATGCTTAAATCAGAACTAACGATTACCGGAAAGGTAGAATTAGGTCCAATAAATGCGTACCTTAGATGTGTAGGAAGTGGTTTCAATTCCATCGCTATCGGAGTTTCCAATGGCTCTTGAGGAGCATCCGATGCTTCCTTAGAAGTGTCTAAGGATGTAGAAGGTGTTGGAGAAGAGTCAAGAGAAGTTGTGGAAGAAACACAATCTCCTTCGAACTCACCCAAAATTACGGCACCCCTGCCTTCTCCACGGCCGTGATTTTGGGCGTGGAAAGTAAATACGGTGGCTCTGTTTCCTCCACGGCCGTGTAACTCTCTGGAGTGCTCCATGCTTTTGTTGGTGAAATCCACGGCCGTGGAATAGGCCGTTTGACCGTGGATCCGTACGTTTTCTGCCTCATCGTGGAGTTTCAAAAACTCTTCTTCACATACTTCTTCTTGTGTCTCTAAGGCTTCAATTGCCTCATTGCACTCCTCTTCTTCTCCTATATCCATTATGCTCATAGAAATAACTTTTTGCAAGGGGTCTTTGAAGAGAATAGAACTTATCTCCTCTCTAGATAGCTCTTCGTCTTGGATATTGAATATATCATCATCAAAGGATGGTTCCTTCACCAAAGTGGAAAGAACGAACTCTACCTTCTCTTCTCCTATGTCAAAGGCGAGTCTAGCATTCTTGCAATCGATATGCAGCCGGATGTTGCAAGAAACGGTCTTTCGAGAATGATCGGGACCGGACTATCTACAGGAATGTCAAGCACAACAAAGTCTATAGGAACATAGAACTTACCAAGCTTGACCGGGACGTCTTCAACTATACCGACGAGACGAGTTATGGAACGGTCCGCCATATACAACGTCATCTTTACCGGTTTAGGATCGCCCAAACCGATCTTCCTGCATAAGGCAAGCGGAATGATGCTCACGCTTGCTCCCAAATCACATAATGCATCATATGTGACATCTCCCACTCCTATGGGAATACAAAATGACCCCGGATCCTTTAGCTTTGGGGGCATCTTCTCTTTCATGGTTTTGATGAGATCCGATGAATCTGAACTCATCTTAACCTCTCCAAAATCCTCTAGCTTTCTCTTGTTAGAGAGGATCTCCTTTAGGAACTTTCCATAAGCCGGCATACCTACAATTGCATTAATGAAAGGTATATTAATATGCAGTTTGCTCATGAGTTCAATAAACTTACCAAATTGCTTGTCTAGAAGCGCTCTTGCTCTAGATTGCGGGAACGGTAGGGGAGGTTTGTAAGCTGGAGGAGGAACGTAGACATCTTCCTTCTCCTTCCCCTTTTCTTTCTCCTTCTCAACGGGGACTTCTACAAACTTGGGCTGCGGGTCGGTAGTTGTTACTCCGGTCCTAGTTGTTACTCCGCTTCTAATTGTGATTGCCATCACCCTTCCTTTTGGGTTGTCCTCCGTTTTTGCTGGAAGTTTCCCTTGATTCCTAGGAACTTCCTCCGCATGACTAAACATTTGGTTTTCTAAAACCTTTTAGGCTTTATCAACCTTAGTTATGTGATCATCAACCTTGATGATGCGAGTCTCCAATCCTTGAAGCTTGCCCAAAGTTGTTTCCAACATGGGATCGGGCTTCTCTTTCCCCGAAGTACTTCCACCATTAGATGTTTGCCCCTGGCTTTTCAAAGGAGTGGAAGAAGAGGAAGGTGGAATTAGTGAATTTGAATTTCCTGAATTGGAATAAGAATTACCGGAAATTTGTTGGTTGGGACACCAATTGTTGTTGTTTGAACCCCTATTGTTGTTCCAATTGTTGTTCCGGTTGTTGTTGTTGTTGTTCCAATTGTTCCGGTTGTTGCGGTTTGTGTTCTCATTCCCGTTGTGGTTATTGTTGTTGCCCAAATAACCTACATCTTGTTCCTCGTGCTTTGGAAAGTTGTTTTTGATTGCTTCCTTCAACTCTTTAATCTCCGTATTGAGAGAAAAGATTTCAGTTTGAGCTGCTTGTGATAGCTTTGCTCCTTGATCCACATGATTTGCCTCCACTTTCCGATGAGAATACTTCTCAATGACTCGCGCTTGCTTCTCAATGAAGTCCCAAGCGTCATCTTCCCTCATGCCCATGAATGTACCACATGAAAGGGATTGGAGCTTGAATTATGTCTCCCCATCCAACCCCTTATAGTATATGTCCAATAGCGCCAATTTGGATATGCCATGATGTGGGCAATCCAATAGCAAATCCAGAAATCTTTCCCAAGATTGAAACAAACTTTCGTTAGATCTCATAGAAAATGCATTAATCTTACCTCTCAACTCCGCCGTTTTGGATGACGGAAAGAACTTAGTGAGGAATTCCGAAGAAAGATCCTCCCATGTCTCTAGTTTCCCACTTGGGAGAGCTTGATACCAAGACAATGCTTTCCCTTTCAAAGAGAAAAAGAAAGGCTTGAGCTTATAGTTGTTGGTAGTTGCATTCTTTGGCTTCATTGTCTCCATCATGGTCTCAAAATTTTGTAGATGTTGATGTGTAGATTCAGCGCTTGTTCCCCAAATTGATTTTGGCGGACAATGGTGATAACTTGCGGGTTGAAGCTAAACCCTTGTGCATCATCAGCATCAAAGTTCACACCTAAACGGCGTGGTTGTTGCGTTGGATCCATCCTTTGGCCAAGAGTTCTTGGCTCCTCATCCACACGTTCGACTCTCGCACCTCTAGCTGGAACACGGCGATTAGCAGCTTGCCGTGGAAAGAATGGGTTCACATTGATCGTTGGATCAATTTCCTCTAGTGGTGGCATGGAAGAGTCGCTATCCTCATTAGATGAGTTGACTCTAACCGATCTTCCCGGTCTCCTTCTTCTCTTTTTCTCCTTGAGGTTGTTTATTTCCAACCTCATTTGGAACATCATGTCCGATAGATCATCAACCTTCGTTTGATGACGATCCATTTCTTCCCTACGAGTATTTTCTCACTCCATTGGAGTTGAGCTTCCTTCTCCGCCAACTCCGTTTGGTAATCACATTCTCTTTCTTCAGCCATTTTTCTTTCCTTAAGCTTTCTCCTCAAAGTCCTCTCAAGCTCTTGATCAAGAGGTAAGAGGTCTTCGTTGTTCCTAGACCTGCACATACACTCGAAGAGATATCAAATAACAAGGGAAAAGCTCCCAAGCTTGACAACCGATAACCGAATTCGGCCTAGACCAAATCCCCGGCAACGGCGCCAAAAACTTGTTCGCCACTTATGGTGCATGCAAATAAGTCTTAAATTTATAAAACTAGAATCAAGCAAGCGAACCTGCAGTGTACGGATCGACGTAGTTAAGCAAGAATTCCAGAGTATCGAACACAGGGATTTGGGGGGTTAAATCCAATTATATAATTGTCAAGCAAGTAAATGTATGAGCTTTGTAAATATTGGGAAAACAACAATCCTAAAGATCCAGAAATCTAGTTGTGGCAATCGATTCAAGATATACTAAAGATATAAGGACAAAGTTGAGGTTTGCAAAGGTATGATAATGCAAAGCAATGTACGGTGAAGTTCCAAGACTTTATGTAACTTAACTAAAGGCGCTCTCTATAAAATTTGTTGAGGCTTCAGTATAGAAAGGATCTAAAGTCAAGAATTAATATCAAATACCAAAACCTGTAATCCAAGGATCAAGACTAACTAAACCGATTAAGGTTGTGACACTCGGAATCGAGGTAGAGGTTGTTGAGGCTTCACTACCACCTAGAAAAGGCAAGCCAAGACTAAGTTAAAGCAAATCTTTAACTTTGGATTAAAGTAAAAGCAAGGTTCGAAAACTAAGGGAAATTACGGTTGGATCTTGAGATTCCACGGCCGTGGAACTCAAGAACACACCGTGATTTTCGTTCGTCGGCGATTCTCTCTAACTCTCAGGGTCCAATCTGTTTATGATCGATCTATCATCATCTAAGCCACAACTATCAACCCTTCACCTTAGAATTGCTAAAGGGTTTTAGCCAACAACAGTCATTATGATATCAAATTCAAGATTTAAAAGAATGAAAGATGAAAACCTTCGAAAACCTTGAATAAATCTCAAATCAATCTCAAATCCACAAACAAAGTGGTGATGTATATCAGATTCAGAATAACACAAACCAATCACAACTTGAAACCCTAAGCACGTCCAACGAACGTAAGCGGAGTCTAAGCGGAGGCGTAAGCGAAGGTGACAAAATCTCTCTCTTTCCGTCCTTTTATAGGGTAAGATACAATATGTGTCCAGCCCATTGTGTAAAAGATCATGGCTTTAAGTTGTACGTTAAAAGATCGCCTAAATCACGGTTCCTTGGGATTCCACGACCGTGGTTTAGAGCGTGGTTTAGAGCGTGGAAATTCATCACGGTGCTTCACAACTTCCACGACCGTGTAACCCTCTGAAATGCTCCATGCTTGTCTTGCCAAAATTCCACGGCCGTGGTTTAGAGTGTGGACTCTAGTACGGCCGTATTTTAGAGCGTGGAACGTCGATTGCTCGTAATTCTCCTTTGTTTTGTGCCATTCTTCATCCTAGCATCTTCCTTAGCTCCTTTGTGGTGTCCTCAATCCTTGGATATGCTCAATTCATCTCCATTCTCTTCTAATCCGTTCGGTTTTAACTCTTATTTGCCTAAAATCAACACAAAGCTTATGTAGACCTCTATATCGAAAATATAGATAAACTAACTCACAATTGCTTCTATGCTTTATCAATGAACACCAATATGGATGAAATACACTTAGAAAACGTGCCTAAAATATCACAATATTTCATGCTAACAGACACGCTAGTTCCCATAAAACTAGCGCTAAGGTATTGCAATTCGGATTCTTTTGGCCTACTTTATTTAAGGATGTGTAAGCCTTTGTTTCTTGTTGCGATGCTTGTCAAAGAGCAGGAAATATCTCTATGAGAAACGAGATGCCTCTCAACAATATTCAAGAGGTGGAAATCTTTGACATTTGGGGAGTTGATTTCATGGGACCATTTCCATCATCTTGCGGAAACCAATACATACTTCTCGCTGTAGATTATGTTTCAATATGGGTTGAAGCTATTGCCTCTCGAACTAACGATGCTTTGGTGGTTGTCAAGTTCTTTAATGGAACTATTTTCCCAAGGTTTGGGACACCACGAACCATCATTAGTGATGGAGGTTCACAGTTCATATCCCGACGATTCGAAGCTCTACTAGCTAAGTATGAGGTGACTCACAAGATTGCCACTCGCTACCATCCACAAACAAATGGACAAGTGGAGATTTCAAATAGAGAGATCAAAGGCATCCTTGAGAAGACGGTGTCATAAACAAGGATCGATTGGTCTTTAAAGCTAGATGACGTATTATGGGCGTATAGGATAGCATACAAGACTTCCATCGGCACAACACCATACAACCTTGTGTGTGGGAAGTATTGTCATCTCCCGGTAGAGCTGGAACACAATGCGTATTGGGTTGTGAAGTGGTTGACCTTCAACATGAAAGAAGCAGGCGAGAAGCGCCTCTTAGACCTTAACGAGCTAGAAGAACTCCGCTTGAACGCCTATGAGAACGCCAAGATTTACAAGGAAAGGGCGAAGCGTTGGCATGATAAACATATCATTCCAAAAGACCTCAAAGAAGGAGATCAAGTTATCCTCTTCAATTCTCGACTTCGACTCTTTCCAGGTAAGCTTAAATCTCCTTGGACTGGACCTTATGTGATTAAACGGTTTTTTCCCCATGGCGTAGTTGAAGTATTGGGTGAGAAGTGCGGAAGTTTCAAGGTGAATGATCAACGACTTAAGAAGTACTCACCGGAGCTCCAAGCTGAGGAAATCGCTCCGATTGTCCTCATTTGAATATAGGAACGGTCTAGCTACAGACCCAAAACAAAGCGCTTCTTGTGAGGTAACCCAAGGTTTTGCATTATCGTTTTTGTTTTCATTTCTTTGTTTCTTAGGTTAGTTTAGGTTAGAAGTCGTTTTTGTTTGTTTTCCCCACGATACCTTCTGGTATGTTGTGTTTTTGGATGCCAAGAATAACAAATGAGCAAAGGAAGGAATGAAAAGTCAGAAAGAATGAAGAAACTTGGATTTTTGGCACAAATTAGAGAGTTCCACGGTGTCAGTAAAAAACCACGGCCGTGGAACACCCCGACTGGCCGTGATTTTCCAACTTTTTGGCACAAATCTGAGAGTTTCACGGGTGTCCGTACAAAACCACGGCCGTGGAAAACCCCGACTGGCCGTGGTTTTCCAAAATTTGACGGCCACTATATATCCCCTCTCCTTCACAAAAACACACTCTTCTTCCCCAAACAACGTTCAAAGAGCCGAAAATTTCCCCTTCTCGTGATTCATCATCCGGACACTGATTCGAACAATTCTTCAACCAAAAGTGGAGCAAATCTAATCCTCTACAAGATATCGTCAACAAAATCAGCGAACAATCAACATTTGGGAAGGATTTTGGATTTTTTTCAAATCCAAACTCTAGGTTTTCTCTCTTTCTCTTCTTGGTCGATTTGGTTCGTTTTTCTTGCAAATTTCTAAGAGAACTGGACGAAATTGGAATTAGAAGTAGTTTAGGACTGTGATTGCCGAGTTTCCTATGAATTTGCTGAGTGTTTAAGGAATTTCGAGAATTCCACGGGTGCCGTGCAAAACCACGGCCGTGGTATCTGAAGAACAGACCGTGGTTTCTGAAGAACAGACCGTGGTTTTCTCTGTTTTGAGTGAAAATGTTTAGGAGGAAGTCTAGTAGAAACAAGAAGCAAAAGGTTATAGTTCTTCTTCTTCCCAACCCCATCCTAGTGAACCACCATCACCACAATCCCCTAAAATCCCTACAATTCATGCAGATTACGAAAGAGCCATGGATAAGATTACTAAAAGAGCTGTGATAGGACCTAAATACATTGTTTTAGAGGAGCTTGAAGAGCTGAATGTTGTTAATGACTTGACTTGGCTATTAGATAGAGTTGGATTGATCATATTCTCCGTCATTAGGGAGGATGTTTATGAAGAAATCACAAGGGAGTTCATGACTTTCTTCGAGCATAGTGTCGTTAGCCAACCGGTATCATTTAGGTTGATGGAGCGTAACTACGAGTTCTCCAGAGTGCAGTTTGGAACCTTCTTTGGGTTTCATGAGAGCTTCAATGGAAGGTTTCCTAGGGGAGTGAATGCTAAAGACTTTTGGGAGAGAGATAGCCATGATTTATGCTTCCGAGGACCGTTGGCAACCGTCCGACACTAAGGCCAAGCTCATATACCATTTAGCTACCAAGATAGCTCATAGGATCCTATCGGAATGCCTCTTCCCTAGAACCGAAACACCTCAAAAGATCAAAGCCGATGAGCTCTTCATCCTCTATTACATGCTTACCGGTCATCCCGCAGATTGTGCCACTTTGCTTGCCTCTACCGTTAGTGAGGTGAAGAATAAATCCGCCAGGAATATTGGATATGGAGGTATGGTGACTCATATTGCCAAACAGTTGGGCATTGATTACTCCGCTTGCACTAGGATAGTTGCGAGACCTTTGGGTCTCAATGGGCTCATGACTAGAGGACTTATCTTTCCTCGCCACCATGCTGCACCTACCACATCCATGCATTGGGAGGAAAGAGGTGGTAGAGGCATTCCACGGCTTCCAGATTACTCCCTCATGCTTGGCCGCCATAAGTGGAAGGAGACCTTTGAGCCGATGTATGCCAATAGGTTTGTAGCTCCTCCATATGTGCCTGATGAGGTTCCAGTTGAGGCTGCAGATGATGATGATGAGGAGATGGGAGGAGGAGACCGTCCGGATGCAGGAGGGGTTGAGCACGACTTTGGCTCATTCCCGGAGCAGCCAACTTACTTCCCGCAGCCACCTATGAGATCCCCCCACCAGTCTAGGCCTTCCGGTTCTTCTTCCTCACGCCGAGCTAGTGTTAGCAAGCGCCCAACATGGATGGAAGCTCCACCTGCTTGGTATGGACAACAACCATCTTGGATGGGAGCTCCGTCTCCTTGGTATAATCAACCACCAGTTGCACCGACGCCTATTCAACAGCAGCAGCCGGAGTGGTTACAACAGTCTCCCGTATGGTATGAGCAACAGCCAGCATAGGCGACTGACCTTTCCAGGAGGGTGGGAGACTTGGAGATCCACCAACAGGTGCATGATGTGGAGCGACATGAGAACGCCAGGATCTTACGTGATGTATACCGCCAGCAGTTTGGGCTTCCCTTCAGCTCCGACTTCTTTCCATATCCGCCACGTCCTTCACAATGATCTTGACGGATGCTTTGGGCCACTCTACCACCACTAGTGAGTTTTCTTTGTTTCTTTTCTTTTCTTTATTTTTCTTGAACATTGAGGACAATGTGTATGTTAAGTATGGGTTGGGGTGTGACTCTCGTTTGTAATAACTCGATACACGTGCTTGCTTTTAATTCCATGAACACTGGCATCTTTCTTTTATTTGTCACACGTTTCATTATTGCATTGCATTAAAAAGCTTTGAAAAACCAACATTGAAAAGCTTTGAAAAACCCATAAAATTTTTAAAAATTTTGAAAATTATTGTGCTTCTAAGATTAGAGATAATTTCTATGATGAATCTACTTGTGGAATGAGTTTTTGATGACATTTGTATGCTTGAATTGAATTATGAATTGTGAACAAATTGAGTATGTTGTTTCGTGCTTATCTTGAAAATTTCATAATGTGAAAGTTTTATCTAAATCATTTTCAGGAATGAAGGTTGAAATCACAATATAAGTTCTTATACTTCTTTATAAGATGATTAAGGCACCTCGATTTTCTTGCTTCTTTCTTTGATCATTTAGCCCCTCAATGAAAATATTTGCCTCCTTTACCTATCCGGGATTCAGGAAGAGTTGATTTTGGCATGTTTGATGTGGGAGGGCCATGAAAGCAATTGTTTAAATTCATAGTGTAGGAAAATAGGTTTGGGGAAGTCAATCATGATGATGAGTAACTCGGCACCATTCACATAGCCGGGTGTTTGTGTCTTGCCAAAGTCGGATTGAGCGATATTCCTAACGGATTATGGTATGTGCATCAAGGGTTTGAGGCATCTCGAAATTGAGAAATGCCAATCTCCTAGGCTTCGGTTTTTGTGCACCGCTGTCCATATTTCCAAAAGTAAAGTCCAAAAGTTATGTGCAAAAAGTAAACAGCAAAGCTCTAAGTTGGTGGCTAGTTCAATTGATGAAAAGAAAAGAGTTTGTGTTGTTCCTTTTTCCCGGATTCATACACCATATTCCTTGACAAGTCTCCTACCCTTTCCATATTCTTGACCTTACTTGAAAGTCCTTGAGATCATAAGAATGTTAATGAACTTGGTGATCTAAATTGAAGTTCCACATGTTTGATTTTGACAATACTTGAAGGTTATGATGTTTGTCTTGAAGTTTATGCAATTTATGATGTTTCCTTTACTTTACATATTTTGGGTTATGTATATGAAAGTTTTCAAGGATGCATGAAGCAGGATTTGAGGATAATCTATTGATTAGAAGCACATTACCAAAATGATTGTTTTTGTTTTGTTTTGCATTATTCTACCTTATGTTCTAAGCTTTTAAAAACCTTGCTTGAGGACAAGCAAGCGACAAGTATGGGGTATTTTGATAGCATGAAATATAACTATATTTTAGGCACTTGTTTTGATTTTTTTCCCTTTTAGATGTGTACATGAATATGAGTTTGAAGCATTTATGAGCATATTCACTTATTTTATCGATATAAAGATCTACACAAGCTTTGTTATATTTATAGGTCAATAAAGGCTTGAATTGGAGCATATATGAGAGGGATAGGAGTATTTGACCATGATCGATGTCAATGAGATGCTTTGGAGAAGCTAAGGAAGGAGCATGATTGGAGAACATTACGAAACAAAGACTTTCACAAAGGCTGTTGAGTTCCACGACCGTGGTTATGTATTGAGTTCGTGGAAGGTGATTTTGGAGAGCAACACAAAGTTCCACGCCCTACACCATGACCATGGTTTATTACACTAGACCGTGATTTCCATGACGTTATGACATGTCATATTTTCCACGTCAACGATGGTTACTGGGCTTTCTCGTAACCCTATTTTTCCCTATAAGAAGGTTGAAGAAGGGAGAAAAGGGGACCTTCGCTTACATTTCGCAGACGCTTGCATAGGGTTTTGCATTGACGGCGGTTTGCATCCGAAGAGAGAGATTTTGGATTATTGCTTAGGAAGATCCCGAGAAGGATGCGATTTGAAGATTGTGTACTTCGAGATTATCTTAGGGTTTACATTTGGAGACGGATTGACATCCCATTCTTCATTGTTTCTTAAGATTGTTGTGAGGATTTCTATTTCCTATTCCGCATTCATTAAACACATACATTGGTTGTTTGGATTTCAGACTTATTTGGATTGTTATTGATTTTTCGAGGGTTTTACCTTTTTCTCTTTTATATTTGATATTTGATTCAATGATGATGGTTATTAGCTAAAACCCTTTAGCAATTCTAAGGTGAAGGGTTGATAGTTGTGGCTTAGATAATGATAGATCGATCGTAAACCGATTGGACCCTGAGAGTGCAAGAAACCTCGTCGACAACCTTTTCCACGGTCTGTTCTTGAAAACCACGGCCGTGGTTCTTCAAGATCTAGCCGTGATTTCCTCTGTTATACGACCTTTGCTTTTACTTTATTCCAAAGTTAAAGATTTGCTTTGACCTAGCCTTGGCTTCCTTTTCTAGGTAGTAGTGAGACTCAACATCCTCTATTTCGCTTTCGAGTGTCAGAACATTAACCGCTTTATAAATTTAGAACTTATTTGCACACACATTTTGAGGTGAATAGTGGCTGATGCTTTTAGTAGGAAGTCGGCTCAAGAAAAAGTGATTACTCGATTAACTGTACAAGTTGAGATACAAAAAGATCTGATTTGTTGTGGCATTGAATATGGGTTCAGAAAGACCAAGGGTATTTGTGTACCTTGGAGATAGTGCCCAATTGGTTGGAAGAAACTCAACAAAAACAACTAAGTTGTCCTAATCTAACCAAAATAAGGTCAGTCATCGGAAGAGGTGAATCTTCAGATTTCCATATCGATACTAACAATATAATCAAATATCAAGGAAGGGTATATTCCACACATCCAGGATCGAACAAGATGTATTGGGATATTAAACCAAACTTTTGGTGGCAAGGTATGAAGAAAGATATTGCTGAGTTTGTGTCACGGTGTCAAACATGTCAACAAGGAAAGATTGAACACCAAAGGCTAGGAAGAGAACTCCAATCATTGAAGATACCAGAGTGGAAATGGGAACACTTCACCATGGATTTTGTAACCAGTCTACGTAGTAGCAAGGGTTATGACTCCATATGGGTGGTGGTTGATCGATTAACAAAGACTACAAGATTCATTCCTATCAGGGAAACTTGGGTTGTGAACAAGATAGCAGAGGAATTCGTGAATCAGATAGTCAGATTATATTGAGTTCCTAAGACCATAGTTTCAGACTGAGATGGACGATTTACTTCCCGATTCTGGAGTCAAGTATAGACAGTAATGGGAACGAAGCTGAATTTTACAATAACATTTCATCCACAGTTAGATAGTCAGTCAGAAAGGACTATTCGGACTTTAAAAGACTTGTTGAGGTCATGTGTCTTTTATTCGGGACCGATATGGCCAGATCATTTACCGTTGGTCGAGTTCACCTACAACAGTAGTTAGCTTGCATCCATTGGGATGACACCATATGAAGCACCATACAGAAGGAAATGTCGAACCCCATTGTGTTGGGATGAGCCTGCCGATGTCATTGATACTGCTCTAGATAAAGCTAAAAGTGATATTGAAAAAGTAGCTTTGATTCGAGAAAGGATGTTGGCTGCACAAAGTAGACAAAAATCGTATGGTGATAACCGCCGATGTCCGCTAGAGTTTGAAACAGGGACACATGTTTGGCTGAAAGTTTCACCGACTCGTGGAGCCAAACGGTTTGGTATCAAGGGGAAGTTATGTCCTCGGTATATTGGACCGTTTGATATTTTGGAAAAAGTTGGTAAAGTGGCTTATCGTTTAGCATTACCACCAACAATGGATGGAGTACATCTAGTGTTTCATGTATCACAACTAAGACAATATCAACCAGATCCGAGCTATGTACTCAGCTATGATGCTATCGAGATAGAGCCTGATCAGACCTATGCTGAGTTCCCTATGGCCGTGTTAGACAAAAAGATGAAGAAGTTAAGGAATAAAGAAATTCCATTATGAAGATCCAGTGGCCCCGAAGGGGAATGGAAGAGGCTACATGGGAAATAGTTGAACACATGGAGAGAAATTATCCAGAGGTTTTTAGTTCTTTGATCGGTGGTTGGGATAGAGGTAAGAATTAGTACCTAATTTTTCCACTAACTAATGTGCTGATATAGTTCTATATTGATGTGATTTATGTGTGTGTGAATTGATTTGTGTTTGCTAACATAGGAAGTGATTGAATTCTCTAGTATGAGCTTGATTACTGCTAACGTGATAATAATCTGTTCTTGCATGACATGCAAAGATAGGTTAATTATGTGATTGATGAATTCAGTCTTCTGATGAGTTGTGTACTAAAGTTTCGGGACGAAACTTTTTCTTAAGGGGTGTGTGATGTAAAAGTTAGGATTTTCGAATCCTAATTAATGATGATTAAGGGAGATTAAATTAATTATCGATAGAAATTGACCCATAACTCGCGAATAGTGTGTAGATGACGAGTATGAATTCCACCGTTATGACCTTGGCGTAATTTTGGATTTATGGCGAAATTTCACTTTTTCCCCGGGGAATAACTTTTATCCTCCGGTGTTATTTGGAGCATTTGGGAGCTTCAATAAATAAAACTACAGTTGAGAGAAATGATCAGGATATCGGATATGTACTAGATATGAAATAACATGGAAAGATAAAATGACCAAAAGAGTCGTTATTTTGTTTCTTAGCGGCTAAGAAAGACGGCTGAGGAATACGCGTTTTCCGAGAAAGTTGCGGAATAAATATCCACACATTATATCAGATTTATCATTCCAATTTCGAGAAGTTTGGAGAAGGGGCTCAAACCGCATTTGGGTCGGTAAAAGGATAATTATCGACTTTGCTAAAGGATAATTATCGTCTTCACTATAAATAACGGAAATTCGTTTATTAATTCATATCCTTTCACGCTTCTTCATAAAAGCTCTGATTTCTCTCAACCTTTAAATTCAGATCTACTCTTCGTTTGTAATCCGATTTCAATTCCGTTTGAGTTTTCGGATTCCTCCCTTCGTTCTCTTCATTTCGGTACCGAGTTTTTGCGTTTCCGTTGAAGTTAAGGTCAGGACAAGCCTTCCCCTTATGTGACTGGTTCTGTTGCTTAGATTCCGGTGAATATGATGGTGTCCGAGCATAGCATGCGTCGTTGTGATTCGGAATCTTCTTTCGGATTATCAATCGGGTTAGTAACGAATAAGTTATGAATTTATTCGTTTTTCGTATTGAAATTTGGCTTAAATTGACCTTGGGCTTGCCAAAATGGATAATTGGAAATTTCATTATGCTCGTTACTTTATTCTAGTGATTATGGGCTATTTGTTTGATGAGATCTGATGACAATTTGGTTCAAAAACCGCCTGAGGGCAAAACGTTATTGTGGTGAAATTTAATCAATTAATTAAAGATTAATTAATTAAATTAGGAATCTAGAAAACGCTAAAAGCTAATTAAATTCAAAGGAATAAATTTAATTGATGTTTGAAGAAAGAAGTTTGATATGAGGAATAAGATATTCTCGACAGGTGTTGTTGAAGACGGTAGACTAACTATAACTTAGTTGCTCCGTGTGCGTATCGAGGTAACTCTTCGGACTTACTTAGCTTCGATCTGCAAAAACCCGTGCCTGAGAGATTTATATCTCATTGTGTTGAAATATCTTGTTGTTTTGAAATGTCTTGTTGTGTTAAAATGTGAATGTTGATATGTTTTGAGATGTGTTATGTGTGAAGCATGCTTGATGTGTTTTATGATGAAACCGATGTTATGATGTGTAAAACATGCTTAATGTTGTTGTGATTATTATCATGCCATGGTTATGAAATGGCTAAATGAACATGTGCTAGCCTATTGAGGCGTGCTATTGAATGACATGATAAGCTTGTTGAAGAATGATAATGTATGACATGGTAAGCCTGTTGAAACGCGTGATATGATGATGACATGTAAAGGTCAATAGTATATAAATTGTTTAAGACTCCGAGCTAACCATTAACCAGGTCGCTAGCTATTGTAGTGAATGCCGGAACTCGGTCAAGCTCGGATCACTTGCGTTTGTATAAGAATGACACCGAGTCTGATGAACTTAAGGCTCGGGTCGCACACCTAATTAAAATGGTAAATGTTTGCATTAACATGAATAGGAAAATGTTGCATGTGGTTTGGGGTTAAGACCATAACCTGCCACGAGAAATCTTGGCCCGTAGACTTGATGAGTCTAGCTACGACCTAAGAGCAAATGTCTGAATTAACCTAATCTGTGCAATGGTGAGCTCACACCAAATCCAGAACCGTATAAGCAATGCTTCCGCATTTCGTCCGGGATCGCAAATTGTAAATTTCATACTTCATTCACGTGCATCATTTATAAAAGCATGATATCATCTCATGAGCACGATATATGGTATTTGAATACATGGGTTGTGTTGTGATATGTTGATATAATCTCTCGTGGATAGATTATGATCGGTAGCTAACAATTTTAAACCGAATTTTTTAGGTAATTCCGATCATAAGAACGCTTCAGGGATGTTAGCTGCAGGAATTGAACAGCCGGGGCAGTGTTAACCCAAGGGTTGGTTGAACTACTTTTGAAACTAATCGCTTGTAAGCGAGTGTTTTGCTGTATGTGCGCAATTGTGTATACGTGTTGATTTCAAGCTGAATTTTAAAACAACTTTTCAGGTGTCATATTTTGAAGTATCGTTTTGGGATATACATACTAACTACATGCAGGGTTGTTATGTAAATGTTTTCTTAATAATAGGTTGTATGTTTTCATTAGTTTTCGTGCTTCTTGTTGCAAGGTCCTATTGGTGAAGTTGTTGTTAAGTTAACTGATGGGACCCGCTATGTGGTCCTTATCCTAGTGACGTCTTTGATTACTTAAAACTCGGGACGTTACAACCTTGAGGTAGGTGGAGGGACAAGAGGGATATGAGAGGCTTATGGGGAGGCGTAGTAGGTAGAGTTGGGGGCTCTGCATCAGGGGGAATTTGTGGGGGGTTTTCTAGGGTGGGGGTTGTTTTTCGGGGGTTTCTTCATAATATTCGGGGGAAAATGTAAGAGCTAGGATTTCGAATTCTAATTAATGTTGATTAACTTAATCATTGATAGTAATTGACACATAACTCGTGAAGATTGCGTAAGTGATGAGTGTGAGTCCCACCGTTATGTTCCTCGCTTAATTTTGGACTTTTGGGGAATTTTTCACTTTTTCCCCGGGTAATTATTTTTACCCTCCGGTGTCATTTGGAGCATTTGGGAGCTTCAATTAATAAAAATGCAGTTGAGAGAAATGACCAGGACATCAGACAAGTCCAAGATATGAAATAACTTGGAAAGGCAAAACGGTCAAAAGAGTCGCTATTTCGTTTATTAGCGCCTCAGAAAGACAACTTAGAAATACACGTTTTTCGAGGTAGTTGTGGAATCATTATCTCTACAATATTCCATATTTTTTATTCCAATTTCGAGAAATTTGGAGAAACGGGTTCAACTCGCCTTTGAATCGATTAAAGGATAATTTTCAAATTCGCTAAAGAATAATTATCGATTTCGCTATAAATAGCGGAAAATCGTTTATTAATTCATTTCTTTCGCGTTTCCTCGTAAAAACTCTGATAACTCTCAACCTTCAAACTCAAATCTACACTACGTTTCTAATCCAATTTCAAATCCGTTTGAGTTTTTGGATTCCTCTCTTCATTTTGGTACCGAGTTTTTGTGTTTCCGAGCAACTAAAGGCCTGGTCGAGCATATATGTCACTAGGCCGGTTCCACCACTCCGATTCCAATGAATTTGATGCTATCCGAGCATATCCTGCGTCTTTGTGATTCCGAATCTTCTTTCAGATAGTCAATCGGGTTAATAACGAATAAGTTATGCATTTATTCATTTTCCGTATTGCGATTTGGCCTAAATTGACGTTAGGCTTGTGAAAATGGATAATTATAAATTCCATTATACTCGTTATATTATTCTAGGGATTATGAGTTGTTTGTTTGATGAAATATGACGACAGGGAGTTTAGAAATTGTCTACGGGCAAAACGTTATTCTAATGAAAGTTAATTTTATTAATTAAAGGTTAATTTATTAAATTACGATTAGAATTGAGATTGAGGAATGTTGATTAGATGATATGTTGAGAGGTTTGAGGAATTGTTAGATGTTGAGTTTATGGATTGATAGTTATGATCTTTGAGGATATTGATATTGTGGATTGTGTTATGGTTATGATCTTGCGTGATCATGAAGACTAGGAGGTGAAATATCCTAGCATGTGGATAGTGATTGATACTTGCGTGTGCCTTGCTGATGCAGGAACTGATCTTTTTCTCGAGGGGAAATTGTCACTTGGATACAAGTTTACGTCGGGATAGGTAAGTCCATGGGACTTACTTACACTACTAGATAACTGGCCTATTGTAACTGTATAATTGCAACGGATTTTTATTATGTTACCATAAATTGCTAAAGTAATGATCTATAACGGTTATACACAACTGACTTAATGTATTACTACGTCGATAATGGATGTTCTCTTATGTTACAATAGACAAACTATTGCAATTGTCATGTGTAATGGTTATACAAAATTTAAGAAGAACACCTATAGTAATGATAATTGTAATGGTTGCGTCTAAAATAATTGGTGCAAAAATAAAAAGAGGAAGGCGCCAGAATAAAAGTTTTGGGTTAAATTACACATTGCTTTACTCTTATCGACCATCATCATCAATTTCTCCGCTCTATCTCTGTGTCTTGTCTATCTCTATGAGGGATTAGCTCGAACAAAACCCCCCTTAATAGCTCCACCGGGAAACCCTCGTGAATCTCTCCACGCTCTTCACCAAATTAGTCAACCCTCCTCAATTTCTTCCATAAATCCCTTTATCTAATCGCAACCTAGCCCTAGCCTCACAAATTTATTCACATAATCTACAAAACTTGAGGATTGGAAGGCGACTTGTAGGAGAAATTGAGAGGTCTTGTGAGTAAAAAAGATTCAGATTTCCAGGTAGGTTGATTTCCATCCTTAAATTTGGTTTTTCTTTTCTTTTCTAGTTCAATCTTCTTAGGGTAATCTTCTTTTCCCTTCATTGTTGTGTATTCAGTTAGTTTTTAAGGTTTAGAGTATTGAATTCTCCGCTTTATTGGTATAATATATCATCTCAATCTTCAATTCCACATACTATGTGAACTAAGAACTGGCAGTAAACCCTATATGCCAACATCAATTTTTTTTGTATACTTTTGTCTTGTTGAATGAGACAAGTAAGATGGATTTCAACCCACTGATGTCAAAATCCACTGTCCTAATAAAATAAGTCTAATTTATCTTGTGATAATGTATGTAAAATGTAGATTAGGTTTTAGTTTTTATTTAGGAAAGATAGATGAAAATGATGTGTGTATTGTGATTAGAAAACAAGTGAATAGTCTTAATATCTGTGATCTTAAACTATGAAGAATCTTAGTGTTGAATTAATGAAAAGTAGAATTACGGTTAAACTAAGGCAAGATAAAATGATGAAGGTAAGGTGCCAAAAACTATCCCATTGTCCTAATTAAATGAGCTTAATATGTATTTGGATAAATTCTTTTTTTTAGGCCTAATCAAGTACTTTCGAAATAGTTTTAGCCTATTTATAGTCTCTTTTTAGGACCCTTAAGATATGAGGTAAATGTAAACTACTTCTTTAAATACTTATCCAGAATGCTTTAATGGATGACAAAATGCATCATGCATCACATAGTGTGTTAGATGATGATCTTTTCTTTTTGTTATTACTTGGTTGTTTATCTTTTGTTTGTGTTAAAAAGAAGTTATTTTTTGTTCTTATTAAATGCTTGATTACTTGTATTGGTAACTCCTTACTCTAATCATATGATCAAAGATATACTTTTAAGTTGTTGAGAAATGGAACCGCGCAAATATAATCAAAATTGTATTATTATTAGACTAGTAACACTAAGTTATGAAATTCTATTATTTACATGTCCTTTTGACTCATTTTTCTTCTTCTAACTTTATGTATGTAGTTTATTAGACTAGTAAACAACGCTTTGAGTCCTTAAAAAGATATGTGAGTTCTTAGCTAATCGTCATTTTGAAAATTTATTTACTTTTTAATAGAGAGCAACTTGATTTGGATATTGCAAATAACTCTTATCTGTTGGTTTTTTTGAGTATGTCTTTGACAAACAAGGAAGTTGACCTTTGAAGACTTCATTCCTTGTCATAATATTTCGAATATATAGTGTATTTATGACATTTTTTGTTGTTTGATTATTTTTAGGGCTGATCTGTGGCGTTATTTGTGAGAATAGATGTGGAAAATGAAGGTGTTCCTAACCTACAAATTTTCTCACTCTTTTGTTTTATCTTTTGTGATTTATACTCAGATTTGGAGTTCCATTTCATCATCATCTCCCAATCTCTGTTTCTCGAGCGTACTGGTCTCAGTCTCCGGTATGCCCCTAAATGCTTGACATGGCCGTACTCCTTATTGTTTAGTTACTAAACTGAAATAACTTTAATTAACTCTCAATTTAATTTTTTTTTGCTAGCTTTGACAGGGCCGTATTCCGATTCAATTATGAACAGTTTATGTTGATTGCAAGTTGGTTCACTCCTTGTAGCTAATTAGTTTTAGTTATGATTTATAAACTATCCTTGGTCTAGCGTCAAAATGACCTTCCCTTTGAAATTCTTCATGGCTTAAATTTCAGCACAGTGTGGTAGAGATGGAGCTAGAGAGAAGAACCAATTTCTTCAGCAACCTTATTCAAAGGAAAAAGGCAACCGAACAACAACAACTTCCGTTTTTTAATGTACATGTTAGAGCTTGTGATATGCCTTTGGCTTTGCAAAATAAGACATTTCAGTGTGCAAGAGACCATCTTGATTTCATGCCTCCCAAGAAGCTTGATAGTAAACACTTAGCCCTCGCTCTCAAGAAGGATCCTTTCTCTTTTTAATTCTTTAGTCTTTAAAACTTTTTATATTAAGTGATTTTTAGTGGGTCTTACTAAAAATCTGAAGTTTCTAAGTTAATTGTTCAATGATTGTGCTGGTTATTTGATAGCTTGGTGTCACATTTTAGTAATTCAGACGCATAATGATGCTAAACATTTGTGCTGTGGAGATGTCCTGGGTCCTTCCCATCTTGAAGAAGTTCAAGGGCATTAATATCCGAAAATTGAGGTATCTTAGTGCTGCCCTTTTGCTTGACAAAACAAAGAACCTAGTGTTTACGTACTGAATTAGATCTAGATTGTAGAAACTGTATGTATGTAACACCCCGATTTCGCGGGACTCGGAGTGTCACATTGGGTTAGGATCTCACAATGGATCCTGACCCTAGCTTGACAACAAGTTCACTGGACCTTACAACATGGCACTGACAAATATAAAAAAATACATAATATTGTTTAAAACTGTACAACCAAAAGGTAAAGACATCACACCCGAGTATAAAAAAACATCCTCGCACACGAGGTAACAAAAGATCATCCTCACGCAGGAGGGAAACATAAACAACCCCAAAAGACCACAACCATCCTATGTACGAGAGGTCCTCGGCCTCCCTTCCAAATCACTCAACACCACGCCTATCCCGTAGGGCATCTACAACACGATATGAAACTATTAGCTAACCATACATATAATAAGAGTAATGCATAAGCGGATGTATCGGTCCTCGTGTCACATACTTTAATTTATCTATATATATACGACTTGAGTGAATGACTATTATATAAAGATGTTAAAATGGGTAAATGTGTGATATCATGCTGATGTGTTTATCCTTACATGATTGTGATTGTTCTTATGCATTACTCTATATATGTATGGTTAGCTAATGGTTTATTACCATGTTGTAGATGCCCCACAGGATAGGCGTGGTGCTGGGTGGTCTAGCAGAGTGGCAGGCCGAGGACCTCTCGTACATAGGATGTTATGGTCTTTTGGGGTTGTTTACTTTTCCCTCTTGCGCGAGGATGATCTTTTGTTACCTCCTGTGTGAGGACGTTGTTGTTTATTCTCGGCTATTTTGTTTTACCTTTTGGTTATACATTTTATACAATTTTATGCATTTGTTTTATATATGTCAGTGCCATGTTGTAAGGTCCAATGAACTTGTTGTCAGGCTAGGTTCATGATCCATTGTGAGATCCTAGCCTAAATGTGGCTTCTCGAGTCCCGCGGATTCGGGGTGTTACAGAGTTGGTATCAGAGCCTTAGGTTGATTACAATGGCACTTGCTACCTGTAATGAGGTTTGATAGGTAAAATAAACTGAACCCGAAAGGGGTTTCACGTTTTCAAAGTGTTTCGGTTTTCAAGTGTGGTTTTGGGTTAGAATGTACGAGAAGTCGCCACCTCTGCTATGGATCTCTGCAGTATAGTTATGTATATATGTATTATGGATTATGTTTGTATATGTGTTATATATATATACCTATACATATGGCCTATATAGAGCCTTATAAGTTAGGTGTGCATACCCCACAGATGGCTCAGACTAGAGCTACTGCTGTTGTGGGCCGGGGTAGAGGTAGACCACCCTTTCCTCCGGTAAAGGTAGGTGAGAAACTAGTTCCCGCTGCTGATCCACCAGTGGTGGAGGAGGTGCATGAGGAGCATGATTCGAAAGTTGTTTTGCCCCCAATTGTGATCGTATGAGGAGCATGATTCGAGAGCAGTTATACCCTGCCTCTCTGAGGAGGGAGAAGTTGTAGGATTTTGTGGAGGCCGGTTTTGAGGATGTACCTATTGTAGACGCCATCCGCCGCTTCCAGACTGAGTTAGCTTTGCTAGGTCCAGCTGCACCATTTGAGGACCAGTATGTGTATTTGTTCTCCCGTCGACTGAGGGAGAGCACATACTCATACATGGAGGGATTCCATTGCGAGTCGCTAGCTGATTATCAGGATCGGGCTTTTGCTTATGAGAGGGAGCGAGCCAGTTAGAGCAGAGCTTCTTAGACGGGACGGTCTAAGAAGAGGCAGCGCGCTGGGCAAACCGGTGGAGTTGGAGGAGCATCTAGCTCTAGACGAGATCAGAGACGACAGAGTTACCCTTTGTATGCACTGACTGTAGACAAGGGACAACATTGCTACAATTATGGTGATCCTGGCCATTTCAAGCCAGACTGTCCCAAACCAATTGTGACTTCCTTTACCTTTGGTAGACCAGAACATCGAGCTGCCTTTTGTAGGCATGGTGGAGTTGTATCCCAGCAAGGTTCTTCCCCTGCCAGTGTAGTAGGAGGTGGTCGGAGGACACCTTAGCAACAGACATAGGGACAGTAGAGAGTCCCAAATTATTCACCTACTCAAGGATCTACTCCCGGGCCGAGTAGAGGCAGAGGTCATGGTGGGAGTGCCACTGACACCAGAGGAGCTCAAGGTAGAGCTTTGGAGCTGAGGAGTGCAGAGGATCCACCTGCACCGGCTGCTCTAGGTACCATTCTACTTCATGATTTACCTGTTAGAGTCTTGTTTGATACTAGTGCTACGCATTCATTTATTTCTGATACATGTGTTAAGCGTCTGAGTTTAGCTACCATAGAGGAGATACCCTTTACTATAGGGTTACCTGATGGTAGATTGGTCAGAGGTACCCGTGATATACATAGTTATCTCCTTCGTTTAGAGACTCGTGTTTTGCTTGTGACTTCTTAGTCATGTCATTGATGCATGAAGAAGTCATATTAGGTATGGATTGGATGCGTAGACACCGTGCAGTTTTGGATGTTGGTAAACGGACTGTTATAGTCTCTACCGAGGTAGGACAAATTGAGGTCTTTCGAGGTTGGGACCTTGGGAAGACGGGTTTTGTTATTAGTGCCATACGAGCAGCTAAACTCATAGCACAAGTATGTGATGCCTTCTAGTGTTATGCCATGAAGGATGGAGAGAGTCCAGCTTTGGAGGACATACCAGTGGTGTCCGAGTTTGCAGATGTGTTTGCTGAGCCGTCGAGCTTGCCGCCTCAAAGAAGTGTGGATTTAAGTATAGAGTTGGAGGCTGGTACGAGACCCATCTCGAAGGCCCCATATCGTATGACACTTGTCGAGATGTTGGAGCTGAAGAAGCAACTCGATGAGTTGGCTGAGAAGGGCTTCATATGCCCTTGTGTTTCACCATGGGGTGCACCTATCCTTTTCGTGCGGAAGAAGGATGGATCGTTGAGACTGTGCATTGATTACAGAGAGCTGAACAAGGTGACCATCAAGAACAGGTATCCATTACCTCGTATTGATGATCTACTTGATCAGCTTCAGGGAGCGACAGTATTCTCCCGGATTGATTTACGCTCAAGATATCATCAGCTGAGGGTGAGAGAGCAGGATGTGCATAGGACAGCATTTCGTACCATTAATGGACACTACGAGTTTGTAGTGATGCCATTCGGGCTGACGAATGCCCCAACAGTCTTCATGGAGTTGATGAAAAGTATCTGCATTGACTTCCTTGATCAGTTTGTGGTGGTCTTCATTGATGACATTTTGGTATACTCTCGTAGTAGAGAAGAGCATGTCGGTTATCTGTTGACAATTTTGTAGATTTTGAGGGATAGAGAGTTGTATGCCAAGCTCTCTAAGTGCGAGTTTTGGATGTCTGAGGTTGCTTTTCTTGGATACATCATCTCCGCCGATGGAATTATGGTTAATCCGGGGAAGATCGAGTCTGTTACAGCTTGGACGACACCGACAAACGTCAAGGAAGTGCGTAGCTTTCTTGGCCTAGCCGGTTATAACAGACACTTTGTGGAGGGATTTTCTATTATTGCCCGTCCACTGACGAGTCTTCTAAGGAAGACTACCAAATCTGTGTGGACCGACCAATGTGCCTAGAGTTTTGAGGAGTTGTAGAGGCGTTTGATTTCTGCTTTTGTCTTGGCATAACTAGAGGGTTCTGATGATTTTGTGGTCTACAGTGATGCATCCAAGCTAGGCTTGGGATGTGTGTTGATGTAGAGATGTAGAGTGATTGCTTATGCGTGTAGACAGTTGAAGACGTATGAGGAGAACTACCCGACTCACGATCTGGAAATATTACCTGTATGGTGCCACATGTTAGATCATCACAGACCATAAGAGTCTGAAGTATATTTTCACGCAGCGGGAGTTGATTAACCGTCAGCATCGATGGCTAGAGTTGATCAAGGACTTTCACCTTGAGATTTTTTATCATCCTAGAAAGGCGAATGTTGTAGCTGACGCCTTGAGCAGGAAGACGCCTCAAGAGAAGGCGACTGCCAGATTGACAATACAACCTCAACTTCAGAGGCATCTAGCTTGGATAGAGCTGGACATCTAGTTTCCTAATGAGGATGCCTAGTTGTATGCTTTAGAGGTTTTACATGGTTTGTTGGATGAGATCCAGCAGAAGTAGGGGACCTTCCCGACCTTAATGAGGATCAGAGAGAGATATCTCGTGGAGAAGCACCACAATTCTCCATTGGAGCAGATGGAGTGATGAGGCGACATGACCGTATCTGTGTACCTACTGATGTAGAGTTGAGACGGAGGATCTTACAAGAGACTCACTATACACCTTACTCTGTACATCCAGGTACGAGTAAGATGTACCATGATGTGAGAGGCTCATATTTGTGGGGAGGGCTGAAGTCCGATGTGGCCAGATTTGTGGCCTAGTGTGCGACCTGTCAACAAGTCAAGATAGAGTATTGCAGACTTGGAGGTGAGCTCCATCCACTGCCAGTACCACAGTGGAAGTGGGAGGACGTCTCCAAGGATTTTGTGACTAGTTTGAGACCCAGCAGGAGTTTTAATGCCATCTGGGTTGTTGTTGATAGATTGACGAAGACGGCACGTTTCATTCCTATTAGAGAGACGTGGCGAGTGAGCAGATTAGCTGAGGAGTACACTAGACAGATAGTGAGATTCCATGGTATACCCAGGACGATCGTCTCTAATCGACATGGACGGTTTACCTCGAGATTTTGGCAGCTGATTCAGACTTCTTTGGGGACGAGTCTACACTTCACGATTGCGTTTCACCGCAAGACAGATGGCTAGTCTAAAAGGACCGTCCAGACCCTAGAGGATATGCTGCGATCTTGTGTGTTGGATTGGGGACAAGGATGGTCTAGTTACCTCCCACTCGTTGAGTTCTCATACAACAACAGCTGGCATGAATCTATTGGGATGACTCCTTATAAGGAACTGTATGGGCATAGATGTTGTACACCTTTATGTTGGGATGAGCCTAGTAGTATCAATGACATAGCGCCAAAGATGATTCAAGATGATATGGCTCGAGTAACGTTGATTTGAGAGAGGATGTTGGCTGCCTAGAGTCGCCAGAAGTCTTACGCAAATAAGAGGTGTTGACCTCTAGAGTTCAGGGTAGGAGCTCATGTCTGGTTAAGAGTATCTCCGACGCGTGGCGTCACACGTTTTGGCATAAAGGGGAAACTGAGTCCCCGATATGTCAGTCCTTTCGAGATACTGGATAGAGTTGGGAGGGCAGCCTACAGATTAACTTTGCCTCCGGGATTAGAGTGTGTTCACCCTGTGTTCCATGTGTCTCAGCTGAGGGAGTACATACCAGATCCAAGGCACATTGTGAGTTATGATGATTTGGTGGTGGAGCCAGACCACACCTTTGGTGAGCATCCGATTGCAGTGTTAGAACGAGGTGTGAGACGCTTGCGTTTGAAGGACATTCCCATGACGAGGATACAGTGGTCTAGCATGGACCTGAGGAGGCTACATGGGAGACTGAGGATAGTATCCAGAGGAACTATCCAGAGTTTTATGTTGAGATAGATGCACCTAGGGTCGATGAGTGGATCTTAGTGCTATCTTGGTGAGTATATGATTATGTGCTTATATGCTTACATGCCTTGATGTTCTTATTTCATGCTAGTTATGATGTGATTTATGATCTTATTAGATCTTACTGTGCTAGCATGATGTATGTTATAGTTGGAGATGACAATTTCGTCCAAGTTATATGCGTATGATTTATGTTTATAGCTGGAGATGGTTCTTTCCTCCATGCTGTTTGAGTGTGATTAGGATTCAGCTGGATATGGTTCTTTCCTCCATTTTACTTTGATGGACATAGTTTTAGTGGAGATTTTATTCCTCCATGCGTTGTATACGTTTATGATTTGGCTAGAAATGTGCTTCCTCTATGCCTTGTGATATGGTATGGTGAGAGATGTGATTCCTCTACGCCTTTGGATAGCGTTATGGCCTTGTTTTCTATAGTTGATAATTCCTCCATGTTCATGTTTGAGTTTATAGATTGATATAGTTTATGACCTTCTGAGCGGAGATGTAATACCTCCGATAGAGAGAGAGAGAGAGTTATACCTCGGCTTCTGGGTCCGAGATCATTTGAAATTTTGCATGTTTTGGGACGAAACTTGTTTTTAGGGGGTGAGATGTAAGAGCCTTGTTGTTGAGTATGTGAGCTATGAACCAAGACTCTGCCTGGACCGCCCCTGCGTGACCTAGTGGCCGCCCTTGCGGTTTGCCTGGGCCGCACCTGCGGCTCACAATGTCCGCCCCTGCGGCTCTATTTGGCTACAACCGTCTTCTTTGACCCTTTAACCCGTGCTTTACCTTTTCACCACTTTGTAAGCTTCTTCTTCTTCTTCTTCTTCTTCTTCTTTCTGATGAGGGTTATCTCTCCATAGCTCCATCTCTCTCCTATGTACATCTTCTTCTCCTCTCTTCTCCCTTGGATCATCTTTGATCTTCTCTTGAGTTTTGTGTGAGTTTGAGAGCTTTGATGCTTGGTTTGCTACTGATTTTTGTTACTGAGCCTTGTGAGCCAGCTTGAGGTTGTGGTGGTGATGTGTTGATCTTCTGGAGGTTCAGCTTGGTAAGCTTTCATAGCTTCCATCCTTTCATTCTTTCTTCATTCTTTCATATTCTTACCTCTTTTCCTATCTTTCCTTAGTCTAGCTTAGATTCCTTAGGTTTGGATCTTGCTTCAGCCATGATTGGCTTGTGTTTATGTATATATATGTATGTTCTCTGTGTATGTATTTTGATGTTAGAGTTAAGGCGTGAAAAGATCGAAGAAAGAAGTGAATAAAGGGCTGAAGTGGTGCCCTCTGTTGTCCAGCCGCCCCTGCGCCACCTTGCAGCCGCCCCAACGCTGGCCAGATCCGCCCCTGTGCCACTTGGGATCCGCCCCTATGGCCACCTACATCAGCAAGGTCCTGCACTTGGTTCTACAAGTGTGTTGTTTCTAGGCTTGCTTTAGGATGTCTTTTGTTCCCTCCTTTCCTAGTTTGAGTGTATAGGATCATGCTAGATGTGTGAGGATGTGTTTGGATGAGGTTATGATTGATATATGTCTTGTACAACTATAAGGACTAAGGTTGATGTTGGTTGAGGTTGTGCGGTTAGGTTGAGGATGATCTTATGGATCTCTTGGGTCCATGTATGACCCCTTTGATGAATAGAGGTTGATATCCTCTATGCCTTATTATTAAGCACTGCCCCTCTCTCAGGAGTGGAGGTTGATTCTGGTTGAGCTGTATACAAGGTTGAGGTAATTCCGTAGGACTTACTTAGCTACCATCCCTATATTGGGTGTTTGCATGAGTGGTGTGTGCGTTATATGGTTGCCATGATAGCATGAGATGTTGTTTATACCAACCTATATTTTATTTATTGCCCCGTTGCATGGTTGTGATAACCTTTCCCTTTCATTCCGCCGTGGAGTCTAGGAGGTTCTCTGATGTCAAGCCAGACTGGTTTATAAGACGGGCGCAATCCACTCCCATAGGGTACACGGATTGTGTGACCGATACTCGTACATTTGGCTATTAGGCTCAGAGGTGAGGATGTATCGGTCCTCGTGTCACATACTTTCATTTATCTATATATATATACGAGTTGAGTGAATGTCTATTATATAAAGATGATAAAATGGGTAAATGTGTGATATGATGTTGATGTGTTTATCCTTACATGATTGTGGTTGTGCTTATGCATTAATCTATATATGTATGGTTAGCTAATGGTTTATTACCATGTTGTAGATGCCCCACAGGATAGGCGTGGTGCTGGGTGATCTAGTAGAGTGGCAGGCCGAGGACCTCTCGTACATATGATGTTATGGTCTTTTGGGGTTGTTTACTTTTCCCTTCTGCATGAGGATGATCTTTTGTTACCTCTTGTGTGAGGACGTTGTTGTTTATACTCGGCTATGTTGTTTTACCTTTTGGTTGCAAAATTTATACAGTTTTATTCATTTGTTTTATATCTTCCAGTGCCATGTTGTAAGGTCTAGTAAACTTGTTGTCAGGCTAGAGTCAGGATCCATTGTGAGATCCTAGCCCAATGTGGCATCTCGAGTCCCGCGGATTCGGGTTGTTACAACAACCTTAACCGTTTTGGCTTATCTCAGATTCCCTTGGGTTTGGGCATGAGTATTTGAGAGTTAAATTTTGTCTTTACATCCTTTCTACATTGCTGCCTCAACAACTTTGTCTTATACCTTAGATCTATACCTTTTTAGTCCCAACTTGTGGGTTTCAGACCTTAGAGGACATGTTGCGGGCATGTGTACTAGACTGGGGGCAGGTGTGGCCAGACTACCTCCCATTGGTGGAGTTTTCATACAATAACAGTTGACACTCGCCAATTGGGATGGCACCACATGAGGTATTGTATGGACGGAGATGCAGCACTCCCTTGTGTTGGGACGAGCCGGGGAATTTTGGGGTTGTAGCTCCGAATAAGGTACATGAGGGCATGTCTAGGGTTGCTTTGATATGAGAGAGGATGTTGACCGTGCATAGTCGTCAGAGATCGTATGCGGATAGGAGGCGTAGACCTCTCGAGTTCAGGGTAGGAGCTCAGGTGTGGCTTAGGGTATCACCGACGCGGGACATCAGATGATTTGGCATTAAGGGGAAGTTAAGCCCCCGATATGTCGGTCCATTCGAGATAGTGGAAAGTTGGTGAGGTGGCATACCGACTAGCATTGCCACCACGGTTGGAGGGTATACATCCGGTATTCCATGAATCTCAGCCGAGGGAGTACATCCATGACCCGAGACACATCATTAGCCACGAGGATCTAGTGGCTGAGCCGGACTATACTTTCGCAGAGCATAAGATAGCGGTTTTAGAGCGGAGTACGAGACTCCTTCGATCAAAGGAGATGCCGATGTTGAGGGTGCAGTGGTCGAGACGAGGAGCCGATGCGGCCACATGGGAGACGGAGCATAGTATCCGGAGGAACTATCCCGAGTTTTATGCCAGTTTAGTGACATCAATAGGGCAGTCGGGTTAGTCTTGAGTTCTTCCTTGGTTATGCTTATGTGATTTGTGATGCGATATGGTTTTGTGTGCTATTTATGTGTATTTATGACTAACTTTCGAGGTGTTGATGTGATTACGAGGGTGAATTTGAGTTTGAGGGTTGATGGGCGACGTTACATGTTTCATACGGTTTTTGAGTTGTGCTAGTTGTGAGTTTTACGTTTAGCAAATTTCGGGACGAAACTTGTTTTTAGGGGGATTAGTTGTAACATCCAGGATTTTTATTCCGGATGTCGAGAGGTTTATCAATCTTCCCGCATCAGTGGCTTAGTTTTTCCGCAGGCACGTTTGCTAAGTGCCCGAATTTGTCCCCAAAATCCCGCGCCAACCTTTGGGTTTCCCTCTTTTGTTTTCCGGGCTCGGGTTGTGGAGTGAGGAGACATATGGGACAACTGACCCTTGCGTCTCCCCACCCCGTTTATGCAGCCTTCTTTACTCTTCCTCTCTCCTCACACTTCCTTTTCACTCTCACATTAGTTCTTTCTCTCCTCTCCTTCTTGTTCTCTCTTCTTCCTTCTCCTTGGAAGATCTTGGTAGGAATCTACAGCCTTGAAGATTTGGATCTGTTGTGGTAAGCTCCCTCATCCCCTCTTCTTTTTGTTGTTGTTTTCTTCTTCTTCTTCTCTTCACCTCCATGCCTACGGAGGAAGCTTTGAAGAGATCTTGTAAACCCTTTGCATGTCCATCCTTTTAGCTCGTTTAGGTCGTGGTCAGGAAGCTAAGACCTGTGGATAGTGTTTGGAGAAGGCCCAACTAGAGAAGGAGGCACTTGCAGCAAAGACACAATTGAAGAAACAAAGAAGATGAAGCTTCTATGGTTCGACCACGGGGGCGGACTACCAGAGGCGCATGGGCGGACGTGAGCCACCGTAGGGGCGGACGTGAGCCACCGCAGGGGCGGCTACCAGGCGCTGGGGCAGCTCCAGGCTTCCGGAGGGGCGGTGACAGGTCCACGCATGGGGCGACAGCTTGCTTCCGTGGCTGCGTTTTCTTCACCAGTAGGCTTCTTCCTCCCTTTCTCTTCGTTCCTTCCTTTGCCTTATGGTTATATCTAGTTAGAAGCATGCTTAGGGTAGACCTAGGACTGATGAGAATGCCATCTAGTGGCTTGAACCTAGGTGCCCTTTGAGTTAGTTTGAATCGTTGTTGATCTTGCATGTGTGAAGACCTTATGGTCTCTCTTCCGTCTTGTGTTCTTACTCCAGCTTTGGGTAGTCGTCGTGAATGATCTTCACTCCTAAGTGCTTATAACTCCTTTATCTTCTTTTAGTCTTCTTCTTCTGGACCAAGTAGTTAGTAGCATAAACCGACACTAATGTAACAAAAAGACTCTAAAAATAACCTAAATGATAGTGATTCCATCACCTATCAAACTCCCCCATACTTAGACCTTTTACTCGTCCCGATGTAAAATAAATGACAACAGTTATTAAACTCAAAGGCTTGAGGAATCATGGGCAAGCAGAAAAGACAATGAAAACAATAGAAAAGCCAAGAAAGAAAGAAGGAAAAGAGAGAAAATGTGAGAAAAAGGTATGAACACTACCATCCTTATTGCTCCAAGAGTGACCTACCCGGACAACCTCCTTATGACTCCCCTTCTTATGCCGCCAAACATTGGAAAGGGAACTGTTCGCTCAAAAGGTGTGTGCGTCAAAGTCTTAATTTTTATATCTAGAACTCAAAGCAAAGCGAACCCGCAGTGTACGGATCAGCTGTAGTACGGTAAGAATTTCAGAGTCGAACTCAGGGATTTGGTGAGAATAAATCCAATTTCAATTATCTAGCGAAAAGTGCGAAAAGCTTTTGTGATCAAATAAGAGTGAAATGATTCCAAGGATTCAAGTATCCGATTTCGGCTTTCGATTCAAGACATTTCTATAGATACAGGACAGAGTTTATATTGCCAAGATTAAATGTTCAAAGGTAGGGTTCGTACGGTGAAGTTCCGAAGCCTATATGACTAATCTAAAGGTTCTCTCTATAAGGGTTGTTGAGGCTGCAATATAGAAAGATCTAGAGACAAGAATTATGTTCAAACTAACTATCTAAAACTCCAGGATATGACTCTCCAAAGTAAGAATAGAAAGCACACTTAAAATCTTAATAAAGGATGTTGAATCTCTTTATTACCCAAATCTTGAAATCTTAATCTATTAAATGTAGAATCAGGTTTGAAGTGTCTTCATACATTCAATTAGAGGGTAAAAAGGTTAATCAAGGCTGGGATTTAGGCAAGGATTAGTTTTGGTTAAAGATTGATTCAATTAAGGTTCGTCAGAGGAATAAATTGGGCTGTTCATAAGAAAATCGGCCGATTTACTCAAGAACAGTTCGATTTTCCTGTTGTCGCAAAACTAAAATCTAAACTCTCAGGGTCCTAATGTTTGAATGAGTTCAGTCTATTATCATCTAAGCCTTAATCATCAACTATTCTCCCTAGAATCACAAAGGTTTTAGCCAACCATTTTCAAAATCGAATCAAATTAAATATTGAGAGAAATATCGCAAAGAAACCGAATCTTGAATAAAAAATCCAATAACCTTCAAATCTGTAAACGATTGTCAAAACAAATCAATGTATCTCTTAAGTAACTCAAATTCGTGCTCAAAAACATCAAGCACTTCAATGGACAAAGAAATCTCACAACTAGAATCAAGATTAGCTTCCCGGCAAAGAGTCCTTCAATCTTCCTCCAAGTCTTCGAATTCTCTCAAACGTGTAAAGATTTCCCGCTGCGGCCTCCTTGTTTTCGTTCGTAGGGTTCTCCTTTATAGTTTCTTGCAAATGGGCTGTTTGGCAAAACTCTCTTCTAGCCCAGAAGAATTGGGCTTTGTGTCGTCTTTTCATTTGGCCGAAAAACAGAAGAAATCGACCCAGTCGATTTATACAAAAAACCGTTCGATTTCTATAGGAGAAAATCGTCCGATTTATATGCATATTGGCACGATTTTCTTCAACAGAAAGTGCTCTTCTCTTGGCTCATCTTCTATGCTTCTCCTTTGCAATTCCTTAGCTCTTTATGAACCCTTTAAGACTCCTTTAGCTTCCTTAACATCCTTAGATGCTCCTTGCTCTGCTTTTGCTTCCAATTCCACTCCATTTACCTATAATTCATCAAAAGCTCGTGTAGACCTCTATTTCCAACAAATGATTGAATAGAACATAAAAGGCACACGAAATCTCTCTAAATGCAAGGTAAACTGAGACAATCTTCTATAATATGCATGAATATGATGATACACAATTCATGTCATCAAAACACCCCATACTTGCCTCTTGCTTGTCCCTAAGCAAGACTCAAATTTAGAATATAAGATGTCATGGATTATATATGTATGAAAACTCAAAAACTCTTCTTTTGGTAGTGCTTCTTCTTATTGGATCACCCTCAAAGTGATATTTCAAGGCATAAAAAGGCAAAGCATGTATCAATGATAACTATAAGATGAACTAACTCCCTTTTCTTTCTTGAAAACACAAATAAAGGACATGATAAAGGTGTAGAGGTAATCAAAGTCAAAAAAATCTAAGCCATTAAGTCTTAAACACATGCATAAAAGTCTCAAGGTCTTCTAATCAAAGAAAAGGTTCAAGAAACGTATTAAGGGAAGAAATTCTTTTTGGCAATTGTGGTGCTAATCCGGGAAAGAGGAACACATAAGACCTTCAAGATTTTTCTTCACCGCACATGCTTCGCATGTAGAAAGCTTTGCTTTCATTATACTTTACTTTTTGAGAGTATGGACAGCGGTGCACAAAAACCGAAGCCTAGGAGATCGGCGTTTCTCAATTTCGAGATGCCTCAAACCCTTGATGCACATACCATATCCCGTTAGGACTTGTCGTTCAATTGGACTTTGGCAAGACACAAACACCCGGCTATGTGAATGGTGCTGAGTTACTCATCCTCATGTTCAACGTCCCCAAACTTATGAATTTCTGCACTTTCTTTTAATACATTTTCCTTGGCCCTCCCACATCAAACATGCCTTTTTCTATCACTTATCCTAATTCCCGGATGGTAAAAGGGGGTTACATATTTCATTGAGGGGCTAGCATGATCAAGATATGAGAAAAGAAAAGAAGTGAATTGCCTTAGTCATCCTTATATGGTGTAAAAGAACTTGCAATATAGCTTCGACTATTATTTCATTCTCTTATCAAAACAACTACATCATATAACTTATTCATGCGTTCAAGTAACAAAAGCAAACTTATCCATGCTATGATCAACATCTCAACACAACTAACCATCTTTTTGCCTATCCATATGCACATTTCTCATCATAGAGGTCATTTCCATCATAAGAAGCACAAAAATTTTTGAAAGTTCTTGAGAAAAAATCATGTAAATGCAAATGTCATAGTGGAAAGCAAATAGTGCAAGAGTTATTACAAGCCAAGTCATCAAGAGTAGTGCAAAGTTCATAAAGTGCTAAAATGAAACATAAGATATTGTAAGTACCCCCACCCCATACTTGACATCCACATTGTCCCCAATGTGAAAATCAAGCATAAGAAGGAGAAAAATACTTACAATGTAAAAGAAGTGGAAGCTCAATCCTCTGTCGACGGTGGAGGTGGTGGATAGGGATACATCGGTGCGCTAGGATCATAGAAGTGGCCGAACTGGTGGAAGTATAAGTCTCTCATCTGGCCATCATAGGATGAATGCCTAGCGTCCGTCTCCTCCCTGTAGTTCCTGAACTGAGTGGTCAGGGTCTCGTAGTTGGTGTGGAGAGCATGATAGTCGGTGCTGAGGCTCTGGAAACTAGAGACTAGCTCCCTAAAGTGACGGGAAGGGCGACGTCCTCGTCCATGTCCTGGAGCTCGTGCAAATGAGCGGCGAGGTGGCTGCATGTCATCCTCCGTCTCCTCATCGCCTCTACTAGTCCGGCTAGGTCCTGCACCATGAGTGTCGGTGTCCATGGCATCCGTAGCATGACCGCTATGAGTGTCACTCTCAAACTCGAGCATGGTCCCCTGTCCTACATCCTCATCCTCCTCCTCAGAGTCACATGCATCATCATCATCATAGTAAGTAGGAGGAGAGAACTCCTCAAGCATCGAATCGAACGTCTCCTTCCAGTTTCTCTTGTTCCGAATAGTGTATTCGGACTTCCATATGATCTCGGATGGCTTCTTCTTCGGATCCCTGTGCCATGGCATGGGCACATGAAGTGTTCCTCTCCCTCGAGGAATCAAGACCTGTCGAACAACCAACCGTTGGGAGCCTAATTGAAGGGCACTCTCAGCTAGAGTGCATCAGGAGAAGTCCAATCCCATTGTCTTAGCCACATGAGTGACAAGACCTCCTGCACAAATATCGCCCTTAGCTTTGTTGGCTATCTTTCCTAGATAGTCAGCAAGCATGGTAGAGATGTCGGGAATGGTGGTGGATGTCATGTAGTAGAGAATGAAAAGCTCGTCAGCCTTGAGCTTCTGTGGAGTCTCTGTCCGTGCAAATAAGCTCTCGCTAAGAATCCGATGTACTACCTTGAAGGAGAGGTTGTACATACTAGTCTCCTTGGAATTTCCGGGCCTCCATTTGTCTCCTCCGTATTCACCCATTGAAATAGCCTCCCAAAAGTCACTAGCACTAACACCTCTAGCAAATGTGCCTGCATCTGAACAAGAGAAGCCAAACAAGTCTCCAAAAGTGTCAATGGACATAGTGTGATTTTGGCTCATAAGGCGGAAGGTGACCATCCTTTCCCTAGGATCATGCTCGAATGTACTAAGGAATGATCTCGGTATAACCATCCTCCCTAATCGTAGCAAACTGGCTCAGCCCAGCCCTGTCAAGCATCATATCAACATCCTCTCGAACAAATAATGAATCTAAGTCATCTAGCACTATGTAGCGAGGAGGGGTGAATGGGCGATCTACGATGTGTTCATAACGTTTCTTGTGCTTGGATAGGGAGGGGGAAGCTTAGGGATGTTTTGAGGTGGTGGTGGAGGTGGGGGAGGGGCTTTGGAAGAAGATCCCTTCTTCTTCCCCGTGTTTCTAGTTATCCTCTTAACAAGATCCATTCTGAGTCAAAAAATCGGCCTGTTCTTCACAAAAATCGTCCGATTTTTCTGGGCTGGGTCGATTTTTCTATCGATTTAAACGATTCTCACAATTTTGTAAAGTTCTGTTCAAGCAATCACCACATACAGTCTTCTATAATGATTCCTAAGCAGATTCCTCAATCAATTCCAGCAAACAAACACTTCCTAAGCAAACTTCAATTTCGAATTAGAAACTTAGGTTTTGGAAAGAAAAACCTGAATTCCTTATGGAGGAGTCGATTGCCGTGCTTGTTGTTGCTAGATCCTTGTTCCTTGTTGAAAATGCTTCAGTTTGGAGCCAAGAATCACTCCAAATGATTAAGGAATGAGGATTGTAGGGTAAGGGCGATTTTCGGCGTTCTTGAGAAGGGGAAATCGAAAGTGGTAGGTTGTGGAATGAGGAAGATCGAGTGTTTGAGTCTTTATATAGGGTCGAGAAACTGTGAAGAAAATCGGCCGATTTATAAGGTCGATTTAATCGTCGGGGCGATTTTTCTCTGGACTCAAAGAAAATCGGACGATTTACTTTGGCAGGTCGATCTCCAGGTCGATTTTTCTTCCTGTTGTCAAAAATCGCCTTGATCTGCTTCTGAATCGGACGATTTACTTTGGGTAACTCGATTTTTCTCTGAACACATGGAAAATCGAACGATTTTCTTTGGCAGGTCGATCTCCAGGTCGATTTTTCTTCCTGTTGTCAAAAATCGACTTGCTTTGCTCCTGAATTGGACGATTAACTTAGTGTATCTCGATTTCCTTCCTTATTCTTCATGGATCTTGAAGATTTAACTGATTTGTGCTCCCTTTTTCCATGGATCTCTCGGTTTGAACCTAATTTCCTGCGATTAATGAAACGACAAACCAAGAGTGCATCGAGGAACAAATAAAAACGAAAACAAAAAAGGAAAACAATTAATCTACTCTAACTAAGTGATAAAAGGATGAAAAACTATACTATCATGGGTTGCCTCCCAAGAAGCGCTTAATTTATCGTCTTTAGCTAGACGGTGTATGGTTTGTGTTCAATGGAGGAGGATAGGAGCTATCTCCTCGACCGGAGCTTCCGGTGTGTATTTCTTCAACCGTTGGCCATTTACCTTGAAACTTCCGCTTTGTTCACCCCATACTTCAACTGTACCATGGGGGAAAACTTGTTTAATTACATAAGGTCCTGTCCAACGGGATTTAAGCTTACCTGGAAATAGACGAAGCCTTGAGTTGAATAGAAGGACTTTGTCTCCCTCCTTCAATTCTTATGGAATGATGTTCTTATCATGCCAACGCTTTGTCCGTTCCTTATAGATCTTTGCGTTCTCATACGCATTTAGCCGGATCTCATCTAGCTCATTGATGTCTAATAGCCGCTTCTCTCCGGCTTCTTTCATGTCGAAATTGAGCCACTTGATAGCCCAGTAGGCTTTATGCTCTAGCTCTATAGGAAGATGACAGGATTTACCATAGACAAGGTTATAGGGAGTAGTACCTATTGGAGTCTTGAAGGCCGTCCTGTACGCCCATAGTGCATCGTCAAGCTTCATTGACCAATCTTTTCTTGTTTTAGAGACGGTTTTCTCTAAAATTCCCTTGATCTCTCTATTGGATATTTCGACTTGTCCGCTGGTTTGCGGATGGTAAGGTGTAGCTATCTTATGGGTCACCCCATTCTTGGCCAATAGAGTCTCAAATCGACGGGCTGTGAAATGCGTTCCTCCGTCACTAATGATGGTTCGGGGAGTTCCGAACCTTGCGAAGATCGTTCTATTGAAGAACTTCACCACCACCATTGCATCATTAGTAGGAGAAGCGATTGCCTCTACCCATCTTGAGACATAGTCTACGGCAAGAAGTATATATTGGTTACCTCATGAAGATGGGAAAGGTCCCATAAAATCGATGCCCCATACATCAAAGATCTCTACTTCTTGTATGTTGTTGAGAGGCATCTCATTCCTCCTTGATATATTACCTGTCCTTTGACAAGCATCACAAGCAACAACAAACTTTTGCACATCTTTGAAAAGTGTAGGCCAATAGAAGCCGGAACGAAGTACCTTAGCACAAGTCTTGTGGGAACTGGCATATCCGCCACATGGTAAAGAATGGCAATGACGGATGACGCTATCTACCTCATCTTCGGGGATACATCTCCTGTAAATGCCATCGGGACCTCTTTTGAACAGAAGAGGTTCGTTCCAATAGAATTGCCGGACGTCACTAAAGAATTTCTTCTTTTGAGCATATGAAAGTCCGGGTGGGATCTCCTGACAAACAAGGTAATTCACAATGTCAGCGAACCATGGATCATTACCTTGTGAGATGTGTTGAAGACACTCTTCAATCTCGTGTAGCTGCTCGTCAGGGAATGAGTCGTCTATAGGAAGTTCATCCGTCTCGCCGATGAGTTGCGGAAGACGACTAAGATGATCGGCAACGGAGTTCTCCGATCCTTTCTTATCACGAATCTCTAAATCGAACTCTTGTAAGAGTAAGAACCATCTTAGAAGCCTTGGCTTCGCATCCTTCTTCGTGAATAAGTATCGAATTGCGGAGTGGTCCGTATAGACTATCACCTTCGCACCTACAAGATATGAACGAAATTTCTCAAAAGCGTATACTACGGCTAAAAGTTCCTTTTCTGTAGTTGCATAATTATATTGAGCCTCATCTAGCGTTTTGCTAGCATAGTAGATGGCATGAGTGCGACCATCTTTCTTCTGTCCAAGAACGGCTCCTATAGCGACGTCGCTTGCGTCGCACATGACCTCGAAAGGAAGAGTCCAATCGGGTGGTTGAATGATTGGTGCTGAAATCAAAGCTTCCTTGATCCTGCAAAAAGCATCTAAACAATCTTTCGAAAATTCAAAAGTTGCGTCTTTCATCAAAAGATTAGTTAAGGGTTTTGAAATCTTGGAAAAATCCTTTATGAATCTCCTATAGAAGCCTGCATGTCCTAAGAAACTTCTAATTGCTTTCACCGAAGAAGGGGGAGGTAACTTCTCAATGGTTTCTATCTTTGCTCTATCAACTTCTATTCCCCTTTTTGATACTAGGTGACCTAACATAATCCCTTCGGTGACCATGAAATGACACTTTTCCCAGTTTAAGACTAAGTTAGTGTCCTCACACCTCCTAAGAACTAGTGAAAGGTTATAGAGACAGTTATCAAAGGAAGAACCATATACGGAAAAATCGTCCATGAAGACTTCCATGATATTCTCTACGTATTCGGAGAAGATTGCCATCATACACCTTTGGAAGGTGGCTGGAGCGTTGCATAGGTCGAATGGCATCCTTCTATAAGCAAACGTACCCCATGGGCACGTAAAAGTCATCTTCTCTTGATCATCCAGATGAATTGGAATCTGAAAGAAACCGCTATATCCATCTAGATGACAAATGTAAGAATGTTGGGCTAACCTTTCCAACATTTAATCGATAAAAGGAAGGGGGAAGTGGTCCTTCCTTGTGGCCACGTTCAGTTTGCGGTAGTCGATGCACATTCGCCACCTTGTAACTGTCCGTGTGGGGATGAGTTCGTTGTTCTTGTTGGCAACAACGGTAATGCCTCCTTTCTTGGGTACTACTTGTACTGGACTCACCCATTTGATATCGGAAATAGGGAAGATGATACCTGCATCAAGTAGCTTAAGGATTTCTTTCTTCACGACCTCTTTCGTTGCTGGATTTAACCGTCTTTGAGGTTGGCGTGAAGGTTTGCAATCCTCTTCCATTAGAATTTTGTGCATACATAGGGAAGGCTTTATTCCTACTAAATCATCAATAGTGTAGCCTAATGCTCTCCTATGTTGCTTCAAAACATGCATAAGTTTCTCTAATTCAGCTTCATTCAAATTCGAATTAACTATGACCGGATATGTGGAATTAGTGCCAAGAAATGCGTACCTTAAATGCGTGGGGAGTGGCTTCAATTCTAATGATGAGGGTACCTTGATTGATGATGAATCTTGGCCTTCGAGTGTTGTGGGAGAGGCCTCTAGAGGTGGGGTACTGCATCATTAGAGTCGAGAACAGCTGCGGTGAAGTTTGAAGAATCCAGAAAATTTCCAACTGGATCGACCTCCCCTGAAGTAAATCGGTCGATTTGAGGTACGATTTTTCTTTCTGTCGGAAAAAATCGGGTTGCCTCTTCACAAATCGGACGATTTAGTTTAGTCGGGTCATTTTTCTTTCTGTTGACAAAAATCGGATTGCCTTTTCACAAATCAAACGATTTATTTCAAGCAGGTCGATTTTCTTCACAGTTTCCGGAGTTAATTCTAGTTCTTCAATTCTTGTTCCTAGTTCTTCCTCCACATCATTTAATGCCTTCACATCCTTGTTGCAATCATGTTCCACTCCTTCCTCCATGATGCTCATACTAATAACCTTTTGAAGAGGGTCTTTCATCAAGATTGAACTTACTACCTCTCTAGACTCTTCTTCATCAAAAATTTCAAAAGCGTCGTCTTTCAAGGCTGGCTCCTTGATTAAGGAAGAGAGTTTGAATTCTATCTTTTCTTCACCAATATGGAAAGACAGCTGGCCATTCTTGCAAACTACCATGCATCCGGATGTAGCAAGGAATGGTCTCCCAAGGATGATGGGAACCGGATAATCTACAGGGATGTCAAGAACGACAAAATCTATTGGGATGTAAAACTTACCGAGCTTTACCGGAATGTCTTCTAATATCCCCACCGGCTTAGTGGTGGAACGATCAGCCATGTAGAGTGTGATCTTCACCGGTCTAGGCTCTCCTAGACCAACTGCCTTGCATAGAGCAAGAGGTATGATACTCACACTCGCTCCAAGGTCACAAAGTGCATCATAGGCGGCTTCTCCCAAAGTGATGGGTATGCAAAAGAATCCTGGATCACGGAGCTTGGGTGGCATATTCTCCGTCATAGTCTTGATGAGTTCGGATGACTTCATACTCATCTTGACTTCTCCTATGTCTTCCAATTTCCTCTTGTTATAGAGGATCTCCTTGAGGAATTTCCCGTAAGCCGGCATACCTAAAATTGCATCCATAAAAGGTATGTTAATATGCAGCTTACTCATAAGTTCAACAAACTTACCAAAATGTTTATCTAGGCGTGCACGCGCTCTAGATTGAGGGAAAGGTAGAGGTGGTTTGTTAGCTGGAGGAGGAACATAGACTTCTTCCTTCTCTTTTGCCTCTCCTTCTTTGGTGGCATTATCGACTACTTTAGGTTGAGGATCGGTAGTTGTTTTGCCACTCCGAGTAGTTATTGCCATAACCCTTCCTTTTGGGTTATCTTCTGTCTTCCCGGGAAGTTTCCCTTGATCTCTTGGAACTTCTCCAGCCTTGTTGAATACTTGGTTTTCTAAAGCTTTGTGAGCTTTGTCAACCGAAGTTATATAACTCTCTAGCCCTTGTAGCTTGCCTAGGATCGTCTCTAGCATGGGATCGGGTTTGCTTGATCCGCTTGATTGTCCCTGACTTGTTAAAGGAGTAGAAGAAGATGGAGGTGTTAGAGCCTTTTCAGCATGAGAGTAAGGATTACCTGGATTTTGCAGATTTGACCTCCAATTGTTGTTATTGAGTTCCTATTGTTGTTGTTCCAATTGGAGTTTCGGTTGTTATTGTTGTTGTTGTTGTTCCAATTGGAATTCCGGTTATCATTCCTTTGATTATTGTCCCTCCCCATGTAGTTGGCTTCTTGCTCCTTGGTTTTTTGAAGACTAGTTTTGAGCACTTCCTTCAGCTCTTTGATCTCATTGTTGAGGGAGAGTATTTGTGTTTGAGCAGCTTGGTTCAACTTGGCTCCCGAATCACCTTGATTCCGGCTAATTGAATCCACCTTTTGGTGGGAATACTTCTCAATCACTTGGGCTTGCTTCTCAATGAAGTCCCAAGCATCATCCTCTCTCATGTCCATGAATGTGCCACAAGAGAGAGATTGGAGGTTGAATTGTGTTTCCACATCCAATCCTTTGTAGTAGATCTCCAATAATTCCAGCTTGGAAATGCCATGGTGTGGGCAATCCAATAAGAGATCCCAAGATTGAAACAAGCTTTCATTAGGTTTCATAGAAAAAGCATTTATTTTACCTCTCAATTCCGCCATTTTGGATGGCGGAAAGAATTTGGTGAGGAATTCCGAAGACAATTCCTCCCATGTAGCTAGCTTTGCAGCCGGAAGTGTTTGGTACGAAGCTAGAGCCTTGTCCTTCAAACAAAAGAAGAACGGTTTTGATAGCATGAATTATAGTCTATATTTTGGGGTTTGTTTGGACGTTTTATCTTTCATAATCTGCATGTTTGTATATACATTATGTGATTTTACTACCATTTCATCTACCTTTGCGAGAATCGAGGTCTACACCTAGTTTCGTTGTAATTGCAGGTAATATGGTACGTTTTGCATCAAAAAGGAGCAAAAGGAGTCATGAGTCATTTGGAGCTACATCCAGGAAGCATAGCCATGAATTAAAGATTTACTTTGGACCAGTTTGAGAGATTTCACATTCTGTTGTGAGTCACCTCGGTTGATCAGAGGTTCACCTCGACCGAGGTGATCCAGGGACGCCGACTCGACCGAGGCGAACACCTAGGACGCGGCGAGAATATTTTATTCTTGGAAGAGATCTTTTAAATTTGGAAAGTGATCTTATATTTTTGGGCTTGGCTTCTGGAAGGAAGAGATATGCAGAATATATATTTTACCTATATTTATGGGATAATATCTTCTTAAGATTTATTATCTTTGGAGGTTTATTTTTCCTATAAAAAGGGTTGGATTTCCACGATTCCATTATCACGCTATACCGTCGATCAGGGTTTATAGCACGCAGCAGCAACAGCCTAGTCCAGTTGGGAGTTTTCGAAGAACCTTTTTGAAGGTTGAAGGAAGATTGAAGTCTATAGCTTTTATAGCTTTTTGGAGGATTTTGTAAGATTGTCTTTAATTCCCTCATTGGTTGTCTTGTCTTTTTGGATTGCTATCCAAGGAACGCTTTGTTGTGATATTTGATTCAGTTATTGAAGTCTTTTCATTAAATTCTTCTTTGTTCAAATATTCACTTTCTTCCCATATATTTTAATACTTTCATTATGATGATGAGTGGCTAATTTCCTTGTGTGATTCTAGGGTGATTGGCTGAAGGTTGTGGGGAAAACAATGATAGAATAATCTTAGATTCCAGTAGGATCCTGAAAGTTCGAGTCTTTAACCTTAACCCTAAGCATCTCGTTCGGTTGATGAACATCTCGGCCGGGGTGAAATTGGCTGACCGAGGTGACTTATCCGACCCTAAACTGAGAGTTAAGTGTTAGAGTTTGCCAAATCCTATTCTTATTACACCTTTCTGGTTCAAAGCAAGCTTAGGATGAGACTTACCCGGTAATTCCTTCGATTGTATACCAACGATCATAAGTGTAGGTAATAAAGGTTTATCCTTTATTGGGGTTTGAGTGTGCTTCCATCCCATCTTTGTGAGTTAGCCTGAGACTTACCTGGTAAAGGTTGATTCTATTCCCTTAGATGGTGTGTTAGTTTGAGGTTATAGTTCTTTATCTTAATTCCTTGAGACTTACCCGGTAATAGGAGTTACGGTTTAGGATTAGTGTGTAGTGAGACTTACCCGGTGATCTACTCCACTTTAGTAACACCTTCCCCACGCAAAAATCTCAGCTTTGTCCGCTTATCTTTAGATCTTGAGTTGAAACCACAACTAGATGCCTTAATCCCTAGAATTGCATGTTTGCTTTATTTGACATCTTATTCATCTTTGATTGTGTTAATCGCTCTTGTGGTTAGAATTGACATAGCATACCGTATTGACTTTGTTTCACCGAGTCCCTGTGATCGACCCCTGGAATTTTCTTGCTTTTACTACGATTGACCCGTACACTGCGGGTTCGCATCCTTGTTTTAAGCTTAAGTCTAGGGTTATAAATTTAAAGCTTGCACACACCGTTAGGAGCGAACAAGTTTTTGGCGCCGTTGCCGGGGACTTGGTCTAGACCGAGCCGGTACGGTTTGCTCTTGGGGCATTTGCCCCGTTTTGTCTAACCACTCTACTTGAGTGACTTTTGCAGGTTCTTTCTTAGGTATATGCGAAGAACCCGCACTGGGAAGGAAATCGTTCCTTACGATCCCGAACCAGAAAAGACATACAAGAGACGCTTAAGAGAAGCAAAGATGGCCCAACAAGACGATCGCGATCTTGCGGCCCAATTGAGAGAGACGCAGGAGCTGCTGCGCCTCAGCAAGGAAGAACTCATGCAAGAGAAAGAGGAGAATCGCACCAGAACTGCAGCAATCGAAGCTGAGATTGCTGCCATTCGGAACCAGATTCTACTTCGACCGATGCAGGATCCAGTAGTTGATCCTCGACCGAGGCAGATTCCAATACCTGACGCCCCGGCCGATGTACTTCCACTTCGGATACCAGTCCGAGATGTTCTTCTTGCAGGAATCCACAAACCCTAGGTCAAAGGATGGACCCTAATCAACAGCTGAGGCGTCCAGGAGTGAACCTAGGAGATCCAGCGGATCATGACTACGAACTTCGACCGCAAGTTCTAGCCATGATTCGCCAATGCCAATTCGGAGGGCTAGAGAAGGAGTCGCCGCATCAACATCTTCAAAACTACGAGATCTTGATGGAAACCTTGCGACCTCCCAGAATTGAGAACAACAACTACAAGCTAAGACCTTTTTACTTTTCTTTAAAAGATAGAGCTCTTACTTGGTATCAATCTCTTCCTCCAGGAAAAATTAGCACATGGGAGGAGATGACTACAGAATTCTTGACCAAATTCTTTCCCCCCTCAAAGACCGCTGAAATGAGAGGGAAGATCAACGCTTTCATCATGAAGGACAAGGAGAGCTTGTCCAAATCTTGGGAGCGGTTCAAGGATATCCTTTTGGATTGCCCACATCATGGGATTCCAAAGATCGAGTTGTTGGAGATCTACTTCAAAGGGCTGGACGGAAGCACCCAGTTCAATCTCCAACTACTCTCCGCCGGTACCTTCATGGACATGGCGGTTGACGAGGCTTGGGACTTCATTGAGAAGCAAGCCTTGCACATGGAGAAGTACACCCACCAAGGAGCTGAAGGTGGAGTTAAAAGAGTCAACTTTCAAGAGACTCAACCCAACAACAACCAACTCACGTCCTTGAAGAACGACGTGAAGCAATTGAAGGAGCTCTTGAGGGCTCAAACCAAGAAGGAAGAGCAAGGGCAAAGGAACAACAACAACAATAACGGGTACCGTAACAACAACAACGGACCCCGAAACAACAACTACAACAACAACAATAGAGGATCCAATAGCAACAATTGGAGGGCGAATAATCAAAACCACGGTAACAATTATTCAAACCCCAACTCTAATGATTCCTCTAACCCTTTCCTCTCTTCTCCTTCTTCTTCTTCTACTCCATTGAAGAGCCAAGGGCAAGGATAAAGTTCGTCTCAGCCGGAAAAGAAGGACGCAGTCCTGGAGGCAATCTTGATCAAGCTTAGTGCTATGGAGAATTCTATGACTTCATTTTCGAGGGCCCAAAAGTCCTTCGAACAACAACTTGCTAATAGGGCGAATGAAGCGCCAAGAGATCCAGGGAAGCTTCCAGCAAAGACGGAAACTAACCCTAAGGGCCAGTGCATGGCCATAACGACGAGGAGTGGACTCAAAACTGCAGATCCAGTACCTCGCTCGACGCAGACCACCTCGGTCCAGATCCAGTCGAAGAGCACCTCGACCGAGATGCCAACCGAGGCGGCGCAACAGAAAGCAGGAGGAACGACAGAAACTTATGTTCCACCTCCTGGATATAAACCACCACTTCCATTCCCTCAGTCCAGAGCCAGAGCACATCTAGACAAGCACTTTGGTAAGTTTCTTGACTTGATGAATAAGCTACATATTAATATTCCTTTCCTTGATGCTATTTTAGGTATGCCCGCCTATGGGAAGTTCTTAAAAGAAATCTTATCAAGGAAGAGGAAGCTGGAGGATGTTGGTGAAGTTAGGATGACATCTAAATCTTCGGAGCTTATCAAGATCATGAAGGAAAAGATGCCACCTAAGTTGAGAGATCCCGGCTCATTTTGCATTCCCATTCAAGTTGGGGATGTCACTTGTGAAGCCCTTTGCGATCTAGGAGCCAGCATGAGCATCATCCCGCTGGAGCTATGCACGAAGATCGGCCTTGGAGAGCCCAAGCCGGTCAAGATTCGACTTTACATGGCGGATCGCTCCATTACCCATCCCGTGGGCATCTTGGAAGACGTGCCGGTCAAGTTGGGTAATTTCTATCTACCTATAGATTTTGTTGTACTTGACATTCCCGCAGATTATCCAGTACCTATTATTCTCGGGAGGCCATTTTTAGCAACTTCGGGTTGCAACGTGGATTGTAAGAACGCCAAGTTGAAATTCAACGTTGGTGGCGATGAGGTGGAATTCGCACTACTTGCAACCATGAAAGGGGAGCAACTAACTGATGATATCTTCAACATCTACGATGAAGAAGAATCAAGAGAATTGGTGAGCTCTATCCTTATTAATGATCCATTCGAAAGAGTTATTAGCTTCAGTTTAATGGAGGAAGGTATAGATGCTTCTTGTGATGCAGATATACGGAGCTTAAAGGCACTGGAAGAAGATCCAGGAGCTATAACAGAGAAGCTGATCCAGGAGACGAAGATCTCCAGCCTCGGACCCAGTAGCAATACCTCGACCGAGGCACTTTCTGGACTGAGCGAGGCGACTGAAGAACACCTCGGTCAACGCCCTTGCGCCTCGACCGAGATCGATAGCGAGACGATGTCAACTGAGATTGCTGAGAATAACAATTTTCTTACTCCTTTCTCTGACATTCACCCACTGTTAGCGGACCATTCCCTCCACCAACTTTCTGATAATAAAGGTCCTTGGTATGCTGATATTGTGAATTATCTTGTTTGCCAGGAAATACCGCCCGGATTGACGTACTCTCAAAAGAAGAGATTCTTCAAGGAAGTACGACATTACTACTGGGATGAGCCGCTGCTATTCAAGCGCGGACCGGATGGGATGCTTCGAAGGTGCATTCCGGAAGATGAAGTTAATAGCGTCATAAGGCATTGTCATTCACTTCCTTGTGGAGGACATGCTAGCACCGATAAAACATGCGCTAAGGTATTGCGTTCCGGTTTCTTTTGGCCTACATTATTTAAGGATGTGCAATCTTTTGTTGTTTCTTGTGATGCATGCCAAAGAACAGGGAACTTATCAAGGAGGAACGAGATGCCGCTTAATAACATCCAAGAAGTGGAAATCTTTGATGTGTGGGGGATTGACTTCATGGGACCTTTCCCATCCTCCGGAGGAAACCTCTACATTCTCCTTACAGTTGATTACGTCTCTAGATGGGTTGAAGCCATTGCTTCTCCCACTAATGATGCCAAGGTGGTTGTGAAGTTCTTGAATAGAACTATCTTCCCACGATTTGGAACTCCACGCATCATCATCAGCGATGGGGGAACGCATTTCATCAACCGAAAGTTTAAGGCACTTCTATCGAAGTATGGGGTAACCCACAAAGTATCAACCGCTTATCACCCTCAAACTAGTGGACAGGTCGAGATCTCGAATAGAGAAATCAAGGCAATTTTGGAGAAGACCGTCTCTAGAACGAGGAAGGATTGGTCCATGAAATTGGACGATGCTCTTTGGGCGTACAAGACAGCATTCAAGACTCCCATAGGTACCACCCCTTACAATTTGGTATATGGGAAGTCTTGCCATTTGCCCGTTGAGTTGGAGCACAAGGCGTATTGGGCTATCAAATGGTTGAACTTTGACATCAAGGAGGCCGGTGAGAAACGACTATTGGAGCTTAACGAGCTGGAAGAGCTACGGTTAAACGCCTATGAGAATGCCAAAATCTACAAGGAAAGAACGAAGAGATGGCATGACAAGCGTATCGTTCCAAAGGAGCTTAACGAGGGAGATTTAGTTCTACTCTTCAACTCCTGCCTCCGTCTTTTTCCAGGTAAGTTGAAATCTAGATGGACCGGGCCTTACGTTGTGAAACATGTTTTCCCTCATGGTGCAGTTGAGATATGGGGCGAAACTAGCGGAAATTTCAAGGTCAACGGTCATAGACTTAAGAAGTACCAACCGGAAACACCGGTTGAGGAGGTTGCACCAATCTACCTCGTTTGAGACGCACCATGGTCCAGCTAGCGACCTTAAATCAAGCGCTTCTTGGGAGGCAACCCAAGGTATTGCTCTCTTTTCCCGTTTTCTAGTCTAGCTTAGATAGTTTTTGTTTTTGCTTTGCTTTGCTTTGTTTTTTTTTGGCATTCTGGACAGACAACAGGGAATATCTAAGGAGGAGCACAACTGGAAGGACAGAAGTTCGAGATTCTGAGAAGACAGAAGCACCTCGGTCACTGTCAGAGCACCTCGACCGAGTTGATTCTTGAGCAACCGAGGCGACTAGGGTTTCTGCAGAACCGCCTCGGTCCATACCACCTCGGGTCAGTCGAGACCATTTCGACCGAGGTGACAGCAGATCCAGTAACAGTATAAAAGGGGGAAAAATTACTTTTCACATTTTTACCTATTTCGACCCAGCGACAGATCCGTTTCGCTCACCCCCGATTCTTGCTCGTTTTCGACGTTTTCTGCTTCCAAACCGAGATTGAAGGATAGAGGAGTCGATTGCAACTACAGATCTGCGAGAAATTTGAGCAACTCGGCCGGAACGAGGTAAAAACGATCGAAACCCTAAACTCGTTCGTTTACTGCGATTTGGGCTTTGGTTGCCCTTGATTCTGTTGAGGAAAACCTTAAGTACCCCTTAGGAAGCATCGGTAGTGATTTTTGGGGGAAAAGAACTGAAAATCAGAGAGTTGAAATCGCGACTGTCTTCGCCTCGGTCCAGTTGATCTGCACCTCGGTCAAGGTGATTCTTGGAGTTTGTCAGTCGACCGAGGTAGTCTGACAGTACAGTTTGAAAATGAGTTCTGACAGATTGTTAGCCCTTAGAGATAGATCCTCTCCCTCCCCTTCTTCTTCCTCATCCCGACCTTCTATCCCGGTGATCCATGAGAGACACCGGGTAGATTATGATCGCATTGCTAGTCGTCCAGTTATCGCTCCTAGATTTCTGGACGTTTCTGCCTTTGACTGTCTCCACGTAGATGGAGAGATTAGGAGGATGATCACCACAGTCGGGCTGGATCAGTTTATTGAGATCCGAGCCCCAGCCTACCTTGAGCCGACCCTCGAGTTTGTCAGTTCCTTCACTTACCTCCCCACAGAGAGGGCTGTGAAGTACCGGTTGATGAACCGGAACTACCTAGTACCTCTTGACTATTGGAGAGACATTTTTGGCTTCCTTGCCCCCACCGCTGTAGATTTCCCGACCCGAGCTGTAGCTAGAGAGTTCTGGGGTCAGATCGCCCACATCACGAGGCATGCAGACAGGTGGCGCCCTGGTGATTCCAGGGCGAAGCTTATCTATCATCTAGCTTTTCGGTTGGTACACAGGATCTTCAGCGAGACGCTTCTGGCGCGTACTGAGACGCCCCAGAAGGTCCGACAAGGGGAGCTCTTCTCTTTATACTGCATGGTCACAGGTGGATACCCTGACTTTGGATTGATGCTGGCAGAGGATCTGCACAGGATCAAGGCCAAAGGAAGGGAGATATATGCTGCGGAGGGATAGTGACCCATATCGCTACGTATCAGGATATGGATCTGAGTAGGTGTACCATGGTGGCGGCTGCCAAGCCGCTCGGACTACAGGAGATGATTACACGGAGGATTCTAGTTCCCCGTGGTCTGACTACACCTTACGTCGCTATGCCATGGGAGTTGACTGCACCTCAGGGCATCAGATGGTCTGCACAGTTCTCTGTCTTTGATCCACATTTCTGGCAGACTGCTTGGGGTCCACTTATAGAGGATTACAGAGCAGGAGCAGCTGCCCATGCTGAGGCTGAGGAGGAGGCTGAGGGTGAGGACGACGATGATGATGACACAGTCGATGAGAGAGGAGGTGGCGTCCCGATAGACACAGGTACAGATATAGCTGGGACGAGCGCACCACCTATTATTGATTTAGATGATGATGAGGAGGACACTGAGCCGGCGCCAGCCGCGACGTCTCCAGTCAGACCCGCTGGACGCAGGAGGCGTGGAGTGAGGGACAGAGCTGCACACCGACGGATTGATGACCTGACGGATCAGGTTATCGACTCATATGCTGCACTTTCGCTGGATATCCGCGAGATGCAGGAGCGGCAGCATCATCAGCACATGATGGCTCAGCTACAGTTTGAGCGTATCATGGGCTATCCCTATGACCCGACTCAGTACCCCTATATACCACCACCACTGCCGGATCAGGACTACTGAGGAGCTGCAGGGTTTATTTATTATATCTTTTTTTATGCAGTTCGGCTTATATCCGGTGAGTCCTCTTTTGTTTAGACTTTTATTATACCCACTGGGACAGTGTGTCTCAAGTATGGGGTATTTGTCTGTATTATTTGACTATTTGATGACTTCGATGTATGACTCACGCTTTATCGGGTATTTATTCATATTTATGCTTCATTTGCCTTCATATGATTATCTGATATTACATGCAAACCTACAGGTTATTTGATTGAGAAAAAAGTCGAAACCGAAAAAAAATGGGGTATATAAAAAATTTTTTTTGACCTCGACCGGGGAGATTCTGGCCGAACGAGGTATTTCACCTCGGTTGAACCAAGAACATCTCGACCGAGGCGGCGTAACAGAAAGTTTTCGAAAACAAATTTTGTATTACTTATCTGGATATGATCTCAGTGAAGATTTTGTTTACCTACTGATTTTAAATTCTTTGTGTGTTTTAAAGGTTTTATAATATGTTTAAGTTGCTAAATGCTTTGTTTGAAATTATTAGCATGTTTAATACTTTGTTTTTATCCAAATTATGTTGAATTTGAAGGTTGACACCGCAGGATAAGTTCTCTCACTTTCTTCTTGGAAAGACCAAGGCAATTCATTCTCTTCTTCTTCTTCTTCTTGATCATGCTTAGCCCCTCATATACATTTTGCCTCCCTTTTCCTATCCGGGAATTTGGAAGCAAGCGAAGTGGTGAAAGCAAGTTAAAATTGAGAAGTGGCTGGAAGTGAAAGTATTAGAGAGCAATAATAGGTTTGGGGAAGTCAATCATGAAGATGAGTAACTCGGCACCATTCACATAGCCGGGTGTTTGTGTCTTGCCAAAATCGGATTGAGCGATATTCCTAACGGGTCATGGTATGTGCATCAAGGGTTTGATGCATCTCGAGAAATTGATGATTGCGGATCTCCTAGGCTTCGGTTATTGTGCACCTCTGTCCATGCATCCCAAAAAGTAAAGTAAAAGAGAAAAAAAGTGTGAAATAAGCAAAGCTTATTGGTGGAAGATGTTGCAAGTCAAAGTGAAAGTGAAGTTCATCCTTTTCCCGGATTCTAGCACCACATTACCTTACATACATCCCTACCCTACACGTTTCTTGACCTTTTCTTTTGGGAAGCCCTTGAGACCTTGAGCTTGTTGATTGACTTAGCGGTTTAAATCGGATTATACATGATTAATTTTGATAATTATGATTTATTATGCATTCTATGATTTTATGCAAAGATGAACAACTTTTCTATATTTATAAAATGTTTTGAGCATATTGAGTTTTTAAATTCCAGGAAGTATTCTCTTAGAGTGATCTATGATAGTTGCACACCATAAAATGTTTTTGAAAGACTTTTTCATTGATTTTCTTGACTTATAATCCATTCTATCTTATCTTTTATATGAGGAACTTGCTTGGGGACAAGCAAGGGCTAAGTATGGGGTATTTTGATAGCATGAATTATAGTCTATATTTTGGGGTTTGTTTGGACGTTTTATCTTTCATAATCTGCATGTTTGTATATACATTATGTGATTTTACTACCATTTCATCTACCTTTGCGAGAATCGAGGTCTACACCTAGTTTCGTTGTAATTGCAGGTAATATGGTACGTTTTGCATCAAAAAGGAGCAAAAGGAGTCATGAGTCATTTGGAGCTACATCCAGGAAGCATAGCCATGAATTAAAGATTTACTTTGGACCAGTTTGAGAGATTTCACATTCTGTTGTGAGTCACCTCGGTTGATCAGAGGTTCACCTCGACCGAGGTGATCCAGGGACGCCGACTCGACCGAGGCGAACACCTAGGACGCGGCGAGAATATTTTTTTCTTGGAAGAGATCTTTTAAATTTGGAAAGTGATCTTATATTTTTGGGCTTGGCTTCTGGAAGGAAGGAGATATGCAGAATATATATTTTACCTATATTTATGGGATAATATCTTCTTAAGATTTATTATCTTTGGAGGTTTATTTTTCCTATAAAAAGGGTTGGATTTCCACGATTCCATTATCACGCTATACCGTCGATCAGGGTTTATAGCACGCAGCAGCAGCAGCCTACTCCAGTTGGGAGTTTTCGAAGAACCTTTTTGAAGGTTGAAGGAAGATTGAAGTCTATAGCTTTTATAGCTTTTTGGAGGGTTTTGTAAGATAGTCTTTAATTCCCTCATTGGTTGTCTTGTCTTTTTGGATTGCTATCCAAGGAATGCTTTGTTGTGATATTTGATTCAGTTATTGAAGTCTTTTCATTAAATTCTTCTTTGTTCAAATATTCACTTTCTTCCCATATATTTTAATACTTTCATTATGATGATGAGTGGCTAATTTCCTTGTGTGATTCTAGGGTGATTGGCTGAAGGTTGTGGGGAAAACAATGATAGAATAATCTTAGATTCCAGTAGGATCCTGAAAGTTCGAGTCTTTAACCTTAACCCTAAGCATCTCATTCGGTTGATGAACATCTCGGCCGGGGTGAAATTGGCTGACCGAGGTGACTTATCCGACCCTAAACTGAGAGTTAAGTGTTAGAGTTTGCCAAATCCTATTCTTATTACACCTTTCTGGTTCAAAGCAAGCTTAGGATGAGACTTACCCGGTAATTCCTTAGTTTGTATACCAACGATCATAAGTGTAGGTAATAAAGGTTTATCCTTTATTGGGGTTTGAGTGTGCTTCCATCCCATCTTTGTGAGTTAGCCTGAGACTTACCCGGTAAAGGTTGATTCTATTCCCTTAGATGGTGTGTTAGTTTGAGGTTATAGTTCTTTATCTTAATTCCTTGAGACTTACCCGGTAATAGGAGTTACGGTTTAGGATTAGTGTGTAGTGAGACTTACCCGGTGATCTACTCCACTTTAGTAACACCTTCCCCACGCAAAAATCTCAGCTTTGTCCGCTTATCTTTAGATCTTGAGTTGGAACCACAACTAGATGCCTTAATCCCTAGAATTGCATGTTTGCTTTATTTGACATCTTATTCATCTTTGATTGTGTTAATCGCTCTTGTGGTTAGAATTGACATAGCATACCGTATTGACTTTGTTTCACCGAGTCCCTGTGATCGACCCCTGGAATTTTCTTGCTTTTACTACGATTGACCCGTACACTGCGGGTTCGCATCCTTGTTTTAAGCTTAAGTCTAGGGTTATAAATTTAAAGCTTGCACACACCGTTTGGAGCGAACAGGTTTGATCTTGTAATTGCTTGTAGTAGCCTTCTTCGGCTTCATAGTCTCCATGAGAATCTCAAAATTCTGCAAGTGTTGGTGTGGAGATTCAGTACTTGCTCCGCCATATTGACTTTGGCGAACCATGGTGATGACTTGTGGTGAGAAGCTAAACTCTTGGATGTCTTCAGCTCCGAAATCTACTCCTAGTCGGCGTGGTTGCTGAATTGGGTCCATCCGTTGCCCCAAAGTTCGGGGTCTATCACCGTCATTAACAGCTCTTACGTCCCTAGTTGGAAGGCGAGGAACAACCCGTGGTTTTGGGGTGTTCCTAACAGGACGAAGTAATGGATCGATCTCCTCAAGTTCTGGCATGTCCGGATCGATCTCTTCATCATCAGATGAGTCGTTTCTAATGGATTTTGTTGGCGTCTTGACTATCTTCTTCTTCCTGGATTCGTTCAACTCCAACTTCATGTCCAACATCATAGCTCTTAGTTCATCAATCTGAAATTTATGACTCGTTTCAGCATCTTTTCGTGCCTTCTCACTCAACTGGAGTTGGTGTTGAGCTTCATTCAGTTCAGCCTGGTAGTTTCTCTCGTCGTTTTCAACCATTTTTTTCTCCTTCAACTTTTTCCTCAAAGTTCTCTCCAATTCGGGATCGAAAGGAACTAAATCTTTAGTGGATCTAGTCTTTCGCATATACCTAAAAAAAACCTGCAAAGTTCTCTCCAATTCGGGATCGAGCTGGCTGTTCGCTTCAAATGGTGTGTGCAAGCTTTGCAGATTATTGAAGATAAAACGTCTAAACAAACCCCAAAATATAGACAATAATTCATGCTATCACTGGCGGAACTGAAGGAAATGGTGAAGAGGTTAACACTTATGGGAACACCACAACAGCTCAAAGCTTGTGGAGTTTGTGCTGACCCGTATCATCCAACGGACATGTGTCCACAAGTTCAAGATGACGATGCTGAAGTGAATGCAATGGGCTATGGACAACCACAACTGCAAAGACCTAGGAACGATCCCTATGCACAGAATTTCATGCTAAATTGGTGTGACCAACAAAATTTTCGTTGGAGGGATCAACAAAACCAACAACAGCAGCCCCGCTAAGGTAAGTATCACTCAACTGAAGATATGTTGCAGGTTTTGACTAAATACTTTGCTACTCATGTCCAAACAACAGAATCAAGCATCAAGAACCTTGAGAAGCAGGTTGGTCAAATTGCGGAAGCCATTACAAGAATTGAAACTAGGGCCTCCGGAGGATTACCGTCGTAAACGGTTATAAACCCAAAAGGCATGCAGGAAGATGTTCAAACATAGAGGAAGAGTCTTTACGTCGAGCCAACGACGTAAAACAAAGGCGCTAATTCGGGAGGCAACCCGAAGGAATAAGAAGAGGAGCTTCTGTCAAGAAAACCGCCCCTGCGCTCTAAAACCCAACCCTGCAGCGACTTCCCTAGTCAGCGCCACCCCCCGCGCTGGGCCTGCGTCTGCTCACGTAGGTCACCGCCCCCGCGGAGTCAACCCTACGCCCCTGCGGCGGCCACCCTTGACACGCACCCTCAGCTCCGCCCCCGGCGCTGAGGTTGCGTACCCTCTCTCTCTTGTCACCACCCCCGCGGCGACACACACCATCCCTGCGGTACAATTAAGGAAAGAAAAAAAATACACTTCCCAAAAATAACCTACATCTACCACCCTCTCCACTCCCTCTCCATTCACTCTTCGAAAACTAGTAGCCTCACCTCCCACGCCCTTGTGCCCTCCAGCAACTCATTGCCACCGCCTCGTCACGCCCTTGCACCACCTCCGGCAACCTAGTGGCGCCACCTGCTTTCCAACACGAACCACCTCCACCACAAACAACCTTACCATTCTAGCTCGACTGCTCCACCTCCGGCGACAACTGCAGCAACAGAAGAAAGCACCGGAAAAGCCCCTTCACCACCACCTTCGTCGAAACGACCAAATCGCCTTCTACTCTTCGCCCGCACCTTCGCCTGCAAGCTCCCGCCCCTGTGTCAAACCGCACCTGCGCCCCTTGCATCCGCCCCTGCGGATATTACGACAGAAGGTTCCTCTCTTGATAAATTGCTGAACTTTCTAACTCTTTCACTTAATCAATTGCAAGAGATGGAACCACAAAGGAAATACAAGTTGACGGAAGGTGAGAAGGATCGGTATAGGATTGCTCAAAGCCGGGAGGTGCATGCAACCTGGTTCCTTGATGTTTCCATCTTGGAAAATCTAGGGATGTTGGAGAGTATGCAGGAATTTCTAAACAATGCTGGATTGGGTGATTTTCTGATAAAGAACGCTCCAACACACCCCGACCTCAGCAAACAATTTATAGCTACATTCAAAATGGAGACGGAAGACCAATTGTGTGTTGGGCTTTCATTCAAGTACAACAAGAGGAAATACACGTTGGATTACACCCAAATACAAGAGGCATTAGGGGTGACCATAGCAGCTTCTGATGACTGGATGGAACCCATTCCGACGCCTGATTTGTTGGAATTTTGGCAGGCCGCCACTAGGTTAGAGTTTCATGGAGGAGGTGAGTACTCCAACAAATTCACTCACCCCTGTTTGAGACTCATCTCAAAGGTCTTCATGAGTGTCTTCTGTGGACACAAGAAGGAGAATAAGGTCGCTCTTAAGGACCTTCCACTACTATACCCTAGTCTTCCCAACGAGTTTGTGCCAGATTAGGCGTATCTTTTCCTTACCGCTCTAAAGCGGATTAGGAAGAACGAGCCTCGCAACATCGTTGGAGGAGGAATCATATCCCTATTAGCTGCACGAGTGATGGATCTTCCTCCATTAGAAGAAGGTTTGGAGACACCCTTATACATCGAAGGATTATTGAGGAGGTGTAGGCTCCTCAGGACAGACAGGGAGCATCGGTTCTGGATCTCCCTTGCAGATGGGAGTCACATCACATATCTACCCCATCGACTCCCATTGGGAGAAGAGCTCTCCGACCTATATGTACCGGCTGACCCTGTCCCTCCGAGACGGCCTCAAGTTGATATTGTTGGGAGGTACGCAGCCGGCTCTAGCAGGGCCCACACCACTGATGAGGAGATGCCGATGGCGGGACACGACAGTCAGACCATGGAGAGTCTGCAGGCTCAGATGGCAGCTTTGACCACACAGCACCAGGCATGGCAGACCGAGTACCAACGGTCCATGTTTGAGCAGCAGCAGGCGTGGCAGTCCAGCTTCGCCTCCTCCATGACCACTCACTTTGAGCGCCGTCAGCATGCTTGGCAGGCGGCTCATTAGCAGCAGTTGGAGACTTAGTAGCTAGTAGGCTAGCTATGAGACTTCAGTTCGATAGAGGATGGAGGCTCAGGAGGACCGGATTGACACACTTCACCGCCGCTAGGAGCATTTCTTCCCCCACTTCCCCTACCCACCGGAGGAGGGTCCAGGTGGTCCATCCGGACCACCCTAGTGAGGGGTACATTTCTTTCCCTTCTCCCACATTTATCTTTGATTCATTTTCACTTTGAGGACAAAGTGCACTTCAAGTATGGGGGAGGGACATATCATTGCTTGTACAGTTTATTGTGTTGTTTTTGGCATTTGTTTTGCATTGTTGAAATGAGTTTGAAAAAAAAAAAAGAAAAAGCTAAAGTGAAAAAAAGGCATGAAAATCCTTGGATAAACCGAAAACCCGAAAGGGCGGTTTAGGTAAAAAGAAGGTAGTCCGACCAACCTTAGGTTGGTGCAAAATTGGACTTGAGGGATGTGAGTTTAAGTGAGAAAAGAAGAAGAGTGGCAAGGTGAAAACCCAAAAGGGCGCCTTGGCAAGATGAGCGACACGAGTGTAGGTTTCCCTTCCGGCGTTTTGGCGACATAAGAAGGGGAGTCATAAGGAGGTTGTCCGGGTAGGCCACTCTTGGAGCAATAAGGATGGTAGTATCTCTTTTTCTCCCATTTACTCTCTTTTTCTTCTTTCTTTCTTGGTTTTTCTCTTGTTTTCCATTATTTTTCTTTATTTCCCTTGCTTCTTGAGATCTATAGTCTAATAATGTCATTTGTTTTACTCGGGACGAGTAAAAGGTCACAGTATGGGGGAGTTTGATAGGTGAAGGAATAACTATCAATTAGGGTAGTTTTTAGAGTCTTTTTATTGCATTAGTGTCGGTTTATGCTACTAACTCCTTGGTCCATAAGAAGAAGATCAAAAGAACCTAAGGAAGGAGTTATAAGCACTTAGGAGTGAAGATCGATCAAGAAGCAAAGCTTCTGTTGCTCCACCGCCCCCGCGGGTCCTTGCAGCCGCCCCTGCGGTGACTTGCCTTGACGAGACGAAGACCAGCTCCCCTGCGCCTTTCACTGCGCCCTGCATGCGCCTCGCCTTGGGAGCTGGAAGGTGAAGAGTCTGTGTCACCGCCCTTGCGTTGGCCTTAAGGTGCTCCCGCGCCTTGACATTAGAAACGTCAAGAAGGGTAAAGGCCAGACATTGAAGTGCATTAAATATCCGCCCCAGCGGAATTGTGTAGACGCCCCAGCGGTTCTGAAGAAGACCAACCGATTCTGCCTAAACCGCTCCTGCGGTTCCTGAAGGCCGCCCCTACGGTTTAACGCCATAAATTTACTCCGGCTGTTTACACCACCTTTATGGCATTAAAGGTGGCTGTTTTAGGCCGGCTATTTACTCCTAGTTAAGTATCTTTTGTAGTATAAATAGTCCATGGCTGATTGCTAGAATATAGACATGCTTTTCCCCACAAAATCCATTTTAGACTTGAGTTTTTCCATTGTAATGAGTTTCTAACTCCCTTGCTACATTGGGTTGGTTTGAAGCTGCTTTGTTAATTTGGTTGTAAGTTCTTTTAATACAAGTTTTTATTCAGTAATACTTTGTGTTTCCTTGATCTCTATTGTCTAAAGTGCATGTTAACTATTACTTGAGATTGATCACCTTAGGTTCTAAAGTGCATGTAAATAAATAGGATTAACAGGTTCCGGGTTCGGGTCTTTAATCTAGTAGCAACTTTAAGTAATAATAGGTTGTAATTACTTAAAGAAAAGGAACACAAATATAAAGATAAGTTTAACGGTTTTATACTTCTCTTTATATCCCTTAGTCTTTGTTTGAATGCTAACTTGTTATTTGTTCTTGTAGGTTTACGGAACATTAATAAGTTAAGTTATGTTGATGCCGGTTCACTCAACACATATCTATGATCGAGACGGGAGATTACTTAAGAATTTATAAAAGGAACGCACCAAAGTAGCAATTGCATGCTTAGAATCAACCTAGTGTAGATTCATCCATTATTGTCTTAATTGTCGCATCAATCGTTTTCGTAAGTGTTTGTGCATCAATTCAACCAAACCCCCCCCCCTTGTGTCACTTGTCATTATAATCGATAATTGCATCTAAAACACCTTAACTCTCTTGGGTTCGACCCTTACTTAATCACTATACTTGTTCTTAGTGCTAAGTCGGGATTTACTTTTGATTGGGTATAGACGTCCATAGAAATACCTTCGGTCAGTCCTCATGGATAATGATGTGTCTCGGGTCGTGGATGTACTCTCTTAGACGAGATACATGAAATACCGGATTTATACCCTCCAACCGCGGGGGCATGCTAACATGTATGCCACCTCACCGACACTCTCCACTATCTCAAATGGACCGACATATTGGGCCTTAACTTCCCTTTTAATGCGGAATTGCCTGACGCCCCGCGTCGGTGATACCCTCAACCACACATGAGCTCCTACTCTGAACTCTAGGGGTGTAACATCCCAAATCCGCGGGACTCGGGATGCCACATTGGGCTAGGATCTCACAATGGATGCTGACCCTAGCTTGACAACAAGTTCACTTGACCTTACAACATGGCACTGACAAATATAAAACAAATACATAAAACTGTACAACCCAAAGGTAAACATGATCATATCCGAGTATCAAACATAACCCTCACACAAGAGGTATACAAAACATTTACCTCGCACAGTTGGGAAACAAACACAACCCCAAAACCATAACCCCCTAATGTACGAGAGTCGTCAGCCTGTCACCCTACCAGATCACTCAGCAGCTCGCCTATCTTGCAAGGCATCTACAACATGGTATGAAACCATTAGCTAAGCATACATATATAAGATAATGTATAAGCACAAGCACAAGCCAAGAAAGATAAACACATAACCATTATCTTCATACCATAGTCATTCACTCAAATGGTATGTATATATATATATATATATATATATATATATATATATATATATATATGACACGAGGAACGTATCATCATGGCCTTTGAGTGATATATCCAGCTGGAGTGGTATCGGTCACACAACCCGTGTACCCTATGGGAGTGGATTGCGCCATTCCCGTAAACCAGGTCTGACCAGACTACAGAGAACCTCCAAGACTCCATGGCAGGATGAAAGGGAAATGTTATCATGGCCACTACAATGGGCAGTCACTAAATCATAGATTGGTAATAATCGACTATCACCTGCTATCAAGCATATATCACACACCACTCGTACAAACACCCAATATAAGGATGGTAGCTAAGTAAGTCCTACGGACATACCACAACCTCGTACAAAAACAACCACGGTCATCCTCCAATCTTGAGAGGGACACTGCCTAATAACAAGGCATAGAGATATATCAAACTCCTATCAATCAAAGTGGTCACACCTAGACCCAAGGGATCCATAGGATCATCCTCACCCTAAACCTCACAACCTATAAATCCTCAAAGCCATACAAGGCATGACATGACCATAACATCATCGACACACTCTCAACTACACCTAGCATGATACTACACACTCATACTAGAAAAGTAAGGAACAATGCCATCCATAGGCAAGCCCATAAGCAAGGCACACCTGCAGAACCAAGAGCAAGACAAGGCTGGTATAGGTGGGCGCAAGGGCGGCTGCAAGGTGGCGTAGGGGCGGCTGGTGTGCAGAGTCCACCCGATATGAAGGCTGCCACAAGATCAATCTTGTGGAATCTAAGCTAGGAATGAAGAAAAGAAGGAAGGAAGAAAGAAGAAAGATAGGAAGCAAAGGATGAAGAACTCGCCAAGCTAACCCTAAATAGAGGAATAGTCCTCACCACAAGCTTACGGATGGATCACTAATAGGTGATGGAATCACTATCATTTAGGGTAGTTTTTAGAGTCTTTTTATTGCATTAGTGTCGGTTTATGCTACTAACTCCTTGGTCCAGAAGAAGAAGATCAAAAGAAGCTAAGCAAGGAGTTATAAGCACTTAGGAGTAAAGATCGATCAAGAAGCAAAGTTTCTGTTGCTCCACCGCTCCCGCGGGCCCTTGCAGTTGCCCCTGCGGTGACTTGTTCTGACGAGACGAAGACCAGCTCCCCTGCGCCTCCCACTGCTCCCTGCCTGCGGCTCGCCTTGGGAGCTGGAAGGCGAAGAGTCTATGTCACCGCCCCTGTGTTGGCCTTAAGGCGCCCTGTTCGCCACTTAGCGTGCGTGCAAATAAGTCTTAAATTTATAAAACTTGAAATCAAGCAAGCGAACCCGCAGTGTACGGATCGGCGTAGATTAGCAAGTATTCCAAAGTATCGAACACATGGATTTGGGGGGAACAAATTCAGTTGTAAAGTTGTCAAGCAAGAAAAAGGGTAAAGCTTTGCAAATATATTGGGAAAACAGCAACCCTAAAGATCCAGGTATCCAATTGTGGTAATCGATTCAAGATATACTAAAGGTATAAGGACAAAGTTAAGAGCTCCAAAGGTATACTAATGCAAAGCAATGTACGGTGAAGTTCCAAGGCTTTATATGACTTAACTAAAGACACTCTCTATAAAGGTTGTTGAGGCTTCAGTATAGAAAGGATCTAAAGGTAAGGATTAACGTCAAATACCCAAACCGATTAAGGTTTTGACACTGAGAATCGAGGTAGAGGTTGTTGAGGCTTTATAAACTTGTAATCCAAGGATCAAGACTAACTAAACCGATTAAGGTTTTGACACTGAGAATCGAGGTAGAGGTTGTTGAGGCTTCACTACCACCTAGAAAAGGCAAGCCACGACTAAGTTAAAGCAAATCTTTAACTTTGGATTAAAGTAAAAGCAAGGTTCGTAAACTGACACAAAATTACGGGTAGTTCTTGAGTTCCACGGCCGTGGAAGCTCAAGAACAGACTGTGGATTAGGTTCGTCGGCGATTCTCTCTAACTCTTAGGGTCCAATCTGTTTACGATCGATCTATCATCATCTAAGCCACAACTATCAACCCTTCACCTTAGAATTGGTAAAGGGTTTTAGCCAACAACAGTCATATTGATATCAAGTTCAAGATTTAAAAGAATGAAAGATGAAAACTTCCGAAAACCTTCAATAACTTTCAAACCAATCTCAAATCCACAAATCAAGAACAATGATGTCAATAGATTCAGAATAACACAACTATCACAAATCTTAGATAAGAACGAAGAACGGGATGTCAATCCGTCTTCTAATCAAACCTAAAGATGAAGCGTAATCTCCTTACGAACAATCTTCCAAATCTTCACTCTTTCTCCAACTTTCCGTCGCGAAATAGCAATCTCCACACGTCCAACTTGAAACCCTAGGCACGTGCGATAAGCGTAGGCAAAGTCTAAGCGAAGGTGACGGAATCTCTCTTCTTCCGTCCTTTTATAGGGTAAGATAAAATATTGGCCCAACCCATTGCGTAGAAGATCATGGCTTAAAAGTGTGCGTTAAAAGATTGCCAAGATCACGGTCGTGGAAGGGTTCCACGCCCGTAATTTAGAGCGTGGAATTGGGTCACGGTTTGTCACAACCCTCCACGGCTGTGTAGGATGCTGGAATGCACCACGCTTCTCTTGCCAAGGTTCCACGGCCGTGGACTAGAACGTGGAATCTAGTACGGTCGTATTTTAGAGCGTTGCTTAGAGGTAGATCGTAATTTTCCTTAGCCTCGTGCTATTCTTCAAGTTAGCACCATCCTTAGCTCCTAGAGATGTCCTTAATCCTTGGACATGCTCAATCCAACTCCATTCTCTCTCAATCCGTTCGGATGTAGCTCTTAATTGCCTACAATCAACACAAAGCTTATGTAGACCTCTATATCGACAAAATAGATAAACTAACTCACAAATACTTCAATGCTTTATCAATGACTACCAATATGGATGAAATACACTTAGAAAACGTGCCTAAAATATCACAATATTTCATGCTAACACGCCCCTGCGCCTTGACATCAGAAACGTCAGGAAGGCGAAAGTTCAGACGTTGAAGTGCATTAAAGATCCACCCCAGCGAAGTTGTGTAGCCACCCCGGCGATCTGAAGAAGATCAACCGATTTTGCCTAAACCTTCCCTACGGTTCCTGAAGGCCGCCCCTACGGTGAAACGCCAGAAGCTTTACTCCGGCTGTTTACACCACCTTTATGGCATTAAAGGTGGTTGTTTTAGGCCGGGTATTTACTCCTAATTAAGTGTATTTTGTAGTATAAATAGTCCAGGGCTGATTGCTAGAATCATCCATGCTTTTCCTCACAAAATCCATTTTTAGACTTGAGTTTTCGATTGTAATGAGTTGCTAACTCCCTTACTACATTGGGTTGGTTTGAAGCTGCTTTGTTAATTTGGTTGTAAGTTCTTTTAATATAAGTTTTTATCCAGTAATGCTTTGTGTTTCCTTGATCTCCATTGTTTAATTGCATGTTAACTATTACTCGAGATTGATCACCTTAGGTTCTAAAGTGCATGTAAACAATAAGGATTAATAGGTTCCGGGTTCGGGTCTTTAATCTAGTAGTAACTTTAAGTAATAATGGGTTGTAATTACTTGAATAAAAGGAACACAAATATAAAGATAAGTTTAACGGTTTTAATCTTCTCTTTATAACCCTTAGTCTTTGTTTGAATGCTAACTTTTTATTTGTTCTTGAAGGTTTACGGAACTTTAATAGGTTAAGTTGTGTTGATGCCGGTTGGCTCAACACATATGTATGATCGAGACGGGAGATTACTTAAAAACTTGTAAAAGGAATGCACCAAAGTAGCAACTACATGCTTATAATCAACCTAGTGTAGATTCATCCATTATTGTCTTACTTGTCGCATTTATCGTTTTCATATGTTTTTGTACATCATTTCAACCAAAATCCCCCCTTTGTGTCACTTGTCATTATAATCGATAATTGCATCTAAAACACCTCAACTCTCTTGGGTTCGACCCTTACTTAATCACTATACTTGTTCTTAGTGCTAAGTCGGCACTTACATTTGATTGGGTATAGACGACCATATAAATATTCGGTCACTCACCATAGGCACAACAACATCAAATATCATCATCAATATCAACCAATCAATAATTCTCTTCCAAAAATCTCACAAGATCAAAGGATAACAAAGAGAAGATTCAAAGGAGGAAGGAGAAGAAAGAAGAACGAAAGGGAGAAGATGAAGCTGTGAAGGAGATGAAACCCTAATCAGGACAGAGAGAAGGAAGCTTATAAAGGAAGGAAAGGGGTAAAGTGGCGAGCACTAAAATCCTAGGTCGTTGTCTTTTAGGTTAGGTCAAAGTAGAAGTCCTAACGTTACACTAACAAGTTTATGTATAGGGTAAGTAAGGGTCGAACCCAAGAGAGTTAAGTTGATGTTTTGATTAAAATTCAATTATTGAGATTGTATCCAATAAAGGGGGGGGGGGTGGATTGATTTATAACAAGACAAAAGCATAAGAAACAAGTAAAGGTGTGAATAAACCGATGAGAAAAGGACTACACTAGGTTGATTTTTAGCATGCAATGCTACTTTGGTTGGTTCTTTTTATAATTATTTCATCAATGTTCTCGTCTTGATCATATATATGTGTTGAGTCAACCGGCATCAACACAACTTAACAAGTTAATGTTCCCTAAACCTACAAGAACAAGTCACAAATTAGCTTTCAAACAAAGACAAAGATATATAACGAGAAGAATAAAACCGTTAGACTTTTCTTTATATTTATATTCCTTTTCCTTTAAGTAATCAAAACCAGCTTTTACCTAAAGGTTTTCTACTAGTTAAATACCCGAACCTGGATTCGATTAATCCTAGTTCTTTTGCATGCTATTAGACACTAAGGTGATGAAGCTAAGTGGTAAGAAACATGCAATTGAAAGTTAAAGCACAAGGAGTACAAAACATATAACTGAATCGTACTTATATTAATAAGACATACAGCCAATGTAATAATTCAACTTCAAAACTACCCAATGTAGCAAGGAGATTAGAAACACATTACACAAAGGAAGTAAGGAAAATAGAGAGAATAATGGGAAAATGGTGGACAATTCTAGCAATCAGCCATGAATCTATTTATACAAGAATTGGCACTAAATGGGAGTAAATGGCCGGCCTAAACATCCACCTTTAATGCCATAAAGGTGGTGCAAACAGGCGGAGTAAAGTCTCTGGCGCAAAACCGCGGGGGCAGGCTTTAGGGCCGTAGGGTCGGTTTAGGCCAAAACGCTTGGTGTTCTTCATGGCCGCAGGGGCGGCCTGGCAATCTCGTAGGGGCGGATCTTTAATGCTCTTCAAATGTCTTACTCTTCATCCTTTTGTCGCTTCTGATGTCAAGCCGCAAGGGTGGCCAAATTGCACCGCAGGAGCGGTGACACTGGTTCTTCGGCTTCATAGCTCCACAGCTTGGTCCGTAGGTAGAGGTGTAGGGGCCCCGGCTTCGCTTCTTCCAACTGAGTCACCGTAGGGGCATCCAGAGGTGGCCGCAGGGGCGGTGACATGCTTCGTTCCAGGCGCTGGCGAAGGCGCAGGCTGCATTCCGGAGCGTAGTGTCACCCGCTGGGGCGGTAACCTTGCTCCGCTGGGGCGGTGACCTTGCTCCGCGGGGGCGGTGTGGCAACAGAGGCTGTCTTCGTGAATGTTTTTCAACTCCCAAGTGCTTCTAACTTCTCTTTTTGCTTCTTTTAGACTTCTTCTTCTGGATTAAGAAGTTAGCAACACAAACCGACTCTAATACAATGAAAAGACTCTAAAAACTATCAGAATTGATAGTGATTCCATCACCTATCAAACTCCTCCATACTTAGACCTTTTACTCCTCCCAAGTAACACATATGACAGCAGTTCATCAACCAAAGGCCTTAGGAAGAATGGTGCAATAAAATAGGTAAGGAAATCAAGAGAAAAACCAAGAAGGAAAGAAGGAAAGGAGGAAAATGAGAAGAAAGTGAGAAAAACTACCATCCTTATTGCTCTAAGAGTGACCAACCCGGACAACCTCCTTATGACTCCCCTTCTTATGCCGCCCAACGTAGGACGGAAAACCTACACTCGGTGCCACTCGTTTTGCCAAGGCGCCCTTTCGGGTTTTCACCTTGTCACTCTTCTTCTTTTCTTGATGATCTCACTAATTCCTTACTTCCCTCAAGTCAATTTTTGCACCAACCTAATGTTGGTCGGACTACCTTCTTTTTGCCTAAACCGCCCTTTCGGGTTTTCGGTTTATCCAAGGATTTTTCATGCCTTCTTCAATTTCTTCGGTTTTTTCTCTCTTTTTTTACTGAATAATAAACTGAACTACCACTCATGAAAACTCAAACAAACTCGAACTCAAACAACTCAAATAACTATACATGCAAGATAATATTCCCTCCCCCATACTTGAAGCACACTTTGCCCTCAAAGTGGAAATAAAAGCAAAGACGAATGGTGGAGAAAGGAAAGAGAGGATACCCACTAGTGGGATGGTCCTACTAGACCATCCGGACCCTGCTACGGCGGATAAGGGAAGTGGCTGAAGAAGTGCTCCTGCCGGTGGTAGATGTCGTCGAGGCGGTCCTGCTGAGCGGTCAGCCGGCCTCCAATAGTGGACTCAAAGTTGGCTTGCCAAGCCAACTACTGAGCCTCGAGCTGATGCTGTTGGGCCGCCTGTCAAGCGTCTTGGCTCCAATCAAAGTGGGCGGTCATGGACGTGGCAAAGTTGGATTGCGAAGTCTGTTGCTGCTTTAGCATGGTCCACTGACACTTGGTCTGCCAAGCCTAGTGTTGAGTTGTCAAGGTAGCCATATGACCCTGGAAGATCTCAAGTGCGGGACCATCATCTCCCACCGCAATAGGCATCTCCTCATCGTCCGGGATGGGCATGTGGTCCTCGAAATCAGCCCGGCTGGAGCTCGTAGCATTTCTCTCCACAATGGCCACCTGAGGCTGCCTCGGCACATACGGATCAACTGGGATGTAGAGCTCGGAGAGTTCATCTCCAAAAGGTAGAGGCCGGGGCAAGTAGGTGATGTGGCTCCCATCTGCAATAGAAAGCCAAAATAGATTCTCCCCATCCCGCTTGAAGAGCTAGCACCTCAGGAGCAGACCCTCCGTATAGAGTGGGATCGCCATCCCATCCTCAATGTCCAAAAGGTCCATAACCTTCTCAACAATCAAGGAGATCACTCCACCGCAAACAATATCTCTTGGCTTGTTCTTCCTAATCCGCTTCAAAGCGGTAAGGAAGAGTTACAGCCAATCCGGCACCACTCCACTCATTGGGAGTCAAGAGTACAACAATGGAAGGTCCTTAAGAACAACCTTGTTCTCCTCCTTGTTTCTACGGAAAACACACATGATGATCTTGGAGAGGAGCCTCAAGCAAGGGTGAGTGAGTTTTTTGCTATACTCACCCCCGATATGAAACTTGGAACCGGTGGCTGCTTGCCAGAACTCACAAAGGTCCGGTGTAGGAATGGGTTCCACCACTTGTCAGAGGGGTTGGGATTCACCCCAAAGGCCTCCTGCAGCTGGAGGTAGTCAAGTGTACACTTCTTCTTGTTGAACTTAAAGATAAGCCCAACACACACATGGTCCTCCTTCACCATGGTGAAGGTGGCAATGAACTTTCTACTGAGCTCGGGGTATGTGGGAGCACTGTTCTTCAGAAAGTCCCCGAGCCCAACATTGGTGAGGAAGGATTGCATGCTCTCCAACATGCCCAGCTTCTCCAACGTCAGAATGTGCAAAAACCGAGTTGTATACATAATCTGGTCTTGCACAATCCCTTAGCGTATCTTCTCGACGTCGGACATCTTGTACTTCCTCTGAGATTCCATTCTTGCAAGGAATTGAAGCAAAGAAATCCAAAAGTTCAAAAATAGAGAGAGAGAGACTAACCCTCTGTTGCTATTTCTGCAAGGGCGGCTGGTGTGATCCGCAGGGGCGTGGAGGCGCAGGTGCAGAGGCTTGCAGGCGCAGGGGCGGGCGAAGAATATGAAGGCGATTTTGACAACTTCGACGATGGTGGTGCTTGGGCTGGTTTGTTGGTGTTCCTTAATGGTGGAAGGCGTCGCTGGTGGTGGTGAGTAGTGGTGAATGGTGGCTAAGTGTGAGGGAGAGTGTTTAGGGTTGAGGATTGGAGAGATTGAGTATGGTGGATTATAGAGTGAGGAGGGCAACGCAGGGGCGTCGGAGTGGTGGCGTAGGGGCATTGTAGAGGTGGTTAGGGGGAGAGTTGGTTAGGGCGCAAGGGCGTGGGTTTGTGAGAGTGAGAGATCGGGAGAGATGAGTGGTAGGTGAGGAGGGAGAGAGGGGTTGGTGGGGGCGGCACTAGGGCTGCATGTCAAGAGTGGCTGCCGCAGGGGCGTGGGGATGTCACAGCGGGGGCGGAGACAGAGATAGAGCATACGCAGACACAACACCGGGGGCGGCACAAGGCAAGGTTGTCCCGCAGGGGCGGTGACATGGGACCGCAGGGGCGGTTTTCTTGACAAAAGTTCCTCTTCTTATTCTCTCGGGTTGCCTCCCGAGCAGCGCCTTTGTTTTATGTTGGTGGCTCGACGTAAGGATCCTACTTCTCTGTTTGGGCCTCCTCCAAAGCAATTTCATCTATGGGGTCATTCTTCACTCCTTCAAGGTAGGGCTTGAGCCTTTGTCCGTTGACCTTGAATATCTTGTGTGTTTGTGGATGATAAAGATCCACAACGCCATGTGGATAGACTTCAGCTATCACGTACGGACCTATCCACCTTGAGCGCATCTTGCATGCAAAAAGCTTCAAACGAGATTGAAAAAGGAGACGTTTGTTACCCGCTTTGAAGTCTTTCTAGAGAATGTTCTTGTCATGCAACACTTTTGTCTTCTCTTTGTATGAAGTGGCATGGTCATACACATCGAGCCCTAACTCCTCTAGCTCTTGCAATTGGAGCTTCCGGAACTCTCCTACCTCCTCTACATTCATGTTCCACTTGTTCACCGCCCACCATGCCTTGTGTTCAAGCTTTACCAGAAGGTGGCAAGCTTTTCCGAACACAACCCGGAATGGAGACATCCCAATGGAGTCTTGTATGTTGTCCGGTATGCCCATAGAGCGTCATTTAGCCTCAAACTCCAATCTTTCCTTCCGGGAGAAACCGTCTTTTTAAGAATGATTTTGATTTCCCGGTGGGACACCTCCTCTTGACCGATTGTTTGCGGATGGTAGGCAGTTGATACTCGTTGGTGGACGTGGTACTTCTTAAGGAGAGCGGTGATTGTCTTGTTGCAAAAATGGGTGCCCATATCACTTATCAAACCCTTCGGAATTCCAAACTTTTGCAAAAATATTGTCCATAAGAAATGCTACAACCACTTTAGAATCAATAGTTTTGGTGGCCTTTGCTTCCACCCACTGGGAAACATAGTCCACCGTAAGTAAAATATAAGTATGCCCAAAAGAAGTAGGAAAACGACCCATGAAATCTATCCCCCAAACATCGAAAAGTTCGCAAAATATAAGAGAAGATTGACGCATTTCATTTCTCCTAGAAATGTTACCTACTCTTTGGCACCTATCACACACCTTGCAAAACGCAAAAGCGTCTATAAAGATGTGTGTCCAAAAGAATCCCGCATCTAAAACTTTCCTAGAAGTTTTATTGGCCCTAAATTGTCCCCCACATGCTTCAGAATGACAAAATGTAAGGACAAACTGTACCTCATTGTCCGGGATGCAACGGCGTATTACCTGATCACTACAATGCTTCCAAAGGTATGGATCATCCCAAACGTAGTGTCTTGGTTCAGCCTTCACCTTCTCTCGTTGTGCCTTGGTGAAGTCTGGAGGGTAATCACCCCTAACAAGGAAGTTTACAATGTCACCAAACCAAGGCTTAAAGGATTGAAGTTTAAACAGAACCTCTGTCGAGTAATCCGCAGGGGCGCCTAGCTAGAGCTGCAGGGGCGGGGCTCTGGATGCGCAGGGGCGGTTACACAACAGAGGGATGTGTAGAAGGTGTCGTCTGGAAAGCTTCAAACTATGGCTCTTCCTTTGGCTGGATCTTCTTCCTCCTTTACTGGCCTGCTCAAATGATCGGCCACAAGGTTCTCAGGCCCCTTCTTGTCCTATATCTCCAAGTTAAACTCGCTTAGAAGGAGCACCAACCGAATCAACCTTGGCTTTGCTTCCTTCTTCGCCATGAGATACCTAAGAGTTGCATGATCAGTGAAAACGATTACCTTTAGTCCAAGAAGGTATTGTCCGAATCAACCTCGGTGGTCGAGTAGTTCATTTGAGCTCCATTGAGTATCATGGACATAATGGATGATGTGTGATGCTCCTCCATCCTTCTGTCCTAGGACAACTCCTACAGTAGAATCTCTGGTGTCACACATAATCTCAAATGGCTTCTCCCAGTCCGGAGACCGGATGATCAGTGCACTAGTGAGGCATGCTTTCAAAGTGTCAAAGCTTTCTTGCAATCTTCATCCACAATGAAACTGGCGTCCTTCTTGAGTAACTTACACAACGGCGCTGAGATCTTTGAAAAGTCCTTGATGAACCGCCGATAAAAACCTACATGACCTAGGAAAGAACGGATTTCACGCACATAAGTAGGGTAAGATAAACTTTGAATAACATCAACTTTTGCCTTATCTACTTCTATCCCTTTCGAAGATATCACATGTTCTAACATTATCCCTTGTTCAACCATGAAATGGCATTTTTCAAAATTAAGAACTAAATTAGTTTCTATACATTTTTCAAGAACAAGTTTTAAATGTCCTAAGCATGCATCAAAACTATTTCCATGGATGGTGAAATTGTCCATAAAAACTTCAATAAAGTTCTCTATGTATTCAGAAAAAGTACTTACAATGCACCGTTGGAAGGTGTCGGGAGCATTGCAAAGTCCAAATGGCATTCTACGGTACCCAAAAGTGCCAAATTGACATGTGAAATTGGTTTTTTCCTGGTCCTCCATAGCAATGGCTATTTGGAAATAGCCCGAATATCCGTCCAAAATGCAATAGTAGGGGTGACCTGCAAGACATTCTAACATTTGATCAATAAAAGGTAAGGAAAGTGGTCTTTACGAGTTACCGTGTTAAGTTTGGCTTAGTCATTGCAAACTCTCCAACCAGTTTGTGTCTTGCTCGGGACCATCTCTCCGTATTGGTTCTCCACCATGGTGGTACCCCCTTTCTTTGGGAAAACTTGTGTTGGACTAACCTAGTTACTATCCGAGATGGGGATTATCATGTCCGCTTGGAGGAGCTTCAACACCTCCTTCTTGCCTAGATGGTTTCACCTCTTCCTAAAGGAGGATCCTATGCATACAAGTGGATGGACTTATCCCCTTGATGTCCGCAATAGTCCACCCAAGGGCCGTCTTGTGCTCTTTCAAAACCTTTACCAACTTCTCCTCTTGAATTGTTGACAACTTGCTAGAGATGATTACCGGCAAGGTATTGTTGTCTCCTAGAAAAGCGTACTTGAGGTGTGGTAGAAGGTCCTTCAATTCTATCTCGGGTGCCTGCACTATAGATGGAACAAGCTTCTCGCTTGGAGTTAGTAAGATGGGCCCAATGGCCAAAGTAGAGATAGGGAGCCTTTTGTGCCCATCCAATTGGGCTAGGACCTCCGTCATGCTAGATGTTAAGGCGTATTCTGAAGTATGAATGTCAATGTCATGCTCAATTATGTTTTTCAATTCATCCATGTCAGAAATATCAAAAACATCTTGAATGATCGGATCAATAATATCAATGGCACAAGGGGAATGATCATCAATAGGGTATTTCATTGCATCATAAATGTGAAACTCAACTACCTCCCCATCAAATTCCATGGTTAATTTGCCACAAACATAGTCAATCTTAGTCCTAGCGGTTTTCGGAAACGGTCTTCCCAACAATATTGGTGCAACATGTGAGTCATTTTCCATATCCATCACAAAGAAATCAGCAGAAAAAATCAGATTATCTACCATCACTAACACATCTTCCATAATCCCTTTTGGGTAAACATTAGATCTATCAGGAAGTTGGACTACAATCCGATTTTCAATCAGCGGACCAAGGCCAAGTGATTTATAGATAGAATAAGGAAGGGCATTAATAGAAACACCAAGATCAAGCATAGCCTTATCAAAACGGGTTTCCCCTATAACGCAAGGAATGATTACCATGCCCGGATCACTACACTTCTTGGGCATTCGGCGTTGGAAGACAGCGGACACATGCTCGCTAACTTTCACATTTTGCTTGCCCTTCAGCTTCTGGTTCCTCTTGATGGTGCGAAGTTCCTTCATGAAACGAGCAAATTTAGGAATACTCTTCACAAGTTTAATGATAGCATGTATAATAGTCTATATTTTGGGATTGGTTTAGACGTTTTATCTCGAGATTGTTTACATTCAGCTGAGATTCACCTCGGTCAGCTACAGTACCACCTCGACGGAGGTGATCTTGAGGAGCGTCTAGACCGAGGCGAACACCTCACCGCCGACAAGATCTTTATTTTTGGCCGAGATCTTCAATTTTTGGAAAGAGAATATCACATATTTTTGGCTGGATTTCTGGAAGGAAGATTATCTATTGGCTGATTTATTTTGGAAGATATGGAGTTATATTTTAAGGAAATTATCTTTTTAAGATATTTTATCTTTGGAAGATAATTCTCCTATATAAAGGGTTGGATTTTCTACAATTCAGCCATGCTTGGAGCAGCTTGGAATTTTCGGATCAAAGGTTTTCTGAAGGAAGTTTGAAGGAAGCTTGAAGGAAGTTTTGAAGGTTTAAGTTCAAGGAAAGAAGGAATCAAGTTGAAGCTGGCTTTGAAGGAGTTTGTAAGATATTCTTAATTTGACTTTTGGATTTGTTGTCTTTTCTGGTTTGTGATTGAGGAACGCTGATTTGTTGTTTGTTTGATTCAGTTATTGAGGCCTTTTTGTTAAGGTTTTCTTGTTTGAATATTAATTCCTTTCTTATATATTTTGTTATTGTTATTATGATGATTGTTGGCTAAGTTCTTTATGCGATTCTAGGGTGATTGGCTGAAAGTTGTGGGAAAGACGATGATAGAATGATCTTAATCCCAACAGGACCCTGAAAGCTTGAGTCTTTACCTTAACCGTAGAACACCTTGGTCAGTCATTGAACATCTCAGCCGGGATGGAATATACCTAAACGAGGTGAACCTTTCCTGAACCTTATCTGAGTTAAGGGTTTCAGTTTGCCAAATCCTATCCTTGTTATACCTTTCCTGGTTCAACGCAAGCCTAGGATGAGACTTACCCGGTGATTACTTTGTTTGTTTACCCAAGATCATGAGTGTTGGTAATAAAGGTTTGTCCTTTTTTGGGGTCTGAGTGTGCCTTCATCCAATCTTTAAGAGTTAGCCTGAGACTTACCCGGTAAAGGTTGATTCTATCCCCTTGGGTGTTGTGTTGGTTTGAGATTATAGTTCCTTTCCATAGCACCTTGAGACTTACCCGGTGAAAAGATCTTTGGTTTGGGATAGTGAGTACTGAGACTTACCCGGTGATCTATTCCCTCCTTAGAAACACCTTCCCTTTGCAAACATCAGCTTTGTCCACGTTATCTTTTGAGATCTTGTGTCGGAATCACAACTGGATGCTTTAAACCCTAAAATCCGCATTCCCTTCATCTGACTTTTATATCATCTTTGATTGCTTTGATTTGTTTCTTGTGGTTATTTGACAACCTGATTACCGAAATTTGTTTCACCATAGTCCCTGTGATCGACCCCTAAAATTCTTGCTTTTATTACAATTGATCCTTACACTGCAGGTTAGCATATTGTTCAAGCATACTTCTTGGGTTATAAGTATTAAAGCTTGCACACACCTTTTGGAGCGAACATTTAAGGAGATGGATATTTACCTTGCATTTGGAAAAGGTCTCAAAGAGATCCTGATCCTCAATCACTCTTCGCTCCTTCAGTGCTTCTAGGAAGGGAGACGGTGGTTTCTCAGCATACAAATGGGCAAAATCAGGACAGATATAAGAATCTTTTCAACAAAACCCTCTATCATCTTTTCTGCAGGGGCGGAGGGTTGCAGGCGCAGGTTCGGCTCAGGGGTTTTCACCGCAGGGGCGGCGACATCAAGCTGCAGGGGCAGCGTCTGCTCAGAAGCTGGTTCAGTTGCAGCCGCATGGGCGGCTGTGGGGACGGCAGACTCGTCAAAGGATTTGTTCTTCACTTTTATTGCTGGCTTTTGCTGAATTTGCTTCCCACTCCTCAATGTTAGAGAACTAACATTCTCTTTAGGGGTGACAACCCTCTAAGAAGGCAAATTTCCGGAAGATCTAGCTTCGATCCTTGTAATGGCTTCCGCCATTTGTCGAACCTGTTTTTCAAGGTTCTTGATGCTAGATTCTGTAGTTTGGACATGAGTAGAAAATGTTTAGTTAAAACCTGCAGTATGTCCTCAGTGGATTGAAACTTACCTTGGTGGGGCTGCTGATCTCTGGTTTTGTTGATCCCTCCATTGAAAATTTTGTTGATCACGCCAATTTGGCATGTAAATTTGTGCATATGGATCGTTACTAGGCCTTTGTTGCTGTTGTTGCCCACATCCCAATGCAATCACCTCAGCATCGTCATCTTTGAATTGAGGGCACATGCCCGTTGGATGGTATGGATCGGCACAAACTCCACATGCCTTGAGTTGTTGTGGAATTCCCATCAAAGTCAATCTTTTCACCATTTCCTTTAGTTCAACAATTTTAGTTGAGATCTCATTTCTCCCAGAATTGATAGCATGAACTCCTCTTTTGGAAGAGGTCCTTCCGAAATTCCGAGTTCCTTCAGCTAGTTCTTGCAAATTCTCTAAAGCAAGGTCATGAGTGGTGTTTAGAATATTACCTCCACAAGCAGCATCGACGATCCTCCTCTCATTGTCAAGCAAGCCATTGTACAAGTACAAGACTAGGTCTTGGGTAGACCACCCATGGAAAGGTCAGCTGGATCGGAGTCTTGCAAAACGCTCGAAATACTCATAAAGAGTTTCTTCCGCCTCTTGCTCTATTTGCTTATAGCTTTCTTCAAGCTATTGGCATTCTTAGATGGAAAATACTTCTCCAAAAACGCCTTACGGAGGTTCTCCCACGTGTCGATACTTCCGGACGGAAGATGGTAGTACCAATCATCTGCCCCATCCTTGAGAGTGAAACCGAACACCCTCATCTTGATTTGCTCTTCGGTAATGTTGGCTGGTTTCATGCTCATACACACAGTATGAAATTTTCCTAGATGCTTGATGGGGTCTTCACAACTTAACCCATGGAATGATGGGAGCAAGTGGATCACCCCCGGCTTGAGCTCAAAGTTGACACCTTCCCCTATTGCTGGTATAGTAACCACAAGAGGATGTTGAGTCAATTCCGGATGCGTGAGTTGGCGTAGGGTTCGGTCAGCCATCTCTTCACGGAATCGTTGTTGTCTACGTTGCCGGATGTGTGCGTTCTCTCAATTTCTGGATCAAAAGGAAGAAATCCGGAGTTAGTAGCACGGGTTTGAACCATAAAACTGGCCCGAACCAATAATCAATAATCAAAATAAAATAAAACACAACTAAACTCCCCGGCAACGGCGCCAAATTTGACGAGTGCTAAAATCCTAGGTCGTTGTCTTTTAGCGTAGGTCAAAGTAGAATTCCTAAAGTTACAACAACAAGTTTATGTATAGCGTAAGTAAGGGTCCAACCCAAGAAAGTTAAGTTTTTGTTTTGATTTAAATTTAATTATTGAGATTATAACCAATAACGGGAGGGGGGGGGGGGGT
>BSUD01000007.1:84143837-84191085 GCA_033239045.1 Fagopyrum esculentum | reverse complement strand
GGGGGGGGCTTCAGGGCCGTAGGGGCGGTTTAGGCCAAAACAATTGGTGTACTTCATGTTCGCAAGGGCGGCCTGACAATCCTGCAGGGGCGGATCTTTAATGCACTTCAAACGTCTAACTCTTCGTCTTTCTGTCGCTTCTGATGTCAAGTCGCAGGGGCGGCCCAATGTCGCCACTGGGGCGGTGACACTGGTTCTTCGGCTTCAGAGCTCCACAGGTTGGTCCGTAGGCAGAGGCACAGGGGTGCCGGCTTCATTTCTTCCAGGTTAGTCACCGTAGGGGCGTCCAGATGTGGCCGCAGGGGCGGTGACTTGCTTCGTTCTGGGTGCTGGCGAAGGCACATGCTGCGTTCCGGAGCGCAGTGTTACCCGTTGGGGAGGTGACACTGCTCCGTGGGGGCGGTGTGGCAACAGAGGCTTGTCTTCGTGAATGTTCTTCAACTCCCAAGTGCTTATAACTTCTCTTTTTGCTTCTTTTAGACGTCTTCTTCTTCTGGATTAAGAAGTTAGGAACACAAACCGACTCTAAAAACTATCCTAATTGATACTGATTCTATCACCTATCATAAAGCACGGGTCAAGAGTCAATAAAGTCGGCTGCAACACACCCGAAACCGTATGGGCGGCTCAGGGAGGCGTAGGTGTGGCCCAAACAAACCGCAGGGGCGGCCTCTGGCACACGCAGGGGCGGTTTAGGCCAAATTTGTACCCTAAGCACACACTCTCAGCTCCTCCAAACTAAGGCTCTTACATCTCACCCCTCTAAAAGCAAGTTTCATCCCAAAACATGCAAAATCAGATTTCCCCTCGGACCCATATGCCGAGGTATAACTCTCTCTATCGGAGGTATCACATCTCCGTTCAAAAGGTCACAACCTACATCAATCTACAACCTCAAAACACAATCTTGGAGGAATCATCAACTCTAGAAATCAAGGCCATAACGCTAACCCAAAGGCATATATGAAACACATCTCTTGCCATACTCATATCATAGGGCATGGAGGAAACACATCTCCAACCAGATCATATACATACACAACGCATGGAGGAATAACATCTCCAACGAAACTATGTCCATCAAGCTAGCATGGAGGAAAGAACCAACTCCAGCTACATCCTAATCGCACTCGGATAACATGGAGGAAAGAACCATCTCCAACTATAATCATAAATCCCACTAACATATCAAGATCTAATAAGATCCTATATCACATCAAAGCTAGCACGAAAATAAACATATCAAGGCATAGAAGAACATAAGCACATAATTACATACTGACCAAGATAGCACTAAGATCTACTTGGTGATCCTACAGGTGCATCTATCTTAGCATAAAACTCTGGATAGTTCCTCTGGATACTATCCTTAGTCTCCCATATAGCCTCCTCAGGTCCTCGTCTTGAACATTGTATCCTCAACATGGGTATGTCCTTCGAACGCAAGCATCTCATGCCTCGCTCTAAGACAGCAATAGGCTGCTCAACAAAGGTGTGGTCAGGCTCAACCACAAAATCATCATAACTCATAATACGTCTCGGATCTGGTATATATTGCCTTAGCTAAGACACATGAAACACAAGATGAACACCCTCTAACCTCGGAGGCAAAGCTAATCTATAGTTTTCCCTCCCAACTCTATCCAATATCTCAAAAGACCGACATATTAGGGACTCAACTTCCCCTTTATGACAAAAAACCTGACGTCTTGCGTCGGAGATACTCTCATCCAGGCATGAGCTCCAACTCTGAACTCTAGAGGTCAACACCTCCTATCTACATATGACTTTTGGCGACTCTGTGCAGACATCATCCTCTCTCTAATGAGCGCTACTAAAGTCATATCCTCCTGAATCTGCTCTAGCGCTATCCCACTGATACTGCTAGGCTCATCCCAACATAATGGTGTATGACATCTACATCCATACAGTGCCTCATAAGAAGCCATCCCAATAGATACATGCTAGGTGTTTTTGTATGAGAACTCAACCAATGGGAGGTAATCTGACCATCCATGTCCCCAATCCAATACACAAGCTCACAGCATATCCTAAAGGGTCTAGATGGTCCTCTTTGACTGACCATCTGTGTGGGGGTGAAATGCAGTCGTCAACTGTAGACTCGTCCCCAAAGGAATTTGAATCTGCTGTCAAAACCTCGAGGTGAATCACCCATCTTGATCCGAGATGATCGTCATCGGTACACCATGGAGTCTCACTATTTGTCTATTGTACTTCTAAACCAATCTACTCACTGGCCACAACTCTCCGATAGGGATGAAACATGTCGTCATCATCAATCTATCAACAACAACCTAGATAGCATAAAAATTCCTACTAGGCCTCAATCGAGTCACAAAATCCATGGAGACATCCTCCTACTTCCACTGCGGCACTAACAGTGGATGAAGCTCTCCTCCAGGTCTACAATGCTCTATCTTGACCTGCTGACAGGTCATACAATGTGCCATAATTCTTGCTACATCGGGCTTCATCCCTCCCCACCAATATGATCGTCTCACATCATGGTATATCTTACTCGTACCTAGATGTATTGAGTAAGGTGTACAGTGAGCCTCTTGTAAAATCCTCTATCTCAGCTCTACATCAGTAGGTATGTAGATATGATCATGGGGTCTCATCACTCCATCTGCTCTAATGGATAATTGTGGTGCCTCACCTCAAGATATCCTCTCGCTAATCCTCATCAAGGTGGGGCAGATCACCTGCTTGTTTTAGATCTCATCCAAAAGACCAGGTAGAACCTCTAAAGCGTACAATTTGACATCCTCATCAGGAAATTGGATGTCCATCTCCAGCCAAGCTAGATCCCTCTGAAGGTGAGGCTGAATTGTCAATTTAGCAATCGCCTTGTCTCGAGGCGTCTTCCTGCTCAAGGCATCGGCAACAACATTAGCCTTCCTTGGATGATACAAAATCTCAAGGTCAAAATCCTTGATCAACTCGAGCCATCACGCTGGCGGTTATTCAACTCCTATTGTGTAAAAATATACTTTAGACTCTTATGGTCTGTGAAGATCTGATGATGACATGAATATATACCATTATAATCATGCATATTGTAGAGGTTTACCTCGATTTACCTTGCATTTAAGGAGAACTTGTGTACCTTTTGCGTTCTATTCAATAATATTTCACAAATAGAGGTCTACACGAGTTTTGGTTGAATTATAGGTAAATGGAGTGGATTTGAAAGCAAAAGTGGAGCGAAGAGCATCAAAGGTCATTAAGGAAGCTTAAGGAGTCTTAGAGGAGTCACAAAGGGCAAAGGAATTACGTAAAAGAAGCACAAGGAAGAGGAAGAAAACAAGCCAAAAGACGAGCACTTTCTGTTGAACAAAATCGTGCCATTTAACATATAAATCGGATGATTTTTATCATTCAAAATCGAACGGTTTTATGTATAAATCGGCCAGCCCGATTTACTTTGTTTTTCGGCCAAATAAAAAGACGACATAAAGCCCATCAACTTTAGGCTCGAGAAGGGTTTTGCCAAACAGCCCACTAGCAAGAAACTATAGTTGGGAACCTTGGGAACGAAATCGAGGAGGCCGCAGCGGGAAATCTTTGCACGTTAGTGAGAGATTGAAGATTTAAGGAGAAGGATTGAAGCACTTTTACCGGGAAGTCAATCTTGATCATAGTTGTGAGATTTCTGTATTCCATTGAATTCTTTGTGGTTTTTGAACACTATATTGAGTTAATTGAGAGATACATTTATTACATTTGAGGTTGGTTTACAGATTGAAGGTTATTGAGTTTTTATTCAAGATTCAGGTTTATTTGAATTATTTCACTCAATCTTTAATTTGATTTGATTTTGAAAATGGTTGGCTAAAACCATTGTGATTCTGGGGAGAATAGTTGATGATTAAGGCTTAGATGATGATAGACTGAACTCATTCAAACAATTGGACCCTGAGAGTTTAGATTTTAACTTTGCGACAAACACGAAAATCGCCATGTTCTTGAGATAAATCGGACGATTTTTTTTATGGTAGGTCGATTTAATACCCTGTCGAACTTTAATTGATTCATTCCTTAACCAAAGTTAACCCTCGCCTAAATCCCAACCTTGATTAACCTTTTTAACCTCTAACTGAATGTATGAAGAGACTTCAAACTTGATTCTACATTTAATAGATTAAGATTTCACGATTTGGGTAATAGAGAGACTCAACATCCTTTATTAAGATTTTAAATGTGCTTTCTATTCTTTATCTTGGAGAGTCATATCCTGATGTTTTAGATAGTTAGTTTGAACATAATTCTTGTCTTTAGATCTTTCTATATTGCAGCCTCAACAACCCTTATAGAGAGAATCTTTGGATTAGACAAATAGGTTTTGGAACTTCACCGTACGATACCTGCCTTTGAACACATAATCTTGGCAATATAAACTCTGTCCTTATATCATTTAGAAGTGTCTTGAATCGAGAGCCGGAATCGGATACTTGAATCCTTGGAATCATTTCCCCCTTTATTAATCAGAAAAGCTTTTGCATTTTTCGCTAGATAATTGAATTCGAATTTATTCTCACCAAATCCCTCAGTTCGACTCTGGAATTCTTACCTTACTACTGCTGATCCGTACACTGCGGGTTCGCTTTGTTTTGAATTCTAGATATAAATATTAAGACTTTGACACATACACCTTTCGGGGCGAACAAGTTTTTGGCGTCGTTGTCTAGGACTTGGTCTAGACCAAATTCGGTTCTCGGTTTTCTAGCTTAAGAGCTCTTGCTCTTGTGATTTGATTAGTCTACTTGAGTGATCTTTGCAGGTTCTTTAGGTATATGCGAAAGACTAGATCCACTAAAGATGTAGTTCCTTTCGATCCCGAATTGGAGAAAACTTTAAGAAGAAAGTTGAACGAAAATAAAATGGCTGAAAATAACGAGAGAAATATCCAGGCTGAGTTGGATGAAACTCAACGTCAACTAAAGTTGAGTGAGAAAGCTCGTGTAGATGCTGAAACGAGTCATCAATTTCAAATTGATGAACTCAGGGCTATGATATTGAACATGAATTTGGAATTGAACGAATCCAGGAAGAAGAAGAAAGTCAAGACACCAACTAAATCCATTAGGAATGACTCATATGATGATGAAGAACTTGACCCGGACATGCCGGCACTTGAGGAGATTGATCCACTGATTCATCCAGTTCGAAACACCCCAAAACCACGGGTTGTTCCTTGCTTCCCAACTAGGGATGTGAGAGTTGCTAATGAAGGTGATAGACCCCGAACTTTGGGGCAACGAATGGACCCAATTCAGCAACCACGCCGTCTAGGTGTGGATTTCGGAGGTGAAGACATCCAGGAGTTTAGCTTCTCACCACAAGTTATCACCATGATTCGCCAAAGTCAATATGGCGCAGCAAGTGCTGAATCTCCACAGCAACACTTGTAGAATTTCAAGATTCTCATGGAGACTATGAAGCCAAAGAAGGCTACTACAAGCAATTACAAGATCAAACCGTTCTTCTTTTCTTTGAAGGACAAGGCTCTAGCTTGATACCAAGCACTTCCAGCTGCAAAGTTGGCTACATGGGAGGAATTATCTTCGGAATTCCTCACCAAGTTCTTCCCGCCATCCAAAACGGCGGAATTGAGAGGTAAAATAAATACTTTTTCTATGAAACCTAACGAAAGTTTATTTCAATCTTGGGAAAGGTTTCAGGATCTCTTGTTGGATTGCCCACACCATGGCATTTCAAAACTAGAACTATTGGAGATCTACTATAAAGGATTGGATGTGGAAACACAATTCAACCTCCAATCTCTCTCTTGTGGCACATTCATGGACATGAGAGAGGATGACGCTTGGGACTTCATTGAGAAGCAATCCCAAGTGATTGAGAAGTATTCCCACCGGAAGATGGAACCACATAGCCGAAATCAAGGTGATCCAGGGGCTAAATTGAACCATGCTTCTCAAACGCAAATATTTTCCCTCAACAATGAGATCAAAGAGTTGAAGGAAGTAATCAAAACGAGTCTTCAAAGGACAAAGGAGCAGGAAGCCAACTATATGGGAAGGGATAACGATCAAAGGAATGACTACCTAAACAACAACCGGAACTCTAACTCGAATAACAACAATAGGAACTCCAATAGCAACAATTGGAGGTCGAATCAACAAGCTCCAGGTAATCCTTATTCCCATGCTGAAAAAGCTTTAACACCTCCATCTTCCTCTACTCCTTTGAAAAGCCAGGAACAGTCATCAAATGGATCGAACAAACCCGATCACATGTTGGAAACGATCCTAGGGAAACTACAAGGATGGGAGAGCTATATAACTTCGGTTGATAAAGCTCACAAAGCTTTGGAAAGCCAAGTATTTAGCAAAGCCGGAGAAGTTCCAAGAGACCAAGGGAAACTTCCCGGGAAGACGGAAGATAACTCAAAGGGAAGGGTTATGCAAATCACTACTAGGAGTGGCGTAACAACTACCGATCCTCAACCTAAAGTAGTTGAAACCACCACCAAAGAAGGAGAGGGAAAAGTGAAGGAAGATGCCTATGTTCCTCCTCCCGCCTACAAACCACCTCTACCTTTTCCTCAATCTAGAGCGTGTGCACGCCTAGATAAACACTTCGGTAAGTTTATTGAACTTATGAGTAAGCTGCATATTAATATACCTTTTATGGATGCAATTTTAGGTATGCCAGCTTATGGGAAATTCCTCAAGGAGATCCTCTCTTACAAGAGGAAATTAGAAGATATTGGAGAAGTCAAGATGAGTATGGAGTCATCAGAACTCATCAAGACTATGACGGAGAATATTCCACCAAAGCTACGTGATCCAGGATCCTTTTGCATACCCATCACTTTGGGAGAGGCTACTTATGATGCACTTTGCAACCTTGGAGCGAGTGTGAGCATCATACCACTTGCTTTATGCAAAGTAGTTGGTCTAGGAGAGCCTAGACCGGTGAAGATCACACTCTACATGGCTGATCGTTCCACCACTAAGCCAGTTGGGATATTAGAAGACATTCCTGTAAGACTCGGTAAGTTTTACATTCCTATAGATTTTGTCGTTCTTGACATCCCTGCAGATTATCCAGTTCCCATCATTCTTGGGAGACCATTTCTTGCAACATCCGGATGCATGGTGGATTGCAAGAATGGCCAGCTATCCTTCAATATAAGTGAAGAGAAAGTGGAGTTCATACTCTCCTCTTTGATCAAGGAGCCAGCCTTGAGAGAAGATGTCTTTGACATCTTTGATGAAGAAGAATCTAGAGAGGTAGTAAGTTCAATCTTAATGAAAGATCCTCTTCAAAAGGTTCTTAGTATGAGCATCATGGAGGAAGGAGTAGAACATGATTGTGACGATGACGTGAAAGCATTAGAAGATGGTGAGGAAGAATCAGGAACAGGATTTGAAGAGTTGAAATCGACCTAGGAAACTATGAAAAAATCAGCTGTCACGAATTAAATCGTTCGATTTCTGAAGAGGTAAGTCGATTTTTGACAACAGAAAGAAAAATTTACCCACAGATCGTCCGATTTTCTTCAGGGGAGGTCGATTTATCGAAGAATTTTCCGGATCCTACAAACTTGACTGCAGTTGTTCTCAACTATAATGATACACCCTCCCCACCTTCAAAGGCTTCTCCCATGACATTGGAAGGTCATGAATCATCGGTCAAAGCACCTCCATCATTAGAATTAAAGCTCCTCCCTACACACCTAAGGTACGCATTCCTTGGCACTAATTCTACATATCCGCTTATAGTTAATGCGAATCTAGACGATGTTGAGCTAGAGAAGCTCATGAAGGTTTTAAAGCAGCATAGGAGAGCATTAGGCTATACTATTAATGATTTGGTAGGTATAAAACCTTCCCTATGTATGCATAAAATTTTAATGGAAGAGGACTACAAACCTTCACGTCAACCTCAAAGACGGTTAAATCCGGCAATGAAGGATGTCGTGAAGAAAGAAATCCTTAAGTTACTGGATGCAGGTATCATCTTCCCTATCTCCGATAGAAAATGGGTGAGCCCAGTACAGGTAGTACTAAAGAAAGGAGGCATTACCGTTGTTGCCAACAAAAACAACGAACTTATTCCCACAAGGACAGTTACGGGGTGGCGAATGTGCATCAACTACCGTAAGCTGAACGTGGCTACTAGGAAGGACCACTTTCCCCTTCCTTTTATTGATCAAATGTTGGAAAGGTTAGCCCAACACTTTTACTTTTGTTATCTAGATGGATATAGTGGTTTCTTTCAGATTCCCATTCACCCGGATGATCAAGAGAAGACGACTTTCACATGCCCTTGGGGTACATTCGCCTATAGAAGAATACCGTTCGGTCTATGCAACGCTCCAACAACCTTTCATAGGTGTATGATGGCAATATTCTCCGAATACGTAGAGAACATCATGGAAGTCTTTATGGACGACTTTTTGGTATACGGTTCTTCCTTTGATAACTGTCTCTCTAACCTTTTATTAGTTCTTAAGAGATGTGAGGATACTAACTTAGTGTTAAACTGGGAAAAGTGTCACTTCATGGTCACTAAAGGGATTGTGTTAGGTCATCTAGTATCACAAAGAGGAATAGAGGTTGATAAAGCTAAGATAGAAACTATTGAAAAGCTACCTCCTCCCTCTTCTGTAAAAGGAATAAGAAGCTTCTTAGGACATGCAGGATTCTATAGGAGATTCATAAAGGATTTTTCTAAGATTTCAAAACCCTTGACTAATCTTTTAATGAAAGACGCAACTTTCGAATTTTCGAAGGATTGTTTAGATGCTTTTTGCAGGATCAAAGAAGCTTTGATTTCAGCACCAATCATCCAACCACCCGATTGGACTCTTCCTTTCGAGGTTATGTGCGATGCAAGCGATGTCGCTATAGGAGCCGTACTTGGACAGAAGAAAGATGGTCGCACTCATGCCATCTACTATGCTAGCAAGACGCTGGATGAGGCTCAATACAACTATGCTACCACGGAAAAGGAATTCTTAGCTGTAGTTTACGCTTTTGAAATGTTCCGTTCCTATCTTGTAGGTGCAAAGGTGATTGTCTATACAAATCATTCAGCAATATGCTACTTATTCACGAAGAAGGATGTGAAGCCAAGGCTTCTAAGATGGATCTTACTCATACAAGAGTTTGATTTGGAAATTCGTGATAAGAAAGGGTCGGAAAACTCCGTTGCTGACCATCTTAGTCGTCTTCCACACCTCACCGATAAAACGGATGAACTCCCTATAGATGACTCATTCCCTGACGAGCAACTACATGAGATTGAAGAGTGTCTTCAACACATCTCAAAAGGTAATGATCCATGGTTTACTGACATTGTAAATTACCTTGTTTTTCAGGAGATTCCCCCCGGACTTTTGTATGCTCAAAGGAAGAAGTTCTTTAAGGACGTCCGACACTTCTATTGGAATGAACCTCTTCTATTCAAAAGAGGTCCCGATGGCATATACAGGAGATGTATTCCAGAAGATGAGGTGGAAAGTGTCATCCGCCATTGCCATTCTGTTCCATGTGGAGGACATGCTAGTTTCCACAAGACTTGTGCTAAGGTACTTCGTTCCGGTTTCTTTTGGCCTACACTATTCAAAGATGTGCAAAAATATGTTGCTGCTTGTGATGCTTGTCAAAGAACAGGTAATATATCTAGAAGGAACGAGATGCCTCTCAACAACATACAAGTAGAGATCTTCGATGTATGGGGAGTAGACTTTATGGGACCTTTCCCATCTTCTTGCGGAAACCAATATATACTTCTCGCCGTAGACTATGTCTCAAGATGGGTTGAAGCAATCGCTTCTGCTACTAATGATGCAATGGTAGTGGTGAAGTTCTTCAATAAAACGATTTTCCCAAGGTTCGGAACTCCCCGAACCATCATTAGTGACGGAGGAACGCATTTCACAACCCGTCGATTCGAGACTCTATTGGCTAAGTATGGGGTGACCCATAAGATAGCTACGCCATATCATCCGCAAACTAGCGGACAAGTTGAGATATCCAATAGAGAGATCAAGGGAATTTTAGAGAAAACTATCTCTAAAACAAGGAAGGATTGGTCAATGAAGCTTGACGATGCATTGTGGGCGTACAAAACCACCTTTAAGACACCAATAGGTACAACTCCATATAATCTCATTTATGGTAAATCTTGTCATCTTCCTGTAGAGCTAGAGCATAAAGCATATCGGGCTATCAAGTGGCTCAACTTTGACATGAAAGAAGCCGGAGAGAAGCGGCTCTTAGACATCAACGAGCTGGATGAGATCCGGCTAAATGTGTATGAGAACGCAAAGATCTAGAAGGAACGGACGAAGCATTGGCATGATAAGCATATCATTCCAAATGATCTTAAAGAGGGAGATCAAGTCCTTCTATTCAACTCAAGGCTTCGACTATTCCCACGTAAGCTTAAATCCCGTTGGACAGGACCTTATGTAATTAAACGAATTTTCCCCCATGGTGTAGTTGAAGTATGGGGTGAACAAAGCGGAAATTTCAAAGTTAATGGCCAACGGTTGAAGAAATACACACCGGAAGCTCCGGTCGACGAGATAGCTCCTATCCTCCTCCATTGAACACAAACCATACACCGTCCAAATAAAGACGATAAACCAAGCGCTTCTTGGGAGGCAACCCATGATTGTATAGTTTTTCCCTTCTTTCATCACTTGGTTAGATTATTTTAGTTGCTTTGTTTCTTTTATTTTCGCTTTTTATTTGTTCCTCGATGCACTGTTGGTTTGTCGTGACATTAATCGCAAGAAATTAGGTCCAATTTGAGAGATCCATGGAGTAAGGGAGCATAAATTAGTTCAAATCCCAATTTTCAAGAGGAACAAGGAAGGAAATGGAGATACACAAAGTAAATCGTTCGATTCAGGACAAAGCAAGTCGATTTTTGACAACAGAAAGAAAAATCGACCCAACGATCGACCATACCCAATTAAATCGTCCGATTTTTCCTTGTGTTCAGAGAAAATGAAAGAAAAATCGCCCCGACGATTAAATCGACCACAAAGATCGTCCGATTTTTTACATTAATTCTCGAGCCTATATAAAGACCTAAACACTCGATTCCCTCATTCCAAACACCTCCACTCTCGATTTCTCTCTCTTAAAAGCTCCGAAGATCGCCCAACCCCTAAATTCCTCATTCCTTAATCGTTTTGAACGATTCTTGGCTCCAAACTGAAGCATTTTCAACAAGGATTAAGGATCTAGCAACAACAAACTCGGAAATCGACTCTTCCATCCAGAATTCAGGTTTTTCATTCCGAAACCTAAGTTTCTCATTCGAATTTGAATCTTGCTTAGAAAGTGTTTGTTTGCTGAGATTGATTGAGGGGTTTGCTTAGGAATTACTATAGGAGAATGTGTGTGGTGTTTGTTGAGTCAGAACTTTACATAATTGTGAGAATCGTATAAATCGACAGAAAAATCTACCTAACCTAGAAAAATCGTCCGATTTTTTCCAAGAACAGGCCGATTTTTAGCTGCAGAAATGGATATTGTGAAGAGAATAACTAGAAATACGGGGAAGAAGAAGGGATCTTCTACCTAAGCCCCTCCCCCACCTCCACCACCCTCTCAAACCATTCCCAAACTACCACCTCCCGCATCCAAACACAAGAAAAGATATGAACGTATCTTAGATCGCCCATTCACCCCTCCTCGATACATTCTGCTAGACGACTTAGACCCCTTGTTTGTTCGAGAGGATGTGGACATGATGTTAGATAAAGCTGGGTTGAGTCAGTTTGCTATGATAAGAGAAGATGCTTACACCGAGATCACCTTAGAATTCCTTAGCACCTTCGAGCATGACCCTAGAGAGACAGCGGTCTCTTTCCGTCTCATGAACCGCGACCATGCTATGAGTATAGATGACTTTGGGGATTTGTTTAGTTTCTCTTACTCTAATGCTGGAACATTTGCGATAGGAGTAAGCGCTAGCGCTTTTTGGGAATCTATTTCGGTGGGAGAATATGGAGGAGATAAGTGGAGACCCGGGAATTCAAAGGAAGCTAGTATGTACAACCTCTCCTTTAAGGTAGTACATAGGATCCTTAGTGAAAGCTTATTTGCTCGTACGGAGACCCCACAGAAGCTCAAGGCTGATGAGCTCTTCATCTTATATTGTATGACATGCACTACCGTCCGCGACATCACTTCCATGCTTGCTGACTATCTAGGAAAGATAGCCAACAAGGCAAAAGGTGACATTTGTGTTGGAGGCCTTGTCACTCATGTGGCTAAGGCATTGGAGTTAGACTTCTCGGGTTGCACTCTAGCTGAGAGTGATCTTCCATTAGGTTCACAGAGATTGGTTGTCCGACAGGTTTTGATTCCTCGAGGGAGAGGAACCCTTCATGTGCCCATGTCGTGGGCAAAGGATCCAAAGAAGAAGCCATCTGAGATTATTTGGAAGTCCGAATACACTATTCGGAATAGGATGAATCGGAAGGAAACGTTTGAGTCGATGCTTGAGGAGATGTCTCCTCCTATGTATTATGATGATGCAAGTGACGCTGAGGACGAGGAGGATGATGAGGATGGAGCACACCAGGGGAACATGCTTGAGTTCGAGAGTGACACTTATAGTGGTCACGCCACGGATGCCATGGACACCGACACTCATGGTGCAGGACCTAGCAGGACTAGCAGAGGCACCGATGAGACAGAGGATGACATGCAGCCACCTCGCCACTCTTTTGCACATGCCCCGAGCCATGGACGAGGACGTCGACTTCCCCGCCACTTTAGAGACTTAGTCTGTAGCTTCTAGACCCTCCGCACCACCTATCACGCTCTCCACACCGACTATGACACCTTGAACACTCGGTTCAGGGAGTACCGGCGGGAGATGGACGCTAGGCATTCCTCCTACGACGGCTAGATGAGAGACTTATACTACCATCAGTTCGGCCACTTCTATGATCCTAGTGCACCGATGTATCCGTATCCTCCACCACCACCACCGACCGAGGATTGAGCTTCCACTTCTTTTACATTGTAAGTATTTTTCTCCATCTTATGCTTGATTTTCACATTGGGGACAATGTGGATGTTAAGTATGGGGTGGGGGTACTTACAATATCATTTGCTCCATCTTAGCACTATATGCACTTTACACTACTTTTGATGATTTGGCTTGTAATAACTCTTACACTACTTGCTTTCCACTTTGACATTTGCATTTGCATGATCTTTTTCAAAAATTATGACTCTTTTCAAAAAAATTGTGTGCTTCTTATGATGGAAATGACCTCTATGATGAGAATTGTGATGTGGATAGGCAAAAAGATGACTTGGTTGTGTTGAGATTTTAATCATAGCATGAATGAGCTTACTTTTGTTACTTGAACACATGAATAAGTTATATGATTTAGATGTTTTGATAAGAGAATGAAATAATAGTCGAAGCTATATTGCAAGTTCTTTTACATCATATAAGAATGATTAAGGCAATTCACTTCTTTTCTCTTCTTATATCTTGATCATGCTAGACCCTCAATGAAATATGTGACCCTCCTTTTACCATCCGGGAATTGGGATAAGTGATTGAAAAAAGGCATGTTTGATGTGGGAGGGCCAATGAAAATGTGTTAAGTGAAAGTGTACCAATTCATAAGTTTGGGGACGTTGAACATGAGGATGAGTAACTCGGCACCATTCACATAGCCGGGTGTTTGTGTCTTGCCAAAGTCCGATTGAACGACAAGTCCTAACGGGATATGGTATGTGCATCAAGTGTTTGAGGCATCTCGAAATTTGAGAAGCGCCGATCTCCTAGGCTTCGGTTTTTGTGCTCCTCTATCCATACTCTCAAAAAGTAAAGTAAAGAAAGCAAAGCTTTTACATGCAAAGCATGTGTGGTGAAGTAAAGTTCTTGAAGGTATTATGTTGTTCCTTTTTCCCGGATTAACACCACAATTGCCTAAAAGATTTCCCTCCCTTAACACGTTTCTTAGACGTTATCCTTGATTAGAAGACCTTGAGACTTTTATGCATGTATTTAAGACTTCATAGCTTAGACTTGTTTGATTTTAATTATCTCTACATCTTTATCATGTCCTTTATTTGTGTTTTCAAGAAAGAAAAGAGAGTTAATCCATGTTATTGTTACCATTTATACATACTTTGCCTTCCTATGCCTTGAAACATCACTTTGAGGGTGATCCAATAAGAAGAAGCACTATCAAAAGAAAAGTTTTTGAGTTTTCATACATATATAATCCATGACATCTTGTATTCTAAATTTGAGTCTTGCTTAGGGACAAGCAAGAGGCAAGTATGGGGTAATTTGATGACATGAATTATATACCATTATAATCATGCATATTGTAGAGGTTTACCTCGATTTACCTTGCATTTAAGGAGAACTTGTGTACCTTTTGCGTTTTATTCAATAATATTTCAGAAATAGAGGTCTACACGAGTTTTGGTTGAATTATAGGTAAATGGAGTGGATTTGAAAGCAAAAGTGGAGCAAGGAGCATCTAAGGTCATTAAGGAAGCTAAAGGAGTCTTAGAGGAGTCACAAAGGGCAAAGGAATTACGTAAAAGAAGCACAAGGAAGAGGAAGAAAACAAGCCAAAAGACGAGCACTTTCTATTGAAGAAAATCGTGCCATTTAACATATAAATCGGACGATTTTATCATTAAAAATCGAACGGTTTTATGTATAAATCGGCCAGCCCGATTTACTTTGTTTTTCGGCCAAATAAAAAGACGACATAAAGCCCATCAACTTTAGGCTCGAGAAGGGTTTTTCCAAACGGCCCACTAGCAAGAAACTATAGTTGGGAACCCTGGGAACGAAATTGAGGAAGCCGCAGCGGGAAATCTTTGCACGTTAGTGAGAGATTGAAGATTCAAGGAGAAGGATTGAAGCACTTTTACCGGGAAGTCAATCTTGATCATAGTTGTGAGATTTCTGTATTCCATTGAAGTCTTTGTGGTTTTTTGAACACGATATTGAGTTAATTGAGAGATACATTGATTACATTTGAGGTTGGTTTACAGATTAGAAGGTTATTGAGTTTTTATTCAAGATTCGGGTTTATTTGCATTATTTCACTCAATCTTTAATTTGATTTGATTTTGAAAATGGTGGGCTAAAACCATTGTGATTCTGGGGAGAATAGTTGATGATTAAGGCTTAGATGATGATAGACTGAACTCATTCAAACAATTGGACCCTGAGAGTTTAGATTTTAACTTTGCTACAAACAGGAAAATTGCCATGTTCTTGAGATAAATCGGACGATTTATTTATGGTAGGTCGATTTAATACCCTGTCGAACTTTAATTGATTCATTCCTTAACCAAAGTTAACCCTGGCCTAAATCCCAACCTTGACTAACCTTTTTAACCTCTAACTGAATGTATGAAGAGACTTCAAACTTGATTCAACATTTAATAGATTAAAATTTCACGATTTGGGTAATAGAGAGACTCAACATCCTTTATTAAGATTTTAAATGTGCTTTCTATTCTTTATCTTGGAGAGTCATATCCTGATGTTTTAGATAGTTAGTTTGAACATAATTCTTGTCTTTAGATCTTTCTATATTGCAGCCTCAACAACCCTTATAGAGAGAATCTTTGGATTAGACAAATAGGTTTCGGAACTTCGCCGTACGATACCTGCCTTTGAACACATAATCTTGGCAATATAAACTCTGTCCTTATATCATTTAGAAGTGTCTTGAATCGAAAGACGGAATCGGATACTTCAACCCTTGGAATCATTTCCCCCTTTATTAATCACAAAAGCTTTTGCATTTTTCGCTAGATAATTGAATTCGAATTTATTCTCACCAAATCCCTGAGTTGGACTTTGGAATTCTTACCTTACTACAGTTGATCCATACACTGCGGGTTTGCTTTGCTTTGAATTCTAGATATAAATATTAAGACTTTGACGCACACACCTTTCGGGGCGAACATCTGACATGTAGCACCATACAAGTAATGTCTCCAGATCTTCAAAGCATGAACTACCGGTGCTAACTCCAGATCATGAGTCGGGTAGTTCTCCTCATACGTATTAAACTGTCGAGACGCATACGCAATCACTCTGCCCCTCTGTATCAACACATTTCCCAAGCCCAGCTTAGATGCATCACTATAAAACACAAAGTGCTCAGAACCCTCTAGTTGTGCCAAGATAGAAGCAGAAGTCAAACGCCTCTTTAGTTCCTCAAAACTCTGGGCACATTTATCAGACTAGACAAATCTGGTAGTCTTCCTCAGTAGACTCCTAAGTGGACGGGCAACCACAGAAAATACCTCCACGAAGTGATGGTAATAATCGGCTAGGCCAAGAAAGCTACGCACTTCCTTGATATTCGTGGTTGTCGTCCATACAGCAAAAGACTCGATCTTCACCGGATCAACCATAATCCCTCTGGCAGAGACAATATAGCCTAAGAAGGCTACCTGTGGCATCCGGAACTCGCACTTAGAGAGCTTAACATACATCTCTCTATCCCGCAAAATCTGCAAAACTGTCCTCAAATGACCGGCATGCTCCTCTCTTCTACGAGAGTACACCAGGATGTCATCAATGAAGACTACTACAAACTGATCCAGGAAGTCGATAAAGATATTGTTCATCAACTCCATGAAAACTGTTGGGGCATTCGTAAGCCCAAATAGCATCACTACAAACTCGTAGTATCCATAACGGGTACGAAATACCGTCCTGTGTATATCCTGCTCCCTCACCATCAACTGGTAATCTCCTGAGCTTAAGTCAATCTGGGAGAACAGTGTCGCTCCCTGAAGCTCATCAAGGAAATCATCAATATGAGGCAGTGGATACTTCTTCTTGATGGTCACCTTGTTCTCTATAATCGATGCACAGTCTCAACGATCCGTCCTTCTTCCTCGCAAAGAGGACAAGTGGTCCCCACGGGGATACGCTAGGGCGGATGAAGCCCTTCTCAACCAACTCCTCGAGTTGCATCTTCAGCTCTAACACCTCGACAAGCATCATACGGTATGGGGCCTTTGAGATCGGTCTCGTGCCAGGCTCCAACTCGATACTGAAGTCCACACTACTTTGAGGCGGCAAGCTAGACGGCTCAAAAAACATGTCTGCAAACTCACAAACCACTGGAATATCCTCCAATGCTGGACTCTCGACATCCTTCATGGCATAACACCAGAAGGCATCACATCCCTGTGCTATCAGTTGATGACATGAATTATGACATATTTTTAGGCATGTTTTTATGTAGATTTTTCCTTTATTTTGCATGCATAGACATACTTTTATAGCAATTATGGTTATATTCACCTACTTTGCGAGAAATAGAGGTCTACAAAGGTTTTATTGCATTTGTAGGTACTTTGGCGAATTATGGAGCGAAATTGCACATTTAAGGATCAGGCCTTGAAATGGGACAGAAGGAGCATAAAAGGAAGTTAGGACGCGCCAAAGTATGTTCTGATACCGTCTGACGCGCCAAAGTATCTTCTCATACCGTCTGACGCGGCCCAAAGTATTTTCTGATACCAGCAGGCTCGACTTCTTTTTAGCCCAAATATTTAGGGTTTTATCTTTAAACCCTAGATATATCCCTATAACTGTTCGATAGCCTTCAACATTGAAAGGCAGACCTGAGACGGTGACACACCCGAGACGGGAGGAAGCCAAAATCTCCAAAAGGGAGACTTGAAGACTTGGACGCTCAAGACGCCCCACGGAAAGAAGAGATTTGGAAGGAAGATTTGGGGAAAGACGCTTTTTTTTTTTTAGAGTTGGAAGATCTTAGGGTTTACATTTGAAAGCGGATTGACATCCCGTTCTTCATTGTCCCTAGAGATTTTGTGTGGTCATTCTATTCCTTTGATTCTACATTCGTTGAACACAAGAACGGATTTGTTATTTTGATATTTTAAGGATTGAGATATTTGACATTATTGAGTTTTCTAAGTGCTACTATTTTTATTCTCTTCTTAAATTGATTGTTGATTTGATGACTATGATTATTGGCTAAAAACCTTAAGTGATTCTAAGGTGAAGGGTTGATTGTTTTGGTATTGATGATGATAGATTGAACCAAAACAGATTGCATTGCGAGAAACCTCGTCGTCGAAGCTTTCCACGTCCTGTTCTTGAGTTCCACGGCCGTGGTTCTTCAAGATCGGACCGTGGTTTCCTCTATCATACGTTCTTTGCTTTTTATTTGATCCAAAGTTAAAGATTTTCTTTAACCTAGCCTTGGCTTACCTTTTCTAGGTAGTAGTGAGACTCATCATCCTCTACTTTGGTTTCCAGTGCAAAAACCTTAACCGTTTTGGCTTATCTATGATTTCCTTGGGTTTGAGCATGGGTATTTGAGAGTAATTCTTATCATTTGATCCTTTCTATACTGCAGCCTGAACAACCTTTATAGAGAGAGTCTTTGGGTGCGACATAAGGGTTAGGAACTTTGCCGTACATTACCTTACCTTAGATATACCCTTGCAATCCCGATTATGTCCTTACATCCTCAGAATATGTTGAATCAATTTCCACAATTGGATACCTGAATCTTTAGAATCGTTGTTTTCCTTATCATCTTTATATAAGATATTTATTTGCCTGACGATTTTGTGAACTGAATTTGTTCCCCCTAAATCCCTGAGTTCGATACTCTGAAAATCTAGCTTTACTACGTCGATCCCTACACTACGGGTTCGCTTTACTTTGATTTCAGTTTTATAAATTTTAAGACTTAGTGATGCACACTTTTGAGCGAACAAGTTTTTGGTGTTGTTGCCAAGGATTTGGTTTAGGCCAAATTTGGTATTCGGTTGTCGGGCTTTGTTAGCATGAAATATTGTGATACTTAGGGACGTTTTCTAAGCGTATTTGATTCATATTGATAGTCATTGATTGAGCATCGTTGCATAAGTGAGCTAGTTTGCCTATATTGTCGATATGGATGTCTACACTAGTTCTATGTTGATTATAGGTACTTAAGAGCTATTTCCGAACGGAATCGAGCAAAGAAGAGTTGATTTGATATGTCCATGGATTGAGGGCATTCTTAAGAGCAAATTGGAGTTCAACTTGAGGAATGCACGAGGCTAGGGAAGAATCACGTTCTTGTCCTAAACCACGCTCTAAAATACGGCCGTATTACAAACCACGTTCAGTTCCACGGCCGTGGAACCTTGCAAAGAGAAGCGTGATGCATTCCAGTAACTATTACGGTCGTGGAATACATGGTTCAAACCGTGACACATTCCACGATCTAAATTACGGTCGTGGAAACTTCCACGACCATGATCTTGGCGATCTTTTTCGCCACACTTTGAGGCCACGATCTTTTGAAGATTGGGCCGGGCCGATATTTTATCTTGCCCTATAAAAAGACGGACGAAGGAAAATTCCGTCATCTCCGCTATCACCGCTAATCAACGCATACATCCCCGCTTAGACGCACTTTTGCGACATCGCTTTAGACCTTGGCATACGCCATCGCTTAGCGGCACAACTCTTGTTTGGAAGCATTTACATCTCGTTGGAGATCGAAGTTCGTGTTTGGATTTGCCCTAATCTCGCACTTTTGGTGGAGATTGCTGTTGAGATTTCCGGATTGGCGGAAGATCGAAGTTTTTGGAAGATTGTCACAAGAAGACTTCTCTTCTTGTTTATGTTTGATTTAGAAGACGGATTGACATCCCGTTCTTCCTTCTTTCCTAAGATTGAGTTTGTTTGTTCGATTCAGAATCTTGTGATGATATTTGTTCTTGATTGTGACTTTGAGATTGGTTTGAAGTTTATTGAAAGTTTTCGGAAGTTTTCATCTTTCTATCTTTTAATTCTTGAATTGATATCAACATGACTGTTATTGGATAAAAACCCTTAACAATTCTAAGGTGAAGGGTTGATAGTTGTGGCTTAGATGATGATAGATCGATCGTAAACAGATTTGACCCTGAGAGTTAGAGAGAATCGTCGACGAACCCTAAATTACGGGTTGTTCTTGAGTTCCACGACCGTGGAATCTCAAGATCCAACCGTAATTTCCCTTAAGTTTACGAACCTGCTTTTACTTTAATCCAAAGTTAAAGATTTGCTTTAACTTAGTTTAGACTTGTCCTTTCTAGGTTGTAGTGAAGCCTCAACAACCTCTACCTCGATTGTGAGTGTCACAACCGTAATCGGTTAAGTTAGCCTTGATCCTTGGATTATAAGTTTGGGTATTTGACATTAATTCTTGCCTTTAGAACCTTTCTATATTGAAGCCTCAACAACCTGTATAGAGAGTGTCTTATAGGTGGGTTATATAAGGTTTTTGGAACTTCACCGTACGATTACCTTACATTAGTATACCTTCGCATATCTTAACTCTGTCTTTAAATCAATAGCAAATCTTGAATCGATTGCCACAGCTGAATACTTGGATCTTTAGGATTGTTGTTTTCCCAATATTTGCAAAACCTCTCATACTTACTCGCTTGATAATCTGCAATTGAATTTGTTCCCACCCAAATCCCTGTGTTTGATACTCTAGAATACTTGCTAATCTACGCCGATCCGTACACTGCGGGTTCGCTTGCTTCTATTCTAGTTTTATAAATTTAAAGCTTATTTGCACACACCTTTAGGGGAGAACAAGTTTTTGGCGCTGTTGCCGAGGATTTGGTTTCGGCCGAATTCGGTAGCCGGTTGTCAAGCTTGGGAGCTTGCTCTCGTTATTTGATATTACTTTGAGTGCATGCGCAGGTCTAGGAACACCGAAGATCTCTTACCTCTTGATCAAGAGCTAGAGAAAACTTTAAGGCAAAAGCGCAAGGAAAAGAAGATGGCTGAAGAACACGAACGTGATCTTCAAGCGGAGTTGGCGGAGAAGGAGGCTCAACTCCAATGGAACGAGAATCTCCGCCGGGATGAAATGGATCGTCATCAATCTGAAGTTAGCAAACTACAAGATACGATGTTCCAAATGAGGATAGAGTTAAGCGACCTTAAGAATAAAGGAAGCAAGAGATCTTCAAGGAGGGGATCAAGATCTATAAGAAGAAGAAGTCATTCATCCGCTGATGATAGTGACTCTTCCATGCCACCGTTAGAAGAAATTGATCCCACGATCAATGCGAATCCTTTTCATCCACAAGGAGCTGCTAATCGCCGTGTTCCACCCAGGAACGCAAGGATCGAGCGTGTGGACGATGAGCCAAGAACTCTTGGCCAGTGGATGGATTCAACGCAACAACCACGCCGCTTGGGCGTGAATTTTGCAACTGAAGATGTGCAAGGGTTTAGCTTCAACCCGCAAGTTATTACTCTTGTTCGCCAAAACCAATTTGGCGGGACAAGCGCTGAATCTCCACATCAACACTTGCAAAACTTTGAGTGTATGATGGAGACGATGAGACCGAAGAATGCTACTACCAACAACTACAAGCTCAAGCCCTTCTTCTTCTCTTTGAAGGGGAAAGCGTTGTCTTGGTACCAAGCTCTTCCTAGTGGGAAACTAGATACGTGGGAAGACCTTTCCGCGGAGTTCCTCATTAAATTCTTTCCGCCTTCCAAAACGGCGGAACTTAGAGGTAAGATTAATGCTTTTTCCATGAGACCTAACGAAAGTTTGTTTCAATCTTGGGAAAGGTTTCAGGATTTGCTCTTGGATTGCCCTCATCATGGCATATCCAAGCTTGCCTTGCTGGAGATTTACTACAAGGGGCTGGATGCGGGAACGCAATTCAACCTCCAATCCCTCTCATGTGGAACGTTCATGGACATGAGAGAAGATGACGCTTGGGACTTCATTGAGAAGCAAGCAAGAGTCATAGAGAAATATTCCCACCGGAAAGTGAAGGGAAATCGTGTGGAGCAAGGAGCAAAGCTCACACATGAAGCTCAAAATCAGATTTTCTCCCTCAACAATGAGATCAAAGAGTTGAAGGAGGCTATCAAGACCAACTTCCCAAAGCAAAAAGGGAAAGATGTTGGTTATTTGGGCAACAACAATGGCGGTGATAACACAAACCGCAACAACAACAACAACAACCGGAACAATAACCGGAGTAATAATTGGAATGGCAACAACAACAATAATAACGGCCAAAACAACAATTGGAACAACAATAGGGGTTCAAGTAACAACAATTGGCGCTCCAATCAACAAAATTCCGGTAACTCTTATCCTTCCAATTCTAATTCACTAACTCCACCTTCCTCTTCCTCTACTCCTTTGAGAAGCCAGGGGCAAACATCAAATGGAGGAAACACTTCGGGAAAGGAGAAGCCCGATCCCATGTTGGAGACGATTGTGGGAAAGCTTCAAGGGTTGGAGAACCGCCTCATCAAGGTTGATGATCAAGTTTCTAAGGTTGATAAAGCTCAAAAGGTTTTAGAAAACCAAATGTTCAACCATGCGGAGGAAGTTCCTAGGAATCAAGGGAAGCTTCCAGGAAAGACGGAGGACAACCCTAAGGGAAGGGTGATGGCGATAACAACTAGGAGCGGAGTGACTACAACCGATCCGCAGCCTACGTTCGTTGAAGTCCCCGTAGAGAAGGACAAGGAGAAGGGGAAGGAGAAGGAAGATGTCTATGTTCCTCCTCCAGCTTACAAACCTCCCCTACCATTCCCTCAATCTAGAGCGCGAGCCGCCTAGATAAACAATTCGGTAAGTTCATAGAACTCATGAGTAAGCTGCATATTAATATACCCTTCATTGATGCTATTTTAGGTATGCCGGCTTATGGAAAGTTCTTGAAGGAGCTCCTCTCCAACATGAGGAAGCTAGAAGATTTCGGTGAGGTCAAGATGAGTTCGGATTCTTCGGATCTCATCAAGACCATGAAGGAGAAAATGCCTCCAAAATTGAAGGATCCGGGGTCATTTTGCATTCCCATTGGAGTGGGAGATGTCACATATGACGCTTTATGTGACTTAGGAGCAAGTGTGAGCATCATACCACTTGCATTATGCAGGAAAATCGGTCTAGGCGATCCTAAACCGGTAAAGATGACGTTGTACATGGCGGATCGATCCATCACTCGTCCCGTCGGTATTGTAGAAGACGTCCCGGTCAAGCTAGGTAAATTCTTTGTCCCCATTGATTTTGTCGTGCTTGACATTCCTGCAGATAGTCTGGTCCCGATCATACTCGGAAGACCGTTTCTTGCAACTTCCGGATGCATAGTCGATTGCAAGAATGGGAGACTCGCTTTTGATATAGAAGAAGAGAAAGTAGATTTCGTTCTTTCCACTCTAGTGAAGGAACCAATCTTTGATGAGGATATTTACGATATCCAAGATGAAGAAGGTTTGTCTAGGGAGGAGGTAAGTGCGATTCTCTTTAACGATCCTTTACAAAAAGTTATCACTATGAGTCTAACAGATGTAGAGGAAGAAGCAGAGTGCAATAAGGCAATTGAAGCCTTAGAGGCACAAGAGAGATGCATGAAGTGGAGTTTGAGAAACTCCACGATGAGGCTGAGAACGTTAGAATCCACGGTCATACCCTGTATTCCACGACCGTGGATTTCACAACCAAAACCGTCCTCCACTCCAGGGAGTTATACGGTCGTGGAGAAGATGTGACAACCGTATTTCCCTTCCACGCCCTAAACCACGGCCGTGGAGGACATGATCCACCCGTAATTTTGGCCGTGGAAGAGAGTGATCGGAACACTTCTTCAACTTCTTCTGATTCTTCTCCAACACACTCAACACCCTTAGAAACTTCTAAGGAGACATCGGATGCTCCTCAAGGATCGTTGGAAGCTCCGAAGGCGATTGAACTAAAACCACTTCCTACTCATCTAAGGTACGCTTTTCTAGGATCTAATTCTACCTTTCCGGTTATCGTTAGTTCCGAACTAAGCATAGATGAACATGAACAGCTCATGATTGTCCTTAGGAAAGTCTTAGGCTATACTATAGAGGACTTAGTAGGAATTAAACCCTCCCTATGCATGCATAAGATACTAATGGAGGAGGACTTTAGAACTTCAAGACAACCTCAAAGGCGGTTGAATCCGACCATGAAGGAGGTTGTCAAGAAGGAAATTCTTAAACTTCTTGATGCAGGTATCATCTATCCTATCTCCGATATTAAGTGGGTGAGTCCAGTTCAAGTAGTTCCGAAGAAGGGAGGAATGACGGTCATCACCAACAAGAACAACGAACTCATTCCTACCCGAACCGTGATTGGATGGCGGATGTGTATAGACTACCGCAAGCTCAACAATGCAACGCGGAAGGATCACTTCCCATTGCCATTCATTGATCAAATGCTTGAAAGGTTAGCACAACATTCACATTTTTGCTACCTTGACGGCTATAGTGGTTTCTTTCAGATTCCGATACATCCGGACGATCAGGAGAAGACCACATTCACGTGCCCATGGGGTACGTTCGTCTATAGGAGAATGCCGTTTGGGCTTTGCAACGCCCCAGCCACCTTCCAACGGTGCATGATGGCCATCTTCTCCGAATACATAGAGGAAATCATGGAGGTCTTCATGGACGACTTCTCCGTATACGGTTCCTCTTTTAACAATTGTCTTTCTAACCTTTCTCTTGTTTTGCAAAGGTGTGAAGACACTAACCTAGTTCTTAATTGGGAGAAGTGTCAATTTATGGTTAAGGAAGGAATTGTATTAGGTGTTCGCCCCTAGAGGTGTGTGCAAATAAGCTTTAAATTTATAAAACTAGAATCAAGCAGCGAACCCGCAGTGTACGGATCGAAGTAGCTAAGCAAGAATTCCAGAGTATCGAACACAGGGATTTGGGTGGGAACAAATTCGATTTCAGGTTATCAAGCAATAAATATAGGAGTTTTGCAAATATTGGGAAAACAACAATCCTAAAGATCCGGGTATTCAGTTGTGGCAACAGATTCAAGATGTACTAATAATATAAAGACAGAGTAGAGATATGCAAAGGTACACTAATGTAAGGTAATCGTACGGTTGAGGTTCCAAAAACCTTATGTAACTCACCTAAAAGATACTCCTTATACAGGTTGTTGAGGCTCAATATAAAGAGGTTCTAAAAGCGAGGATTAGTATCAAATACCCGAACCTACAATCTAAAGGTCAAGACTAACTTATCCGATTGAGGTTGTTGAGGCTCACAATCGAGGTAGAGGTTGTTGAGGCTTCACTACCACCTAGAAAAGACAAGTCTAAACTAAGCTAAAGCAAATCTTTAACTTTGGATTAAGGTAAAAGCAAGGTTCGTAAACTCATGGAAATTACGGTTGGATCTTGAGGTTCCACGGCCGTGGAACTCAAGAACAGTCCGTAATTTAGGGTTGTCGGCGACAATTCTCTAACTCTCAGGGTCTAATCTGTATGCGATCGATCTATCATCATCTAAGCCACAACTATCAACCCTTCACCTTAGAATTGTTAAGGGTTTTTAGCCAATAACAGTCATTTGATATCAATTCAAGATTTATAAGATAAAAGATGGAAACTTTCAAGAACTTTCAATAATCTTCAAACGAATCTCAGAATCACAATCAAGAACAAGCGTTTATCAAGGGATTCAAGTCAGAATAAACAGTCACAATCTTAGGAAAGAAAGGAAACGGGATGTCAATCCGATCCTAAATCAAACCTAAGCAAGAAGAGGAGTTTTCTTGCAAGAATCCTCCAAGAACTTTGATCTTCCTCAACGCGAAGATCGCTAACAGCAATTCTCCAATCACGAACTTTGATCTTCAATGAGATCTCCCAAAATCACCTCCAAGAATGAAGGTTTGTGTGTTGCTAAGCTTGCGTTCTTGCCGCTAAACTTAGGGTTTGAAAAGTCGTAAGCTAGGTAGCGAGGTAAGGCGAGGTGACGGAATCTTGCTTCATCCGTCCTTTTTATAATGCAGGGCAAAATGTCGGCCCGGCCCGATCTTCAAAAGATCATGGCTTCGAAACGTGGCGAAAGGATTCGCCAAGATCACGGTCGTGGAAGATTCCACGACCGTAATTCTGAGGCGTGGAAACTAATACGGGTGACTTCCACGGCCGTAATATCCCCTGGAATGAACATCGAATTCTGCATCACAATCCACGGCCGTAATCTAGGGTCAAACCGTGATTTTTGCCTTCATTCGTGCATTCCTCAATCTAATACTCCAAATTGCTTCCAAAAGGTGTCCTTAATCTGGATGTACTTCAACTCAACTTCCCTTTGCTCGTTTTCGTTCGGAAATAGCTCCAAATCACCTATAATCAACATAGAACTCGTGTAGACATCCATATCGACAATATAGGCAATACTAGCTCATATATGCATAAAGCTCCATCAAAGACTATCAATATGAATCAAATACGATTATAAAACGTGCCTAAAATATCACAATATTTCATGCTAACACGTTCCCGCATCCAGCCCCTTATAGTAAATTTCCAGCAAGGCAAGCTTGGATATGCCATGATGAGGGCAATCCAAGAGCAAATCCTGAAACCTTTCCCAAGATTGAAACAAACTTTCGTTAGGTCTCATAGAAAAAGCATTAATCTTACCTCTAAGTTCCGCCGTTTTGGAGGGCGGAAAGAACTTGGTGAGAAACTCTGCGGAGAGGTCTTCCCACGTCTCTAGCTTTCCACTAGGAAGAGCTTGGTACCAAGATAGCGCTTTCCCTTTCAAAGAGAAAAAGAAAGGTTTGAGCTTATAGCTGTTGGTAGTAGCGCTCTTTGGTCTCATTGTCTCCATCATACACTCAAAGTTCTGCAAGTGTTGGTGTGGAGATTCAGTGCTTGTACCGCCAAACTGACTTTGGCGAACAAGAGTGATAACTTGAGGGTTGAAACTAAACCCTTGTACATCTTCGGCATCAAAGTTCACACCTAAGCGGCGTGGTTGTTGTGTTGGATCCATCCGCTGGCCAAGAGTTCTTGGCTCATTATCCACACGTTCGACCCTCGCATTCCTAGGTGGAATGCGGCGGTTAGCAGCTCCTTGTTGATTGAAAGGATTTATATTGATCGTGGGATCAATCTCTTCTAGCGGAGGCATGGAAGAATCACTATCATCAGCGGATGAGTGGCTTCTTCTTCTAGACCTTGTCCTTCTTCTCGAGGACTTCTTGCCCACCTTATCTTCAAGATCGCTCATCTTTATCTTCATTTGGACGATCATGTCTTGTAGACCGTTAACTTGAGTTTGATGACGATCCATCTCATCCTGGAGGAGATTCTCATTCCATCGGAGTTGAGCTTCCTTCTCCGCCAACTTAGTTTGAAGATCGCTTTCGTTCTCTTGAGCCATCCTCTTTTCCTTGCGTCTTTGTCTCAAGGTTTTCTCTAGCTCTTGATCAAGAGGTAAGAGATCTCCGGTGTTCCTAGACCTGCGCATGCACTCAAGAAGAATCAAATAACGAGAGCAAGCTCCCAAGCTTGACAACCGGTTACCGAATTCGGCCGAAACCAAATCCCCGGCAACGGCGCCAAAAACTTGTTCGCCCCTAGAGGTGTGTGCAAATAAGCTTTAAATTTATAAAACTAGAATCAAGCAGCGAACCCGCAGTGTACGGATCGAGGTAGCTAAGCAAGAATTCCAGAGTATCGAACACAGGGATTTGGGTGGGAACAAATTCGATTTCAGATTATCAAGCAATAAATATGAGAGTTTTGCAAATATTGGGAAAACAACAATCCTAAAGATCCGGGTACTCAGTTGTGGCAATAGATTCAAGATATACTAATAATAATAAGACAGAGTAGAGATATGCAAAGGTACACTAATGTAAGGTAATCGTACGGTTGAGGTTCCAAAAACCTTATGTAACTCACCTAAAAGATACTCCTTATACAGGTTGTTGAGACTCAATATAAAGAGGTTCTAAAAGCAAGGATTAGTATCAAATACCCAAACCTATAATCTAAAGGTCAAGACTAACTTATCCGATTGAGGTTGTTGAGGCTCACAATCGAGGTAGAGGTTGTTGAGGCTTCGCTACCACCTAGAAAAGACAAGTCTAGACTAAGTTAAAGCAAATCTTTAACTTTGGATTAAGGTAAAAGCAGGCTCGTAAACTCATGGAAATTACGGTTGGATCTTGAGGTTCCACGGCCGTGGAACTCAAGAACAACCCGTAATTTAGGATTGTCGGCGACACTTCTCTAACTCTCAGGGTCTAATCTGTTTGTGATCGATCTATCATCATCTAAGCCACAACTATCAACCCTTCACCTTAGAATTGTTAAGAGTTTTTAGCCAATAACAGCCATTTGATATCAATTCAAGATTTATAAGATAAAAGGTGGAAACTTTCAAGAACTTTCAATAATCTTCAAACGAATCTCAGAATCACAATCAAGAGCAAGCGTTTATCAAGGGATTCAAGTCAGAACAATCAATCAAAATCTTAGGAAAGAAAGGAAACGGGATGTCAATCCGATCCTAAATCAAACCTAAGCAAGAAGAGGAGATTTCTTGCAAAATCCTCCAAGAACTTTGATCTTCCTCAACGCGAAGATCGCTAACAGCAATTCTCCAATCACGAACTTTGATCTTCAATGAGATCTCCCAAAATCACCTCCAAGAATGAAGGTTTGTGTGTTGCTAAGCTTGCGTTCTTGCCGCTAAACTTAGGGTTTGAAAAGTCGTAAGCTAGGTAGCGAGGTAAGGCGAGGTGACGGAATCTTGCTTCATCCGTCCTTTTTATAATGCAGGGCAAAATGTCGGCCCGGCCCGATCTTCAAAAGATCATGGCTTCGAAACGTGGCGAAAGGATTCGCCAAGATCACGGTCGTGGAAGATTCCACGACCGTAATTCTGAGGCGTGGAAACTTATACGGGTAGCTTCCACGGCCGTAATATCCCCTGGAATGAACATCGAATTCTGCATCACAATCCACGGCCGTAATCTAGGGTCAAACCGTGATTTTTGCCTTCATTCGTGCATTCCTCAATCTAATACTCCAAATTGCTTCCAAAAGGTGTCCTTAATCTGGATGTACTTCAACTCAACTTCCCTTTGCTCGTTTTCGTTCGGAAATAGCTCCAAATCACCTATAATCAACATAGAACTCGTGTAGACATCCATATCGACAATATAGGCAATACTAGCTCATATATGCATAAAGCTCCATCAAAGACTATCAATATGAATCAAATACGATTATAAAACGTGCCTAAAATATCACAATATTTCATGCTAACAAATAACCCCATACTTAACACTTGCTTGTCCCTAAGCAAGGTCTTTCAAAAAGCTTTAAACAAGGGTTAGGATGAAATATGTGTACCTTCTTTTTGGATGGAAGTGACTTCTAAAGAATAAATCATTCTCAAACCTTGCTTCATTCGTTTTCAAACTTTCACGTACTTAATTAGAGAGTAAGAGGTAAAGAAAGCTCATGAAACAATTTAACTTCCAAGCAAGCATTATAACCTTCAAACATTATCAAAATCAATCATAAGAACTTCAATTTAGATCACCAAGCCATATATCATTCTTTTGATCTTAAGGACTTTCAAAGGAAAAGGTCTAGAGTATGGAAGGGAGGGGAAAGTTTAAGGGAGAGTGGTGCATAAATCCGGGAAAATGGACTACTACCTTCTTCTCCTTTTGCGGTTTCCGCAGCTCTTCACTTTGAGCTTCGCTCTTACTTTTCATTTTTCGACTTTACTTTTGGAGTTATGGATAGAGGTGCACAAAAACCGAAGCCTAGGAGATTGGCGTTTCTCATTTTTGCGAGATGCCTCAAACCCTTAGCGCACATACCATAATCCGCTAGGAATATCACTCAATCCGACTTTGGCAAGACACAAACACCCGGCTATGTGAATGGTGCCGAGTTACTCATCGTCATGATTGACTTCCCCAAACCTATAATTTCTTTCTATTCAATTGATTGCAAATATATGCTCTCATGGCCCTCCCACATCATACATGCCTTTTTCTCATTCACTTTCCAAGTTCCCGGATGGGTAAGGGAGGCTAATATTTCAATGAGGAGTTAGATGATCAAAGGAAAGAAGAAAGAAAGTATCGAATTGCCTTAATCATTTCAAAAAGAAGCATAAGAACTTATAATGTGATTTCAACTTCGATTTCTTACATGATTTAGGTAACATTTTCACATTATAAAACTTGCAAAAGAGGTAAAATCTATTCATTCAATTTCTTTTCGAATTACTATCCTTTCAAGCATGCAATCGCTATCAACTTAATTCACAAGTAGTGTTTATCATAGAATTCATCTCAATTCATTAGAAGCATCAAATTTTTCAAAAATTTTCAATTTTTATGGGTTTTTAAAGTTCTTTTTTCATGCAATGCAAGAATGAAACGTGTGACATATGATGAACATGCAATAATAGTCTCGTAATAGAAGCAACATATAGAGTAGAGTTATTACAAACATTTAGTACATCCCAATCAAGAATTACAAAAACTTGTTCGCCCCTAGAGGTGTGTGCAAGTAAGTTTTAAATTTATAAAACTAGAATCAAGCAGCGAGCCCGCAGTGTACGGATCGAAGTAGCTAAGCAAGAATTCCAGAGTATCGAACACAGGGATTTGGGTGGGAACAAATTCGATTTCAGGTTATCAAGCAATAAATATAGGAGTTTTGCAAATATTGGGAAAACAACAATCCTAAAGATCCGGGTATTCAGTTGTGGCAACAGATTCAAGATGTACTAATAATATAAAGACAGAGTAGAGATATGCAAAGGTACACTAATGTAAGGTAATCGTACGGTTGAGGTTCCAAAAACCTTATGTAACTCACCTAAAAGATACTCCTTATACAGGTTGTTGAGGCTCAATATAAAGAGGTTCTAAAAGCGAGGATTAGTATCAAATACCCGAACCTACAATCTAAAGGTCAAGACTAACTTATCCGATTGAGGTTGTTGAGGCTCACAATCGAGGTAGAGGTTGTTGAGGCTTCACTACCACCTAGAAAAGACAAGTCTAAACTAAGCTAAAGCAAATCTTTAACTTTGGATTAAGGTAAAAGCAAGGTTCGTAAACTCATGGAAATTACGGTTGGATCTTGAGGTTCCACGGCCGTGGAACTCAAGAACAGTCCGTAATTTAGGGTTGTCGGCGACAATTCTCTAACTCTCAGGGTCTAATCTGTATGCGATCGATCTATCATCATCTAAGCCACAACTATCAACCCTTCACCTTAGAATTGTTAAGGGTTTTTAGCCAATAACAGTCATTTGATATCAATTCAAGATTTATAAGATAAAAGGTGGAAACTTTCAAGAACTTTCAATAATCTTCAAACGAATCTCAGAATCACAATCAAGAACAAGCGTTTATCAAGGGATTCAAGTCAGAACAATCAATCAAAATCTTAGGAAAGAAAGGAAACGGGATGTCAATCCGATCCTAAATCAAACCTAAGCAAGAAGAGGAGATTTCTTGCAAAATCCTCCAAGAACTTCGATCTTCCTCAACGCGAAGATCGCTAACAGCAATTCTCCAATCACGAACTTTGATCTTCAATGAGATCTCCCAAAATCACCTCCAAGAATGAAGGTTTGTGTGTTGCTAAGCTTGCGTTCTTGCCGCTAAACTTAGGGTTTGAAAAGTCGTAAGCTAGGTAGCGAGGTAAGGCGAGGTGACGGAATCTTGCTTCATCCGTCCTTTTTATAATGCAGGGCAAAATGTCGGCCCGGCCCGATCTTCAAAAGATCATGGCTTCGAAACGTGGCGAAAGGATTCGCCAAGATCACGGTCGTGGAAGATTCCACGACCGTAATTCTGAGGCGTGGAAACTAATACGGGTGACTTCCACGGCCGTAATATCCCCTGGAATGAACATCGAATTCTGCATCACAATCCACGGCCGTAATCTAGGGTCAAACCGTGATTTTTGCCTTCATTCGTGCATTCCTCAATCTAATACTCCAAATTGCTTCCAAAAGGTGTCCTTAATCTGGATGTACTTCAACTCAACTTCCCTTTGCTCGTTTTCGTTCGGAAATAGCTCCAAATCACCTATAATCAACATAGAACTCGTGTAGACATCCATATCGACAATATAGGCAATACTAGCTCATATATGCATAAAGCTCCATCAAAGACTATCAATATGAATCAAATACGATTATAAAACGTGCCTAAAATATCACAATATTTCATGCTAACAAATAACCCCATACTTAACACTTGCTTGTCCCTAAGCAAGGTCTTTCAAAAAGCTTTAAACAAGGGTTAGGATGAAATATGTGTACCTTCTTTTTGGATGGAAGTGACTTCTAAAGAATAAATCATTCTCAAACCTTGCTTCATTCGTTTTCAAACTTTCACGTACTTAATTAGAGAGTAAGAGGTAAAGAAAGCTCATGAAACAATTTAACTTCCAAGCAAGCATTATAACCTTCAAACATTATCAAAATCAATCATAAGAACTTCAATTTAGATCACCAAGCCATATATCATTCTTTTGATCTTAAGGACTTTCAAAGGAAAAGGTCTAGAGTATGGAAGGGAGGGGAAAGTTTAAGGGAGAGTGGTGCATAAATCCGGGAAAATGGACTACTACCTTCTTCTCCTTTTGCGGTTTCCGCAGCTCTTCACTTTGAGCTTCGCTCTTACTTTTCATTTTTCGACTTTACTTTTGGAGTTATGGATAGAGGTGCACAAAAACCGAAGCCTAGGAGATTGGCGTTTCTCATTTTTGCGAGATGCCTCAAACCCTTAGCGCACATACCATAATCCGCTAGGAATATCACTCAATCCGACTTTGGCAAGACACAAACACCCGGCTATGTGAATGGTGCCGAGTTACTCATCGTCATGATTGACTTCCCCAAACCTATAATTTCTTTCTATTCAATTGATTGCAAATATATGCTCTCATGGCCCTCCCACATCATACATGCCTTTTTCTCATTCACTTTCCAAGTTCCCGGATGGGTAAGGGAGGCTAATATTTCAATGAGGAGTTAGATGATCAAAGGAAAGAAGAAAGAAAGTATCGAATTGCCTTAATCATTTCAAAAAGAAGCATAAGAACTTATAATGTGATTTCAACTTCGATTTCTTACATGATTTAGGTAACATTTTCACATTATAAAACTTGCAAAAGAGGTAAAATCTATTCATTCAATTTCTTTTCGAATTACTATCCTTTCAAGCATGCAATCGCTATCAACTTAATTCACAAGTAGTGTTTATCATAGAATTCATCTCAATTCATTAGAAGCATCAAATTTTTCAAAAATTTTCAATTTTTATGGGTTTTTAAAGTTCTTTTTTCATGCAATGCAAGAATGAAACGTGTGACATATGATGAACATGCAATAATAGTCTCGTAATAGAAGCAACATATAGAGTAGAGTTATTACAAACATTTAGTACATCCCACCCCATACTTAGGACGAACATTGTCCCTAATGTTCACAAGAAAGAACAAAAGAAAGAAAAGAAAAGAAAACTCACAAATGGCGGCGGGGATGTCTAAAACGAGCAGTCCGGTCATCTATCACTGCGGTGCCGGTGGAGGTGGGAATGGAGAGAAACTCGGGTCATAGTACCGCCCAAACTGCTGGCGGTAGACGTCCCTCATCATGTGGTCGAGGTCGTCCAAATGTCTGTCTCTAGCGTCCGCCCGGATCTCTAATGCTCCGACTCTCTCTGAAAGTCCGGTAGCCCACTCCGGCATCCTCTCATACCATCCCGGAGCGCGATCATACCATCCGGGAGCGTCTGCTGGTGCTGCTGCTGGTGGTGGTGGTGCTGCTGCTGCTGCGTGGGTAGTGGACCAAGGAGGAGGTGTCTCGTACCAGGTGGGAGGTGTAGTCATCCACGTGGGTCTCTCGCTCACGCTGGCGCGGCGAGATGACGAGCCTGAAGCTCCAGTCGGACGCGGAGAGCGTCTAGGTACATCCTGCTGGTCCGGCTGATCCGGAAACGAGCCGAACTCCTGCTCTGCTCCTGCACCACTCTCATACGGCTCTCCCATATCCTCCTCATCTACAACCGGCGGTGGAACGTAAGGGGGAGCTACAAGCCTGTTCGCATGCATCGCAGCGAACGTCTCCTTCCAGTTGTGGCGCCCCGCCACAATGGAATACTCCGGCAGCCACTCAATACCCCTGCCGGTCCTACTCTCCCAGGGCATGCCCGCGTAAGGCGGACCTCTATGTGTGGGGAAGATGAGTCCCTTGACCATGAAAGCGTGTAGCCCTAATGGAACTGCCGGTATACGCGTGCAAGCTGAGAAATCCACTCCAAAAGTCCTAGCTATGTGGGTCACTATCCCACCGTACCCAATGTTCCCTCTCGATTTGTTCTTCAATTTACTCATAGTCGCCGCCAAAAGGGTAGCACAATCGGCGCGGCATCCGTGAAGCATAGCATAGAGAAGGAATAGCTCATCCGTCTTGATCTTTTGGGGCGTCTCCGTCCTAGGGAAGAGACACTCCGAAAGAACACGGTGAGCTATCTTCAAGGCCAAATGGTACATCAATTTGGCCTTGGTGTCAGCTGGATGCCAACGGTCCTCGTCGGCATAGATCATAGCTACATCTCCCCAAAAGTCCTTAGCGGACACGTTCCTAGGAATGCGACCGTTGTAGGTCTCGTGGAATCCGAAAATGGTCCCGAACTCAACTATACTCAACTGGTAGTCTTGGTTCATGAGGCGGAAGGAGACGGTTCTATCAACAGGGCTGTGCTCGAAAGACGTCACAACCTCTCGGGTGATCTCCTCATAAGCGTCTTCACGAATATTCGTGAAGACAAGCAAACCGGCTCTATCTAAGAGCCATGTAAGGTCATCTACAATGTTGAGAGGATGTAGATCCTCCAACAACAAGTATCTAGGGCCAATTACTGCCCTCTTCTCGATCCTCTCAAATGCAGCTTGGTGGTTTTCGTGTATGATCGGTATGCTAGAAGGAGGGGGTGAAGATGGAGGTGAAGGTGAGGATGGTGGTGAAGGGGATGAGGGTGGTGGTGGTGCCCTAGAGGTGGAGGGGTTACCCTTTCTCTTCTTATTCTGTTCCCCCTTCTTTTCCTTAATCCTTCCCGAAACTCTCCTCACGAAGTCCATTCTGTTACAAATTACGGTCTGTTCTTCCCAAAACCACGGCCGTGGAACCTAAACAGACCGTGATTCGACACAGAATTTTCGATTCTCAACAAATCAGCAATCAAACTCCACCACAATCAGTCCTAATCTAGTTTCTTCCAATCTCAATCAGTTCTTCCTAATAATCTCTAACAAAAACGAACAAAAACGGCTAAAATCAAGAAGAGAGCAAAAACCTCTTTTTTCGGATTGAGAAATCCAAAATGCGGGTTTGTTGATCGTTTTCCGCGCGATTTGTTGCTTGGATCTTGTTCTTGGTTGGATTTGCTTCGGTTTAGGAAGAAGAATCGTTAAAAACGATTAGAGAACGAAGATTTGGGAGGGGCTGTGTGTTTTCGGCGTTTAGGGCGTGGAAATTGGGGGTTTTTGTGGTGTTTTTGTGGTGAAGTGTGGCTTTTATACTTGCAGGCAAAATTTCAAAAATTACGGTCTATCGGGGTATTCCACGGCCGTGGAAATGTACGGACCCGTAATTTTTGTGATTTTTCACAGGCCTTTGAGAATTACGGCCACTGTAGCAACGACGACCGTAATTTAGACCGTGGAACTCTCTGTAAAGCTTCAAAGTCCAAATTTCGTCACTTCTCTTCGACATTATCCTTCCTTTCCCCTTTTTCATCGATCCTACAACCAAAAACACGAACATACCGGGAGAAATCGAGGCAAAAATAAAGCAAAAACTTCTATTCTAACTACTCTATGAATCGAAAGAAAAAACGAAAATGCAATACCTTGGGTTGCCTCCCAAGAAGCGCTTTGTTTAAGGTCCGTAGCTAGACCATATTCGCACTTATTCGAGTGCGGTAGGTGCAAACTCCTCAGCTTGGAGTTCTGGTGAGTATTTCTTGAGTCGTTGACCGTTCACCTTAAAACTTCCGCTCGCTTCACCCCATACTTCAACTGCACCATGGGGGAAAATACGCTTAATTAGAAAAGGTCCAGTCCAACGAGATTTTAACTTACCCGGAAAGAGGCGAAGTCTCGAATTGAAGAGGAGAACTTGATCTCCTTCTTGGAAGTCCTTTGGAATGATATGCTTATCATGCCAACGCTTTGCTCTTTCCTTGTAGATCTTAGCGTTTTCGTAGGCGTTCAAACGGAGCTCATCCAGCTTGTTGATGTCTAGGAGACGCTTCTCTCCCGCTTCTTTCATGCTGAAATTCAGCCACTTGATAGCCCAAAACGCCTTGTGCTCTAGCTCTACCGGCAAGTGACAAGACTTCCCATACACAAGGTTGTATGGTGTGGTTCCTATGGGAGTCTTGTATGCAGTCCGGTATGCGCACAACGCATCATCTAGTTTCAAGGACCAATCCTTCCTAGTCCTCGAAACCGTCTTCTCTAGAATTCCCTTGATCTCCCTATTTGAGATCTCAACTTGTCCACTCGTTTGTGGATGGTAAGGGGTGGCGATCTTGTGAGTAACCCCATACTTGGATAGAAGAGCTTCAAAGCGACGGGCTATGAAGTGAGAACCTCCATCACTAATGATCGTCCTTGGCGTCCCGAATCGCGGAAAAATGGTCTTGTTGAAGAACTTAACCACCACCATGGCATCATTTGTGGGAGAGGCAATGGCTTCCACCCATCTAGAAACGTAGTCTACCGCCAATAATATGTATTGGTTCCCACAAGAAGAAGGGAATGGTCCCATGAAGTCAACTCCCCAAACGTCAAAAATCTCCACCTCTTGGATGTTGTTGAGGGGCATCTCGTTCCTTCTAGAGATATTGCCTGTTCTTTGACAAGCATCGCAACAAGAAACAAAGGATTGCACATCTTTAAATAAAGTAGGCCAATAGAATCCGGATTGCAATACCTTTGCGCTAGTTTTGTTCGAACTAGCGTGTCCTCCACAAGGTAGTGAATGACAATGACGGATGACACTTTGCATCTCATCTTCCGGCACACATCGCCGAATGATGCCATCCGGACCTCTCTTGAAGAGAAGAGGCTCGTTCCAATGGTATTCCCGGACGTCCTTGAAGAACTTCTTCCTTTGCGCGTATGATAGTCCGGGTGGTATTTCCTGGCAAACCAAATAATTAACGAAATCAGCAAACCATGGTTCGTCACCCTTGGAGATTACCTTGATGCACTCCTCAATGATGTGTAGGTGTTCGTCCGGAAAGGAGTCATCAATGGGTAAATGGTCGTCCTCTAGATGTGTTAGGCGACTCAAATGATCCGCAACAGAATTTTCCGAGCCTTTCTTGTCGCGGATCTCAAGATCGAATTCTTGTAGGAGGAGAATCCATCTAATCAGCCTTGGCTTTGCATCCTTCTTTGCAAGGAGGTACCGGATCGCAGCATGATCCGTGTAGACAATCACCTTTGCACCTACAAGATAAGAGCGGAACTTGTCAATAGCGTAGACAATGGCTAGAAATTCCTTCTCCGTAGTGGCGTAGTTGAGCTGGGCTTCGTCTAGCGTCTTGCTAGCGTAGTATATGGCATGGGTTCGTCCTTCCTTTCGTTGCCCAAGAACAGCTCCAATGGCTACGTCACTAGCATCGCACATAATCTCGAAAGGGAGAGTCCAATCCGGTGGTTGGATAATGGGTGCTGAAATTAGAGCTTGCCGGATGGTGTTGAACGCATCTAGACATTCCTGCGAAAACTCAAAAACCGCATCCTTCATCAATAGATTAGTGAGAGGTTTTGATATCTTAGAAAAGTCTTGGATAAAACGTCTATAAAATCCAGCATGTCCTAGGAAACTTCTTATTCCCTTCACTGAAACTGGAGGAGGAAGTTTCTCTATGGTCTCTATTTTAGCCTTGTCTACCTCTATCCCTCTACTAGAGACTAAGTGACCTAAAACGATTCCTTCTTTAACCATGAATTGACACTTCTCCCAATTAAGAACTAGGTTAGTGTCTTTACATCTTTGCAAAACAAGAGAAAGGTTAGAAAGACAATCGTTAAAAGAGGAACCGTAAACGGAGAAGTCGTCCATGAAGACCTCCATGATTTCCTCTACGTATTCGGAGAAGATGGCCATCATGCACCGTTGAAAGGTGGCTGGGGCGTTGCAAAGCCCGAACGGCATCCTCCTATAAGCGAACGTACCCCAAGGGCACGTGAAGGTGGTCTTCTCTTGATCATCCGGATGTATCGGGATCTGAAAGAAACCACTATAACCGTCAAGGTAGCAAAAGTATGAATGTTGTGCTAACCTTTCAAGCATTTGGTCGATGAATGGCAATGGAAAGTGATCCTTCCGCGTTGCGTTGTTGAGCTTGCGGTAGTCTATGCACATTCGCCATCCAGTCACGGTTCGGGTAGGAATGAGTTCGTTGTTCTTATTGGTGATGACCGTCATTCCTCCCTTCTTCGGAACTACTTGAACTGGGCTCACCCACTTGCTATCGGAGATAGGATAGATGATACCTGCATCAAGAAGTTTAAGAATTTCCTTCTTGACAACCTCCTTCATGGTCGGGTTCAACCGCCTTTGAGGTTGTCTTGAAGTTCTAAAATCCTCCTCCATTAGTATCTTATGCATGCATAGGGAGGGTTTAATTCCTACTAAGTCCTCAATAGTATAGCCTATGGCTTTTCTATGTTTCTTAAGGACAATCATGAGCTGTTCATGTTCATCTATGCTTAATTCGGAACTAACGATAACCGGGAAGGTAGAATTAGATCCAAGAAAAGCGTACCTTAGATGAGTAGGAAGTGGTTTGAGTTCCATCGCTTTCGGAGCTTCCAATGATCCTTGAGGAGCTTCCGATGTTTCCTTAGAGGTTTCTAAGGATGTTGAATGGTTTGGAGAAGAATTAGGAGAAGTTGAAGAAGCGTGCTGATCACTATTTTCCACGGTCAAAATCACGTTCTCCCCTGTTTTTCCACGGCCGTAATATCCTCTGGAATGGAGGTCGAATTTGGTTGTGGAATCCACGGCCGTGGAATAAAGAGTATGGCCGTGGAATCTTGTATTCTCAGCCTCATCGTGGAGTTTCTCAAACTCTACTTCATGCATCTCTTCTTGTGCTTCCAAGGCTTCAATTTCCTCTTTGCACTCTCCTTCTTCTCCTTCATGGGTTAGACTCATAGTGATAACCTTTTGCAAAGGATCGTTAAAGAGAATCGCACTTACCTCCTCCCTAGATAAACCTTCTTCGTCTTGGATGTTGTAAATATCCTCATCAAAGATCGGCTCCTTCACTAGAGTGGAAAGAACGAACTCCACTTTCTCCTCCCCAATGTCAAAGGCGAGTCTTCCATTCTTGCAATCGACCATGCAGCCGGAAGTTGCAAGAAACGGTCTTCCGAGTATGATCGGGACCGGACTATCTGCAGGAATGTCAAGCACAACAAAATCAATGGGGACAAAGAACTTGCCTAGCTTGACAGGGACGTCCTCTACAATGCCGACGGGACGAGTGATGGATCGATCCGCCATGTATAACGCCATCTTCACCGGTTTAGGGTCGCCTAAACCGATCTTCCTGCACAATGCAAGTGGTATGATGCTCACACTTGCTCCTAAGTCACATAAAGCGTCATATGTGACCTCTCCCACTCCTATGGGAATGCAAAATGACCCCGGATCCTTCAGCTTTGGGGGCATTTTCTCCTTCATAGTCTTGATGAGGTCCGAAGAATCCGAACTCATCTTGACTTCTCCAAAAGGAGCTGCTAATCGCCGTGTTCCACCCAGGAACGCAAGGATCGAGCGTGTGGACGATGAGCCAAGAACTCTTGGCCAGTGGATGGATTCAACGCAACAACCACGCCGCTTGGGCGTGAATTTTGCAACTGAAGATGTGCAAGGGTTTAGCTTCAACCCGCAAGTTATTACTCTTGTTCGCCAAAACCAATTTGGCGGGACAAGCGCTGAATCTCCACATCAACACTTGCAAAACTTTGAGTGTATGATGGAGACGATGAGACCGAAGAATGCTACTACCAACAACTACAAGCTCAAGCCCTTCTTCTTCTCTTTGAAGGGGAAAGCGTTGTCTTGGTACCAAGCTCTTCCTAGTGGGAAACTAGATACGTGGGAAGACCTTTCCGCGGAGTTCCTCATCAAATTCTTTCCGCCTTCCAAAACGGCGGAACTTAGAGGTAAGATTAATGCTTTTTCCATGAGACCTAACGAAAGTTTGTTTCAATCTTGGGAAAGGTTTCAGGATTTGCTCTTGGATTGCCCTCATCATGGCATATCCAAGCTTGCCTTGCTGGAGATTTACTACAAGGGGCTGGATGCGGGAACGCAATTCAACCTCCAATCCCTCTCATGTGGAACGTTCATGGACATGAGAGAAGATGACGCTTGGGACTTCATTGAGAAGCAAGCAAGAGTCATAGAGAAATATTCCCACCGGAAAGTGAAGGGAAATCGTGTGGAGCAAGGAGCAAAGCTCACACATGAAGCTCAAAATCAGATTTTCTCCCTCAACAATGAGATCAAAGAGTTGAAGGAGGCTATCAAGACCAACTTCCCAAAGCAAAAAGGGAAAGATGTTGGTTATTTGGGCAACAACAATGGCGGTGATAACACAAACCGCAACAACAACAACAACAACCGGAACAATAACCGGAGTAATAATTGGAATGGCAACAACAACAATAATAACGGCCAAAACAACAATTGGAACAACAATAGGGGTTCAAGTAACAACAATTGGCGCTCCAATCAACAAAATTCCGGTAACTCTTATCCTTCCAATTCTAATTCACTAACTCTACCTTCCTCTTCCTCTACTCCTTTGAGAAGCCAGGGGCAAACATCAAATGAAGGAAACACTTCGGGAAAGGAGAAGCCCGATCCCATGTTGGAGACGATTGTGGGAAAGCTTCAAGGGTTGGAGAACCGCCTCATCAAGGTTGATGATCAAGTTTCTAAGGTTGATAAAGCTCAAAAGGTTTTAGAAAACCAAATGTTCAACCATGCGGAGGAAGTTCCTAGGAATCAAGGGAAGCTTCCAGGAAAGACGGAGGACAACCCTAAGGGAAGGGTGATGGCGATAACAACTAGGAGCGGAGTGACTACAACCGATCCGCAGCCTACGTTCGTTGAAGTCCCCGTAGAGAAGGACAAGGAGAAGGGGAAGGAGAAGGAAGATGTCTATGTTCCTCCTCCAGCTTACAAACCTCCCCTACCATTCCCTCAATCTAGAGCGCGAGCCGCCTAGATAAACAATTCGGTAAGTTCATAGAACTCATGAGTAAGCTGCATATTAATATACCCTTCATTGATGCTATTTTAGGTATGCCGGCTTATGGAAAGTTCTTGAAGGAGCTCCTCTCCAACATGAGGAAGCTAGAAGATTTCGGTGAGGTCAAGATGAGTTCGGATTCTTCGGATCTCATCAAGACCATGAAGGAGAAAATGCCTCCAAAATTGAAGGATCCGGGGTCATTTTGCATTCCCATTGGAGTGGGAGATGTCACATATGACGCTTTATGTGACTTAGGAGCAAGTGTGAGCATCATACCACTTGCATTATGCAGGAAAATCGGTCTAGGCGATCCTAAACCGGTAAAGATGACGTTGTACATGGCGGATCGATCCATCACTCGTCCCGTCGGTATTGTAGAAGACGTCCCGGTCAAGCTAGGTAAATTCTTTGTCCCCATTGATTTTGTCGTGCTTGACATTCCTGCAGATAGTCTGGTCCCGATCATACTCGGAAGACCGTTTCTTGCAACTTCCGGATGCATAGTCGATTGCAAGAATGGGAGACTCGCTTTTGATATAGAAGAAGAGAAAGTAGATTTCGTTCTTTCCACTCTAGTGAAGGAACCAATCTTTGATGAGGATATTTACGATATCCAAGATGAAGAAGGTTTGTCTAGGGAGGAGGTAAGTGCGATTCTCTTTAACGATCCTTTACAAAAAGTTATCACTATGAGTCTAACAGATGTAGAGGAAGAAGCAGAGTGCAATAAGGCAATTGAAGCCTTAGAGGCACAAGAGAGATGCATGAAGTGGAGTTTGAGAAACTCCACGATGAGGCTGAGAACGTTAGAATCCACGGTCATACCCTGTATTCCACGACCGTGGATTTCACAACCAAAACCGTCCTCCACTCCAGGGAGTTATACGGTCGTGGAGAAGATGTGACAACCGTATTTCCCTTCCACGCCCTAAACCACGGCCGTGGAGGACATGATCCACCCGTAATTTTGGCCGTGGAAGAGAGTGATCGGAACACTTCTTCAACTTCTTCTGATTCTTCTCCAACACACTCAACACCCTTAGAAACTTCTAAGGAGACATCGGATGCTCCTCAAGGATCGTTGGAAGCTCCGAAGGCGATTGAACTAAAACCACTTCCTACTCATCTAAGGTACGCTTTTCTAGGATCTAATTCTACCTTTCTGGTTATCGTTAGTTCCGAACTAAGCATAGATGAACATGAACAGCTCATGATTGTCCTTAGGAAAGTCTTAGGCTATACTATAGAGGACTTAGTAGGAATTAAACCCTCCCTATGCATGCATAAGATACTAATGGAGGAGGACTTTAGAACTTCAAGACAACCTCAAAGGCGGTTGAATCCGACCATGAAGGAGGTTGTCAAGAAGGAAATTCTTAAACTTCTTGATGCAGGTATCATCTATCCTATCTCCGATATTAAGTGGGTGAGTCCAGTTCAAGTAGTTCCGAAGAAGGGAGGAATGACGGTCATCACCAACAAGAACAACGAACTCATTCCTACCCGAACCGTGATTGGATGGCGGATGTGTATAGACTACCGCAAGCTCAACAATGCAACGCGGAAGGATCACTTCCCATTGCCATTCATTGATCAAATGCTTGAAAGGTTAGCACAACATTCACATTTTTGCTACCTTGACGGCTATAGTGGTTTCTTTCAGATTCCGATACATCCGGACGATCAGGAGAAGACCACATTCACGTGCCCATGGGGTACGTTCGTCTATAGGAGAATGCCGTTTGGGCTTTGCAACGCCCCAGCCACCTTCCAACGGTGCATGATGGCCATCTTCTCCGAATACATAGAGGAAATCATGGAGGTCTTCATGGACGACTTCTCCGTATACGGTTCCTCTTTTAACAATTGTCTTTCTAACCTTTCTCTTGTTTTGCAAAGGTGTGAAGACACTAACCTAGTTCTTAATTGGGAGAAGTGTCAATTTATGGTTAAGGAAGGAATTGTATTAGGTGTTCGCCCCTAGAGGTGTGTGCAAATAAGCTTTAAATTTATAAAACTAGAATCAAGCAGCGAACCCGCAGTGTACGGATCGAAGTAGCTAAGCAAGAATTCCAGAGTATCGAACACAGGGATTTGGGTGGGAACAAATTCGATTTCAGGTTATCAAGCAATAAATATAGGAGTTTTGCAAATATTGGGAAAACAACAATCCTAAAGATCCGGGTATTCAGTTGTGGCAACAGATTCAAGATGTACTAATAATATAAAGACAGAGTAGAGATATGCAAAGGTACACTAATGTAAGGTAATCGTACGGTTGAGGTTCCAAAAACCTTATGTAACTCACCTAAAAGATACTCCTTATACAGGTTGTTGAGGCTCAATATAAAGAGGTTCTAAAAGCGAGGATTAGTATCAAATACCCGAACCTACAATCTAAAGGTCAAGACTAACTTATCCGATTGAGGTTGTTGAGGCTCACAATCGAGGTAGAGGTTGTTGAGGCTTCACTACCACCTAGAAAAGACAAGTCTAAACTAAGCTAAAGCAAATCTTTAACTTTGGATTAAGGTAAAAGCAAGGTTCGTAAACTCATGGAAATTACGGTTGGATCTTGAGGTTCCACGGCCGTGGAACTCAAGAACAGTCCGTAATTTAGGGTTGTCGGCGACAATTCTCTAACTCTCAGGGTCTAATCTGTATGCGATCGATCTATCATCATCTAAGCCACAACTATCAACCCTTCACCTTAGAATTGTTAAGGGTTTTTAGCCAATAACAGTCATTTGATATCAATTCAAGATTTATAAGATAAAAGGTGGAAACTTTCAAGAACTTTCAATAATCTTCAAACGAATCTCAGAATCACAATCAAGAACAAGCGTTTATCAAGGGATTCAAGTCAGAACAATCAATCAAAATCTTAGGAAAGAAAGGAAACGGGATGTCAATCCGATCCTAAATCAAACCTAAGCAAGAAGAGGAGATTTCTTGCAAAATCCTCCAAGAACTTCGATCTTCCTCAACGCGAAGATCGCTAACAGCAATTCTCCAATCACGAACTTTGATCTTCAATGAGATCTCCCAAAATCACCTCCAAGAATGAAGGTTTGTGTGTTGCTAAGCTTGCGTTCTTGCCGCTAAACTTAGGGTTTGAAAAGTCGTAAGCTAGGTAGCGAGGTAAGGCGAGGTGACGGAATCTTGCTTCATCCGTCCTTTTTATAATGCAGGGCAAAATGTCGGCCCGGCCCGATCTTCAAAAGATCATGGCTTCGAAACGTGGCGAAAGGATTCGCCAAGATCACGGTCGTGGAAGATTCCACGACCGTAATTCTGAGGCGTGGAAACTAATACGGGTGACTTCCACGGCCGTAATATCCCCTGGAATGAACATCGAATTCTGCATCACAATCCACGGCCGTAATCTAGGGTCAAACCGTGATTTTTGCCTTCATTCGTGCATTCCTCAATCTAATACTCCAAATTGCTTCCAAAAGGTGTCCTTAATCTGGATGTACTTCAACTCAACTTCCCTTTGCTCGTTTTCGTTCGGAAATAGCTCCAAATCACCTATAATCAACATAGAACTCGTGTAGACATCCATATCGACAATATAGGCAATACTAGCTCATATATGCATAAAGCTCCATCAAAGACTATCAATATGAATCAAATACGATTATAAAACGTGCCTAAAATATCACAATATTTCATGCTAACAAATAACCCCATACTTAACACTTGCTTGTCCCTAAGCAAGGTCTTTCAAAAAGCTTTAAACAAGAGTTAGGATGAAATATGTGTACCTTCTTTTGGATGAAAGTGACTTCTAAAGAATAGATCATTCTCAAACCTTGCTTCATTCGTTTTCAAACTTTCACGCACTTAATTAGAGAGTAAGAGGTAAAGAAAGCTTATGAAACAATTTAACTTCCAAGCAAGCATCATAACCTTCAAACATTATCAAAATCAATCATAAGAACTTCAATTTAGATCACCAAGCCACATAACATTCTTTTGATCTTAAGGACTTTCAAAGGAAAAGGTCTAGAGTATGGAAGGGAAGGGAAACTTTAAGGGAGAGTGGTGCATAAATCCGGGAAAATGGACTACTACCTTCTTCTTCTTTTGCGGTTTCCGCAAATCTTCACTTAGAGCTTCGCTCTTACTTTTCATTTTTCGACTTTATTTTTGGAGTTATGGATAGAGGTGCACAAAAACCGAAGCCTAGGAGATTGGCGTTTCTCATTTTTGCGAGATGCCTCAAACCCTTAGCGCACATACCATAATCCGCTAGGAATATCACTCAATCCGACTTTGGCAAGACACAAACACCCGGCTATGTGAATGGTGCCGAGTTACTCATCGTCATGATTGACTTCCCCAAACCTATAATTTCTTTCTATTCAATTGATTGCAAATATATGCTCTCATGGCCCTCCCACATCATACATGCCTTTTTCTCATTCACTTTCCAAGTTCCCGGATGGGTAAGGGAGGCTAATATTTCAATGAGGAGTTAGATGATCAAAGGAAAGAAGAAAGAAAGTATCGAATTGCCTTAATCATTTCAAAAAGAAGCATAAGAACTTATAATGTGATTTCAACTTCGATTTCTTACATGATTTAGGTAACATTTTCACATTATAAAACTTGCAAAAGAGGTAAAATCTATTCATTCAATTTCTTTTCGAATTACTATCCTTTCAAGCATGCAATCGTTATCAACTTAATTCACAAGTAGTGTTTATCATGGAATTCATCTCAATTCATTAGAAGCATCAAATTTTTCAAAAATTTTCAATTTTTATGGGTTTTTAAAGTTCTTTTTTCATGCAATGCAAGAATGAAACGTGTGACATATGATGAACATGCAATAATAGTCTCGTAATAGAAGCAACATATAGAGTAGAGTTATTACAAACATTTAGTACATCCCAATCAAGAATTACAAAAACTTGTTCGCCCCTAGAGGTGTGTGCAAATAAGCTTTAAATTTATAAAACTAGAATCAAGCAGCGAACCCGCAGTGTACGGATCGAAGTAGCTAAGCAAGAATTCCAGAGTATCGAACACAGGGATTTGGGTGGGAACAAATTCGATTTCAGGTTATCAAGCAATAAATATAGGAGTTTTGCAAATATTGGGAAAACAACAATCCTAAAGATCCGGGTATTCAGTTGTGGCAACAGATTCAAGATGTACTAATAATATAAAGACAGAGTAGAGATATGCAAAGGTACACTAATGTAAGGTAATCGTACGGTTGAGGTTCCAAAAACCTTATGTAACTCACCTAAAAGATACTCCTTATACAGGTTGTTGAGGCTCAATATAAAGAGGTTCTAAAAGCGAGGATTAGTATCAAATACCCGAACCTACAATCTAAAGGTCAAGACTAACTTATCCGATTGAGGTTGTTGAGGCTCACAATCGAGGTAGAGGTTGTTGAGGCTTCACTACCACCTAGAAAAGACAAGTCTAAACTAAGCTAAAGCAAATCTTTAACTTTGGATTAAGGTAAAAGCAAGGTTCGTAAACTCATGGAAATTACGGTTGGATCTTGAGGTTCCACGGCCGTGGAACTCAAGAACAGTCCGTAATTTAGGGTTGTCGGCGACAATTCTCTAACTCTCAGGGTCTAATCTGTATGCGATCGATCTATCATCATCTAAGCCACAACTATCAACCCTTCACCTTAGAATTGTTAAGGGTTTTTAGCCAATAACAGTCATTTGATATCAATTCAAGATTTATAAGATAAAAGGTGGAAACTTTCAAGAACTTTCAATAATCTTCAAACGAATCTCAGAATCACAATCAAGAACAAGCGTTTATCAAGGGATTCAAGTCAGAACAATCAATCAAAATCTTAGGAAAGAAAGGAAACGGGATGTCAATCCGATCCTAAATCAAACCTAAGCAAGAAGAGGAGATTTCTTGCAAAATCCTCCAAGAACTTCGATCTTCCTCAACGCGAAGATCGCTAACAGCAATTCTCCAATCACGAACTTTGATCTTCAATGAGATCTCCCAAAATCACCTCCAAGAATGAAG
>BSUD01000007.1:84109638-84143595 GCA_033239045.1 Fagopyrum esculentum | reverse complement strand
GTCGGCCCGGCCCGATCTTCAAAAGATCATGGCTTCGAAACGTGGCGAAAGGATTCGCCAAGATCACGGTCGTGGAAGATTCCACGACCGTAATTCTGAGGCGTGGAAACTAATACGGGTGACTTCCACGGCCGTAATATCCCCTGGAATGAACATCGAATTCTGCATCACAATCCACGGCCGTAATCTAGGGTCAAACCGTGATTTTTGCCTTCATTCGTGCATTCCTCAATCTAATACTCCAAATTGCTTCCAAAAGGTGTCCTTAATCTGGATGTACTTCAACTCAACTTCCCTTTGCTCGTTTTCGTTCGGAAATAGCTCCAAATCACCTATAATCAACATAGAACTCGTGTAGACATCCATATCGACAATATAGGCAATACTAGCTCATATATGCATAAAGCTCCATCAAAGACTATCAATATGAATCAAATACGATTATAAAACGTGCCTAAAATATCACAATATTTCATGCTAACATTAGGTCACTTAGTCTCTAGTAGAGGGATAGAGGTAGACAAGGCTAAGATAGAGACCATAGAGAAACTTCCTCCCCCAATTTCGGTGAAAGGGATAAGAAATTTCCTAGGACATGCTGGATTTTATAGACGTTTCATTAAGGAATTTTCTAAGATATCAAAACCTCTCACTAATCTATTGATGAAGGATGCGGTTTTTGAGTTTTCGCAGGAATGTTTGGATGCGTTTAACACCATTCGGCAAGCTCCAATTTCAGCACCTATTATCCAACCTCCGGATTGGACTCTTCCCTTTGAGATTATGTGCGATGCTAGTGACGTAGCTATTGGAGTTGTTCTTGGACAACGAAAGGAAGGGCGAACCCATGCCATATACTATGCTAGCAAGACGCTAGATGAAGCGCAGCTCAACTACGCCACTACCGAAAAAGAGTTTTTAGCCATTGTCTATGCTATTGACAAGTTTCGCTCTTATCTTGTAGGTGCAAAGGTGATTGTCTACACGGATCATGCTGCGATCCGGTACCTCCTTGCGAAGAAAGATGCGAAACCAAGGCTAATTAGATGGATTCTTCTCCTGCAAGAATTCGATCTTGAGATCCGCGACAAGAAAGGTTCAGAAAATTCTGTTGCGGATCATTTGAGTCGCCTAACACATCTAGAGGACGACCATTTACCCATTGATGACTCCTTTCCGGACAAACACCTACACATCATAGAGGAGTGCATCAACGTGATCTCCAAAGGTAACGAACCATGGTTTGCTGATTTTGTTAACTATTTGGTTTGCCAGGAGATACCACCCGGACTATCCTACGCACAAAGGAAGAAGTTCTTTAAGGACGTCCGGGAATACTATTGGAACGAGCCTCTCCTCTTTAAGAGAGGTCCGGATGGCATCATTCGGCGATGTGTGCCGGAAGATGAGATGCAAAGTGTCATCCGCCATTGTCATTCACTACCTTGTGGAGGACACGCAAGTTCGAACAAGACTAGCGCAAAGGTATTGCAATCTGGATTCTTTTGGCCTACTTTATTTAGAGATGTGCAATCCTTTGTTTCTTGTTGCGATGCTTGTCAAAGAACAGGCAATATTTCTAGAAGGAATGAGATGCCCCTCAACAACATCCAAGAGGTGGAGATTTTTGACGTTTGGGGAGTTGATTTCATGGGACCATTCCCATCTTCTTGTGGAAACCAATACATACTATTGGTGGTAGACTACGTTTCTAGATGGGTGGAAGCAATTGCCTCTCCCACAAATGATGCCATGGTGGTGGTTAAGTTCTTCAACAAGACCATCTTCCCGCGATTTGGGATGCCAAGGACGATCATTAGTGATGGAGGTTCTCACTTCATTGCCCGGCGCTTTGAAGCTCTTCTAGCTAAGTATGGGGTTACTCACAAGATCGCTACCCCTTACCATCCACAAACGAGTGGACAAGTTGAGATCTCAAATAGGGAGATCAAAGGAATCTTAGAGAAGACGGTTTCAAGGACTAGGAAGGATTGGTCCTTGAAGCTTGACGATGCATTATGGGCGTACCGGACGGCGTACAAGACTCCCATAGGAACCACACCATACAATCTTGTGTATGGGATGTCTTGTCACTTGCCGGTAGAGTTGGAGCATAAAGCGTTTTGGGCTATCAAGTGGCTGAATTTCGGCATGAAGGAAGCGGGAGAGAAGCGTCTCCTAGACCTTAATGAGCTGGATGAACTCCGCTTGAACGCTTATGAAAACGCTAAGATCTACAAGGAGAGAGCAAAGGGTTGGCATGATAAGCATATCATTCCAAAGGACTTCAAATAAGGAGATCAAGTTCTCCTCTTCAATTCAAGACTTCGCCTCTTTCCAGGTAAGCTTAAATCTCGTTGGATGGGACCTTTTCTAATTAAGCGTATTTTCCCCCATGGTGCAGTTGATGTATGGGGTGAAGCGAGCGGAAGTTTTAAGGTGAACGGCCAACGACTAAAGAAGTACACGCCGGAACTCCAAGCTGAAGAGTTCGCGCCTACCGCACTCGAATAAGTGCGAGATTGGTCTAGCTACGGACCTTAAACAAAGCGCTTCTTGGGAGGCAACCCAAGGTATTGCATATTCGTTTTCATTTTCGATTCATAGTTTAGCTTAAAATAGACGTTAGTGCTTTATTTTGCCTCGATTTCTTCCGGTATGTTCGTGTTTTTTGTTGCAGGAACGATGGAAAAGGGAAAGGGAAGGATAATGTCGAAGAAAAGTGACGAAATTTGGACTTTGGAGCTTTACAGAGAGTTCCACGGCCTAAATTACGGTCGTCATAGCTATAGTGCCCGTAATTTCCAAAAGCCTTTGAAAAATCACCAAAACCACAGTTCCGTACACTTCTACGGCCGTGGAACACCCCGACATACCGTGATGTTCAAAAATTTTGCTTGTGACTATATAAGCCACATTCTTCACAAAAACCACCCCAAACCCCTCTTTCCACGACCTAATTGCCGAAACTCCACGACCCTCTCTCAAATCCTCGTTTCTTAATCGTTTTTAACGATTCTTCTTCCTAAACTGAAGCAAATTCAACCACAAACAAGATCCAAGCGACGAATCGAGCGGAAATTCATCAACGAACGCACAATTCGGATTTTTCAATCCGAAAAATAGGTTTTTTCTCTCTTCTTGATTCTTGCCAATTTGGTTCGTTTTTGTTAGAGATTTTTAGGAAGAACTGATTGAGATTGGAAGAAATTAGACTAGGACTGCCTGTTGTGGAGATTGATTGTTGATTTGCTGAGATTTGTGATTTTCTGAGACGAATCACGGTCTTTGGGGGAATTACGGCCGTGGTTTCTGAAGAACATACCGTAATTTTGAGCAGAATGGATTTTGTGAGAAGAGTTTCGGGGAGGATTAAAGAGAAGAAAAATGATCAGAATAAGAAAAGGGAGGGTAATCCCTCCTCCTCATCCTCTAGGGCACCACCACCCTCTTCCCCTTCACCTCCATCCTCACCTTCACCTCCATCCTCACCTCCTCACCCTAGAGTCCCGACCATACACGACGATCATCTCGATGCACTCGATAGGATCAAGGAGAGGCCAGTGATTGGCCCTAGGTACTTGTTGTTGGAGGATCTAGCTCCTCTCAACATTGTGGAAGATCTTACTTGGCTCTGGGATAGAGCCGGACTAGTTGTCTTCTCGACTATCCGAGAAGACGCTTATGAGGAGATTACAAGGGAGGTTGTGACGTCTTTCGAGCACAGCCACGTAGATAGGACCGTCTCTTTCCGTCTTATGGAAAGAGACTACCATTTTAGCATCCGTGAGTTTGGGACCATTTTCGGGTTCCATGAGACCTTTAACGGTCGATTTCCGAGTGGCGTTTACGCCAAGGACTTTTGGAAGGAAGTTGCGATGATTTACGCCGACGAGGACCGTTGGCAACCCGCTGATACCAAGGCTAGGTTGATGTACCATCTAGCCTTAAAGATTGCTCACCGTGTTCTTTCGGAGTGTCTCTTTCCTAGGACGGAGACGCCCCAAAAGATCAAGACGGATGAGCTGTTCTTGCTTTACTCCATGCTTTATGGACGCCGTGCTGATTGTGCTACTCTCTTTGCTGCTACTATGAGCAAGCTCAAGAACAAGAAGAAGGGAAACATCGGATATGGTGGGATAGTTACCCACATTGCTAGGAGCTTAGGTGTTGATTTTTCTGCTTGCACCCGCATACCGGCCGTACCTTTAGGGCTACATGCTTTCATGACTAGGGGTCTCATTTTCCCCACACATAGAGGTCCGCCTTATGCGGGCATGCCTTGGGAGAGTAGGACGGGCAGGGGTATAGAGTGGCTGCCGGAGTACTCCATTATGGCGGGACGTTATAATTGGAAGGAGACGTTCGCTGCTATGCATGCGAACAGGATAGTAGCTCCCCCTTATGTCCCACCACCGGTTGTCGAGGAGGAGGATATGGGAGATCAGTTTGAGAGTGGAGGAGGAGCCGAGCAGGAGTTTGGCACATTTCCGGATCAGCCGGAGGCGGCCCCAGATGTACCTAGACGCTCTCCACGTCCAGCTAGAGCCTCAGGCTCGTCTTCTCGCCGCGCTAGCGTGAGTGAGAGGCCTACGTGGATGACCACACCTCCCACATGGTATGGCGTTCCCCCTCCTTGGTCCACAGAGCAACCAGCAGCACCACCAGCACCAGCATCATCCGACGCCCCAGCATGGTATAGTCAGGCTCCGGGATGGTACGAGCAGATGCCGGATTGGGCTACTGGCCTTTCAGAGAGAGTTGGAGCGTTGGAGATCCGAGCCGATGCTAGAGACGGACGCCTAGATGACCTCGACCACATGATGAGGGATGTCTACCGCCAGCAGTTTGGGCGGTTCTATGATCCTAGTTTCTCTCCATTCCCGCCTCCGCCAGCGCCGCAGTGATTTGATGCATGACCGTTCGCTTTAGACATTCCACCACCACTTTGTGAGTTTCTTTTTCTTTTCTTTCTTTTCTTTCTTTATTTTGAACATTAGGGACAATGTTCGTCCTAAGTATGGGGTGGGATGTACTAAAAGTTTGTAATAACTCTACTCACTATGTTTGCTTTCATTCGAGACTATCATTGCATGTTCATTATGTGTTGCACGTTTCATTATTGCATTGCATGAAAAATAACTTGAAAAACCCATAAAAATTGAAAAATTTTGAAAATTTTGTGCTTATAATGAATTGAGATGACTTCCATGATAATCACTACTTGTGAATTGAGTTTGATGACAATTGCATGCTTAAAAGAATAGTGAATTGAAAAGAATTTGAATGAATGAATTATACCTCTTTTGCAAGTTTCATAATGTGATGAATATTATCTAAATCATGTTGAGAAATTGAAGTTGAAATCACACTATGAGTTCTTATACTTCTTGTTGAGATGATTAAGGCAATTCGATACTTTCTTTCTTCTTTCTTTTGATCATTTTAGCTCCTCATTGAAATATTAGCCTCCTTTACCTATCCGGGAATTTGGAGAAGTGAATGAAAAAGGCATGTTTGATGTGGGAGGGCCATGAGAGCAATTATTTGCAATCAATTGAATAGAAAGAAATTGTAGGTTTGGGGAAGTCAATCATGACGATGAGTAACTCGGCACCATTCACATAGCCGGGTGTTTGTGTCTTGCCAAAGTCGGATTGAGCGATATTCCTAGCGGATTATGGTATGTGCGCTAAGGGTTTGAGGCATCTCATGAAAATTGAGAAACGCCAATCTCCTAGGCTTCGGTTTTTGTGCACCTCTATCCATAACTCCAAAAGTAAAGTCGAAAAAATGAAAGGAAGAGAGCGAAGCTCTAAAGTGAAAGTGTGCGGAAACCGCAAAAGAAGAAGAAGTAGTTGTCCACTTTCCCGGATTCATGCACCACATTCCCTTAAAGTTTTCCCTTCCCTTCCATATTCTAGACATTTTCTTTGAAAGTCCTTAAGATCAAAAGAATGTTGTATGACTTGGTGATCTAAATTGAAGTTTCTTATGATTGATTTTGATAATGTTTGAAGGTTATGATGCTTGTTTAGAAGCTTAATTGATTCATGAGTTTTCTTTGCTTTTTACTCTTTTTTTAAGTGTATGAAAGTTTGATAAACGATTGAAGCAAGGTTTGAGAATGATCTATTCTTTAGAAGGCACATTCATCCAAAAGAAGTATTGCTTTGAGAAGGTACACATATTTCATCCTAACTCTTGTTTTAAAGGCTTTTGAAAGACCTTGCTTAGGGACAAGCAAGTTGCAAGTATGGGGTTATTTGTTAGCATGAAATATTGTGATACTTTAGGCACGTTTTCTAAGCGTATTTGATTCATATTGATAGTCATTGATTGAGCATCGTTGCATAAGTGAGCTAGTTTGCCTATATTGTCGATATGGATGTCTACACTAGTTCTATGTTGATTATAGGTACTTAAGAGCTATTTCCGAACGGAATCGAGCAAAGAAGAGTTGATTTGATATGTCCATGGATTGAGGGCATTCTTAGGAGCAAATTGGAGTTCAACTTGAGGAATGCACGAGGCTAGGGAAGAATCACGTTCTTGCCCTAAACCACGCTCTAAAATACGGCCGTATTACAAACCACGTTCAGTTCCACGGCCGTGGAACCTTGCAAAGAGAGGCGTGATGCATTCCAGTAACTATTACGGTCGTGGAATACATGGTTCAAACCGTGACACATTCCACGCTCTAAATTACGGTCGTGGAAACTTCCACGACCGTGATCTTGGCGATCTTTTTCGCCACACTTTGAGGCCACGATCTTTTGAAGATTGGGCTGGGCCGATATTTTAACTTGCCCTATTAAAAGACGGACGAAGGGAAATTCCGTCATCTCCGCTATCACCGCTAATCAACGCATACATCCCCGCTTAGACGCACTTTTGCGACATCGCTTTAGACCTTGGCTTACGCCATCGCTTAGCGGCACAACTCTTGTTTGGAAGCATTTACATCTCGTTGGAGATCGAAGTTCGTGTTTGGATTTTCCCTAATCTCGCACTTTTGGTGGAGATTGCTGTTGAGATTTCCGGATTGGCGGAAGATCGAAGTTTTTGGAAGATTGTCACAAGAAGACTTCTCTTCTTGTTTAGGTTTTATTTAGAAGACGGATTGACATCCCGTTCTTCCTTCTTTCCTAAGATTGAGTTTGTTTGTTCTATTCAGAATCTTGTGACGATATTTGTTCTTGATTGTGACTTTGAGATTGGTTTGAAGTTTATTGAAAGTTTTCGGAAGTTTTCATCTTTCTATCTTTTAATTCTTGAATTGATATCAACATGACTGTTATTGGCTAAAAACCCTTAACAATTCTAAGGTTAAGGGTTGATAGTTGTGGCTTAGATGATGATAGATCGATCGTAAACAGATTAGACCCTGAGAGTTAGAGAGAATCGTCGACGAACCCTAAATTACGGGTTGTTCTTGAGTTCCACGACCGTGGAATCTCAAGATCCAACCGTAATTTCCCTTAAGTTTACGAACCTGCTTTTACTTTAATCCAAAGTTAAAGATTTGCTTTAACTTAGTTTAGACTTGTCTTTTCTAGGTGGTAGTGAAGCCTCAACAACCTCTACCTCGATTGTGAGTGTCACAACCGTAATCGGTTAAGTTAGTCTTGATCCTTGGATTATAAGTTTGGGTATTTGACATTAATTCTTGCCTATAGAACCTTTCTATATTGAAGCCTCAACAACCTGTATAGAGAGTGTCTTATAAGTGGGTTATATAAGGTTTTTGGAACTTCACCGTACGATTACCTTACATTAGCATACCTTCGCATATCTTAACTCTGTCTTTATATCAATAGTAAATCTTGAATCGATTGCCACAGCTGGATACTTGGATCTTTAGGATTGTTGTTTTCCCAATATTTGCAAAACCTCTCATACTTACTTGCTTGATAATCTGCAATTGAATTTGTTCCCACCCAAATCCCTGTGTTCGATACTCTGAAATACTTGCTAATCTATGCCGATCCGTACACTGCGGGTTCGCTTGCTTCTATTCTAGTTTTATAAATTTAAAGCTTATTTGCACACACCTTTAGGGGCGAACAGGCTTCGGAGTTTTTGCTCTTGTCATTTGATCATTGAGTGCCTTTGCAGCATTATTTTCCTCTATGTGGGTCTCTAGCCTTTGAAGACCACCAATGGTTGTTGGGAACTATAATCCTATTTTTGATCCAATATGGATAGAGAGGCAAATAGCTAGACAAGATCATTATGAATACTTGGAAGAGAAATACGCCTTTCATTGGTTCGACAGTAAAAGAAAAAGAGATGAAGTCATTGAGGATGAGCTTGCCTATTGGGATGAGCTTAATCCCCCGCATACGTTTTATGAGCAAGGAGACGTCTTTTATATGCCTCAAGTGCAACCTCCACAACAACCCCCGAGGATCGGATACAAATGATGTTGGAAAAAATGTTAAGAATGATGGAAGAGATGGAAGACAACATAAATGCTATTTCAAAAGCTCAAAAAGCCTTGGAAAATCATTTATCCAGCGAGGAAGAATTCCAAGTCTTAAGTCTTCCTCCTATCGAACCTGAAGCCCCTCTCGAAGTCTTCATTGAAGAAGAGGAAGAAGTGGAGAACCTTAGCCAAATTACTGAAAATGTGGCCAAGGTTGAAGAGGATCCAGCTGAGTTGGGAGATATTTCATGTGTGGATCATCATCCCAAAATGAAACTTGTCCCAAGCCTTGAAGAACTTTACAAGGTACATTCTCTTACTTCCTTTAAAATTCCTATTAAAATTTCAAATTTTTTCAAGAATGCACCGGAGAGTTGGAGGTCTCTTCCAAAAGAACCTCCTAAGGTGAGCATTAAACCTCCATTAAAAGTGCTAGAGGTAGATGCTCCTTGGGCAACAAGGAGTAAATTTGGCAAGAGCTTCGACACCAATGCCAATAAGTGTTTCTTGTTCAAGTATGGGGTCATTCACATGACGAAGACTGTACATCATCCTCAAGTTAGTGATGGGGAAGCTAGGAGGATTCTCGAGAAACAAATTTCTCGATCTAGGAAAGGATGGGACGCAAGGCTGAATTATGTCTCATTAAAGCATAGGAAAGTTAGGAGGATTCCGGTGAGAATCAAACCGTACAAGCTTGTTGATGACATGATTTATGACACTAGTTTAGACACTCTTTTAGATAATTTCCCTTTTCATTCATGCATGTTTCCACATTAGTTCGTGACGTTGACGCTTAATTCATGCATATTGTCGAAATAGACGTCTACTCGGGCTTTTGTCGGTTTTGTAGGTATTTTGGGGAGCTTTTGGAACTTAATCGATTCATTTCAGGATCATTCCTTGTTGTGGCACACATCCGGACTCTTTAAGGAGCAAAGGAGAACATAAAAGACCTTGTTGGTGCATGCCTTGGACAAACTCACAGCTTAATGATCCAAAGAGAGCTGAACAAAGAAATCCACGGCCCAAAGGCCAAAATCTCGACCGTGGTTTTCGCCATGGTTTCTTCTGGACCACTTTGACACGTGTCCCACGATCTCTTTGTCCGACCCTTTCTTTTTGGTGGAGTATTTAAGTGGACCTGCAGGCTAATTTGAGGATCTTCTCTTTTTTTGGACCCTTCTCCTCTAGCATCTTCCCCAACACTCCTCCATTGGAGCTTCTCTTCTAAGCACCCTTGTGGATGTTCTTGGGAGACATTAGTGTAGATTTTAGTTTTAAGATGAGATTTGAGTGGTTTTGAGTGAGGTTTCCTTTGATGATACATTGGAGCTGCATCTTGGAACCTTTGTAAGATTTGGTAACTTCTATTCTAGCTTTATAATGTATTTTCTTTGGTTCATTCTTCATTTTCTAGCTATGACTTGCAAGCATGCTCTATTTATGAAGTTTGATCTAGATTTGTATGTTGTTGGCTGAATAGTGGTGATTCTAGGGTGAAGGAATGATGTTTATGTTTTGGACTATGATTGTATGGACTTACATGTTAGCTTAGGATGGATTCGTGTTCAAAACCCTAACTCAGACCCAAAACCACGGCTTATTCATAAAAAATCTAGACCGTGGTTTTGGCCGTGGTTTTCCCTGTTGTGCTTCTATTGATGAATCTAGATGTTAGGATGTAGATGTGTTGAAATCCTAGTGTTTGTTGAGCCTAATCTAGCTTAGGGTGACCTAATGTTAGCAACCTTTTTGAGGGATGAGACTTACCCGGTAATTTCCTCTCTTAGATACATAAGATGATGAACTCTAGGTAGTAGTGAGCCAAAACAGCCGCTCTTAGATTGAGTGTGCTAGGATCGTTGCCTAAGATTTACCTTTTCCGAGACTTACCCGGTAAGGAGGTGTTTGACCCTTAGGTAGTGGCCGGTTTCTGTAGAATTCCCGTCCTTAGGTTCCTTGAGACTTACTTGGTAATAGGGCTTTAGGTGCGTGACTAGTGGAGCATGAGAATTACCAGGTAATTTCTCCCATTAGAGAAACACCCAACTCTGACCTTAGATCTTTATAAGCATCCATTGTCATAATCGGAATTCCGAATCTCTAGAATCCGCTGCTTACCACTTATCTCTTATCTTTGTGTTTGTGTGTTTGTGTTGCTTGTTTGTGTTGATATATTTATGATCCTTGTTTGATCACCCAAAACCATCCAAGAATATTGTGTTTTGCACTTTCTTTATTCCTCATCTCATCTTAGTTTAGATTTACACTATCGTTGATCATTGAATGACTTGATTTCACCTCAGTCCTTGTGTTCGACCTTGGAATACTTTCCTTCCTACATAACGATCCGTACACTGCGTGTTTCGCTAGGTAGTTTAGGATTTTAGATCGATTTTATAAATGTAAAGCTTTTTGTGCTACAATCCTAGCGTAACAAGTTTTTGGCGCTGTTGTCGGGGACTAGGTCTAGATTAAGTCATTTGAATTTGATTGTTTATAGTGTTTATCTTTCTTGTTACTTTTGATTTTGTGTTGTTTTCCTCTTTGCCTTTTCATGTTTGCCATGGACGGATTGTACTTCCAAGACGACCTTGACAACATGGAGTAAGAGGAATGGATGGAATACCAAGATCGAGGACCTTTCCATGATGAGTTTGAGTATTGGGAGGAGTTTAATGCCTATCATGAGTCATATGATCAAGCTGACATGACTACATTGCCTTATGTGGAACCTCACCATCAACCTCACAATGATCGAGTCGAATCAATGCTAGAAGAAATGTTGAGGAAGTGGATGATCTAGAGAGTAACCTTGCTTCCCTTTCGAGTTACAACATGGAGCTTGAAGCGGAAGTGTTACGACAAGAAGAGGTTCACCATGAGGAGATCCAAGAAGTGCCCGATTCAACCGTGATCATTAAGGAACTTCAAGAAGAGTTGGATGAAGCTTGGGAGCAAGTAAGGCTAAGGGATTTGGCCCTGAAGAATGAAAGAAGATTGAATTTCGAGAGAGAAGAACAAATGAGGAGGGAGATTGAGGAGATTAGGCAAGCTCTTATGCTAGGAGATCCTACCATCCTTCAAGGCTTACCTTCACCTCCTTCCCCTTTGGAGGAGTGCAATGAAGTACACTCACCCCCGGACATCCTTGCCATCAACCCCGGAACCACACTTGAAGAGATCATGAGGGAGGAATTGAACAGAGAGAACCACGGCCTATCTGGCACAACCACACCCGTGGTTTCAACCGTGGAAAGCTCTGTCGTTGAGAGCCCTAAGTTAACTTCAACTCCTTCCAATCCTTTCTTGCTTGCCCGGAGTACACACGAAGATTGGACTCCCTTTCCTAAGGAGTCTCCCATGTTGAATGAAGGAGGCAAGCATGATGGATCCATGATGGTTATGAAGCACTTCAATGAAGAATTCTTTCCAAGAATCAGCTTTCTTCGGATCATAGAGGATGAGGATGGCAGGCATTTCACCGGTGTGACCACGGAGTACCAATTGTCTAAGTATGGGGTGGCACCTATGGTTTCAACTCCACACTATCATCAAGGGAGCGGTGATGAAGGAGTCTATTACTCACCGGTGAAGAGAGAACTTAAAGCTTATCTAGGGATCAAGTGGCCCTTGTTTGTCATCATGGATGCTGGAAAGCGATGGTTGCTTGGACTCCTCAAGCAAACCATAGTATTCGAGGTGGATTGACACATCCACGGAGTTTGGTCAAGCTAATGACCTAAAAGAAGCGCTTCTTGGGAGGCAACCCAAGGGTAACAACTCTTTCCCTTTTCTCTTTCGTTTTTGCTTTTGTTTATGTTTTTGCGTTTTGTGGTTGTGTGCTAGCATTTAGGTAATAAGGAAGCCTTCCAAGGCGAGTTGATGATGATGATCCCATTTTCAACCATGGGTGGAGCGGACGTGAGACTTGGACGGCTTGAGGTGTCTTTGTTGTATGGAAGAGCTCCCATCTCACATACACCTTGGCGCGAGTCTCGACGCCGGAATGACTATGAAGAGCTCTCTACCATGCTTGATCGATCATCCGCACCACCACTCCACATGAGTGAACCAAAATACCAAAAACACTATATTTTTACATTGTGAGGACTTCTTTTACTCTTCTTTACTTGATTTGCACATTGGGGACAATGTGATTTTAAGTATGGGGTGGGGTTTTCATGATTCTTAGCATGGAATGATCGCATCTAGGATAGTTTCGTTTTATTGCCACACGTTTCTTTTCATGTTTTGCATTGTACATATATATATCTCAAAAATTCCAAAAAAATCGAAAAATTTTAAAATTTTGTGCTTCCTAGTTTGGATATGACCCTTATGATGAGATTGTTTTGTGAATTGGCTATGGATGGCCTTGTGTGTTAAATGGATTTATGCATATGTGGACTTGAAATACTTCTCTTGAATCCTATGGATGATTTGTGATTATGATGCTTGTCTTGATTGGATTGAGAATTGATGGTCTAAATTACATGCTAGTTCTTACATCATCTAGGAATGATTAAGGCAATTCGTCTCTCTTCTTCTCATCTTGATCATGTTATTTGAGCACCTCACTTGATATAAAATTTGACCTCTTTTGACTCATCCGGGAATAGGAGCATGCTAGTGTTGAGTGTGTGAAAAGCAAGTATGGGGTGGTGAAGTTGGTATATGAATTTTGTGAATGAAGTTGTTGAAAATGTGTTGTGAAAAGTGTAGAATAAAATATAGGTTTGGGGACTTTGGCTTTGATGATTAGTAACTCGGCACCATTAACACAATCGGGTGTTTGTGCCTTGCCAAAGTCGGATAAACCGAATGTCCTAACGAGCCTTGGTATGTGTGCCCGGTGTGAGGCACCTCGGAAAAATCCCGAGGTCCGCTAATCACCAAGGTTTCGGCTTTTGTACACCAATTCCATTGTCTCAAAAATAAGTGAAAGAAAATGAAAAAGAAAAAGAAAAGAAAAGAAAGAAAATAAGGAGAAAAATACACTTTGGTGGATGAAGTATAAATGTGAAGTTGTGGTTGTTTAGTTCCTTTCCCGGATTTGCACCACATAACCTTAGAAAATTCCCACCTTATCACCACGTTTCTTGGCCTCTTCTTTCCTAAGTCCTTAAGACCTATTTGCTTATGTGTATAACTTAGTGATCTAGATTGGATACTCTCATGATCATCTTGACTTAAGTATGATTGTCTTTCCGTGCCTTCATTCATTTAATACATGATTGCTTGTTCATTGCCATGAAACATGACTATGAAGGTGATCCATCTTTAGAAGCACAATTCCAAAAATATTTTCAATTTTTCTACATTCATAAATCATGCCATCTCATAGCCTATAGTTGAACCTTGCTCGGGGACGAGCAAGTGGCAAGTATGGGGTATTTTCATGATATGATTTATGACACTAGTTTAGGCACTCTTTTAGAAAGTTTTCCTTTCCATTCATGCATGTTTCCACATTAGTTCGTGACGTTTACGCTTAATTCATGCATATTGTCGATATAGACGTCTACACGGGCTTTTGTCAGTTTTGTAAGTATTTTGGGGAACTTTTAGAACTTAATCGATTAATTCGAGGATCATTCCTTGTTGTGGCACACATCCGGACTCTTTAAGGAGCAAGCTAGGAGCAAAGGAGAACACAAAAGACCTTGTTGGTGCATGCCATGCACAAACTCATGGCTTAATGATCCAAAGAGAGCTGAACAGAGAATTCTACGGCCTAGAGGCCAAAATCTCGACCGTGGTTTTGGCCGTGGTTTCTTTTGGAGCACTTTGACACGTGTCCCACGATCTCTTTATCCGACCCTTGTTTTTGGTGGAGTATTTAAGTGGATCTGCAGGCTGATTTGAGGATCTTCTCTCCTTTTTGGACCCTTCTCCTCTAGCATCTTCCACAACACTCCTCCATTGGAGGTTCTCTTCCAAGCACCCTTGTTGGTGTTCTTGGGAGAGATTAGTGTAGATTTTAGTTTTAAGGTGAGATTTGAGTGGTTTTGAGTGAGGTTTCCTTTGTTGATACCTTAGAGCTGCATCTTGGAACCTTTGTAAGATTTGCTAACTTCTATTCTAGCTTTATAATGTCTTTTCTTTGATTCATTCTTCATTTTCTATCTATGACTTGCAAGCATGCTCTATTTATGAAGTTTGATCTAGATTTGTATGTTGTTGGATGAATTGTGGTGATTCTAGGGTGAAGGAATGATGTTTATGATTTGGACTATGATTGTATGGACTTCCATGTTAGCTTAGGATAGATTCGTGTTCGAAACCCTAACTCAGACCCAAAACCACGGCATGTTCATCCAAAATCTAGACCGTGGTTTTGGCCGTGGTTTTCTTTGTTGTGCTTCTATTGATGAATTTGGATGTTAGGATGTAGATGTGTTGAAATCCTAGTGTTTGTTGAGTCTAATCTAGCTTAGGGTGACCTAATGTTAGCAACCTTTTCGAGGGATGAGACTTACCCGGTAATTTCCTCTCTTAGATACATAAGATGATGAACTCTAGGTAGTAGTGAGCCAAAAAAGCCGCTATTAGATTGAGTGTGCTAGGATCGTTGCTAAGACTTACCTTTTCCGAGACTTACCCGGTAAGGAGGGGTTTGACCCTTAGGTAGTGGCCAGTTTGTGTAGAATTCCCGTCCTTAGGTTCCTTGAGACTTACCCGGCAATAGGACTTTAGGTGCGAGACTAGTGGAGCATGAGACTTACCCAGTAATTACTCCCATTAAAGAAACACCCAACTCCGAACAACAACAATTTTCCTTAGATCTTTAGAAGCATGAGTCCATTGTCATAATCGGAATTTCGAATCTCTAGAATCCGCTTTCTTACCTCTTATCTCTTATCTTTGTGTTGCTTGTTTGTGTTGATATATTTGTGATCCTTGTTTGATCACCCAAAACCATCCAAGAATATTGCATTTTGCACTTTCTTTATTCCTCATGTCATCTTAGTTTAGATTTACACTATCGTTGATCATTGAATGACTTGATTCCTCAATCCTTGTGTTCGACCTCGGAATACTTTCCTTCCTACATAACGATCCGTACACTGCGGGTTTCGCTAGGTAGTTTAGGATTTTAGATCGAGTTTATAAATGTAAAGCTTTTTGTGCTACAATCCTAGCGTAACACTTGTGCGTGGGAAATCTTACCATTTGCCGGTAAAATTAGGAACCGGAAATTTTTTGGAAGAGTTTAACGATGGATTTGAAGAGCAATCCAAGATGTTCAAGGTGCGTTGAGTGTTCACCTCTAAACGTGTGCGTGCAAATAAGTTTTAAATTTATAAAACTGAAATCAAAAGCAAGCGAACCCGCAGTGTACGGATCGGCGTAGTTAAGCAAGTATTCCAGAGTATCAAACTCTGGGATTTGGGGAGTCAAATTCAGTTTCGATATAAACGAGCAAGTAAAAGTATAAAAGCTTTGCAAATATTGGGGAAAACAGCAACCTTAAAGATCCTAGTATCCAATTGTGGCAATCGATTCAAGATATTCTATAGATATAAGGACAGAGTTGAGGTTGCAAAGGTATAACTAATGTAAAGTTGAGTACGGTGAAATTCCAAAAACCCTATATGACTCACCCAAAGGCTCTCTCTATAAAGGTTGTTGAGGCTGCAGTATAGAAAGGATCTAAAGTTAAGAATTAATCTCAAATACCCATGCCCAAACCCAATAAATCAAAGATAGGCTAAAACGGTTAAGGTTGTGACACTCGAAACCGAAATAGAGGATGTTGAGTCTCACTACTACCTAGGAAAGGCAAGTCAAGGCTAGGTTAAAGCTAATTTTAACTTTGGATTAAAGCAAAAGCAAAGGTCGTAAAATAGAGAAAATCACGGCTGGATCTTGAGATTCCACGGCCGTGAAACTCAAGAATTGACCGTGGTTTAGTGTGTCGACGATGTTTCTCACACACTCAGGGTCCAATCAAGTTACGATCGATCTATCATTATCTACGCCACAACTATCAACCCTTCACCTTAGAATTGCTAAAGGGTTTTAGCCAATAACCATCATCATGATATCAAAAATCAAATTAAGAAGAAAGAAAGATGAAAACCCTCGAAAGCTCAATAACAAATCAAAGTCAATCTCAATTCCGAATAACAAAATTAGTATGTTTATGAATTCAGAAAATGGAATAAGAATCCTCACAACGATCTTAGGGAACAATGAAGAACGGAGAGTCAATCCGTCTCCAAAAGTGAAAACCCTAAGAAAATCTCCAAAGTACGTAATCTCGAATGTCGCGTCTTTCACCAATCTTAATCCTCAAGGTCAAACGAACCCTAAGCCACTGTCCTCAAAGCCCTCAGCAAATATGTAAGCCAAGGTCCTCGAAACTCCATTCTTAAGCATTCATATAGGGCGAAAAAAGTGTTACGAGAAAGCCCAATGACGTTGCTGACGTGGCAAATATGATACGTCACAAAATCATGGAAATCACGGTCATGAACAACTTTCCACGGCCGTGGTTTAGGTCGTGTAACTTTCTGTTGTGCTTCATACTCACTTGCACGATCCAATTGCCAAATCCACGGCCGTAATAGGCATACTTCACCTCCAAATATTCATAATGGTCCACCCTAGCACATTGCCATGTTGTCCAGGTGTAACACCCCAAATTCTGAGAACTCGGGGAGCTACTAGTTAGGACCTCAAAGTGGATCCCGACCTTAGTTTGACAACAATTTCACTAGGATCTTACAACAAGGCACAAAAGTATTTAAAACATTTGAAAACTTTAAACAATATATACATGAAGAATATGTATCAGCCTTACAAAGCAAAGGTACTAAAACGACGCATATGAAGAACAAAAGACATCCCCGTCCCCAACTAAATGAGTATGTGGACCCGGCTGACCATTTCCTCCGGATCTCCCTACAACTGTCTTAACCTGCAAGGCATCTACAAGCGGTATAAAACCGTTAGCTAACATTCTATGCATAAGTATAAAGGTAAAAGCACAAACACACAACATACACAATCAACATGCAACACTCAATCCTTTTATTATCTTTAATTAGGTGATATGTCGTTACTAATGATACTTATTTTGTGACACGAGGGATTCCCAAACCTTGCCCCTGTCCCCGTTTACCAACAAGGAATGGTACTAATGCATCTGACCGTCTACCTGACTGGGTTGGTCGTAGGGAACCTCCTAGACTCTCGCAAGAGCTAGGCAGATGATGTCACGACCCGATATCGTACACTTGGGTCAATTACATAATATAATAAAGTCGACCTAATCCGGTTTCGTTGTTTATCATAACTAACAAACACCACTCATACACATTACACTCATACAAGAAGCCAGCTAAGTAAGTCCGTGGATGTTCGCTCCAAATGGTGTATGCAAGCTTTAAATTTATAACCCAAGAAGTATGCTTAAAACAAGGATGCGAACCCATAGTGTACGGGTCAATTGTAATAAAAAGCAAGAATTCCAGGGGTCGATCACAAGGACTTAGGTGAAACAAAGCAAGTATAGGTAGTCAATATTGCAACTAACCACAAAAGCGATTAAAACAATCAAAGATGATAATAAGGTCAATTAAAGGAAATATGCAAATTTTAGGGATTAAAGCATCTAGTTGTGGTTCCAACTCAAGATCTCAAGATAAGCGGACAAAGTTGAGATTTTGCAAAGGGAAGGTGTTTCTAAAGTGGAATAGATCACCGGGTAAGTCTCACTACTCACAATTCCAACCCAAAGAACCTATCACCGGGTAAGTCTCAAGGTACTAAGGAAAAGAACTATAATCTCAAACCAACACACCAACTAAGGGAATAGAATCAACCTTTACCGTGTAAGTCTCAGGCAAACTCACAAAGATAGAATAAAAGCACACTCAAACCCCAATAAAGGATAAACCTTTATTACCTACACTTATGATCATGGGTAAACAAACAAAGGAATTACCGAGTAAATCTCATCCTAAGCTTGCATTGAACCAGGAAAGGTGTAATAAGAATAGGATTTGGCAAACCATAACACTTAACTCTCAGTTTCGGATCAGAAAGGTCACCTCGGTCAGACGAATTCCACCCCGGCTGAGATGTTCATCGATTGAACGAGATGTTCTAAAGTTAAGGATAAAGACTCGAGCTTTTAGGGTCCTATTGGAATTTAGGATTATTCTATCATTGTTTTTCCCACAACCTTCAACAAAAAGAGAAAGGGAATGAATATTTGAAAACAAAAACCTTAAGAACAAGGCTTTAATAACTGAATGAAATATCACAAATATAAGCGTTCCTTGGATAACAAATCCAACAAGACAAATCAACAAAAAGGGAATCTAAGAAAGTCTTGCAAAACCCTTCACAAAGCTATAACAAGCTATCAATCCTTCCTAGATTGATCTTCAATCTTCCTTCCTTCAAAACTCTAAAGAAAATCCCTTAATTGTTGTATGCTATCAGCCCTCTAAGCATGGTTGAACTTGTGGAAAATCCAACCCTTTATATAGGAGAATTATCTTCCAAAGATAAAATATCTTAAACAGATAATTTCCTAATAAAATATATCCATATCTCATAAATAGATCCTTAAAATATATGATCTTTCTTTCAGAAATCCAGCCCAAAAATATAAGATCTCTCATTCCAAAAATAATAGATCTCAGCCAAGAATAAAATATATCTCCGCGTCAGGGTATTCGCCTCGGTCGAGACGCTCCCTTAGATCACCTCGGTCGAGATGGTATTGTAGCTGACCGAGGTGACTCTAAACTGAATGTGAAATCTCTCAAATCTGGTCCAAAGTAAATCATTAATCCAATTCCATGTTTCCTGGATTCTTCCTTAAGCTCCTGAATGTAGCTCCTATGACTCCTTAGCTCCTTTAGCTCCATTTTAGTCCAAAATGTGCCATTTTACCTACGATTACAACAAAACTTGGTGAAGACCTCAATTCCCGCAAAGGTAGATGAAACGACAATATAATCATATAATATACATTCAAACATGTAGATTATTGAAGATAAAACGTCTAAACAAACCCCAAATCATAGACTATAATTCATGCTATCAAAATACCCCATACTTGTCCCTTGCTTGTCCCCAAGCAAGTTCCAAATCTTAAGTACAAGATAGAATGGATTATAAGTCATAAAGATCAATGAAAAGTTTTTCAAAACATTTTTGGTGGTGTGCTCCACTCATAGATCACTCTAGGAGAATGCTTCATGGAATTTAAAATCAAAACATGCTCAAAACATTTTATAAATATAAGAAAGTTGTTCTTCTTTGCATAAAATCATAGAATGCATTATAAATCATAATTATCGAAATTAATCATGTATAATCCAGTTTAAAACACCAAGTCAATCAACAAGCTCGAGGTCTCAAGGGCTTTCAAAAGAAGGTCAAGAAACATGTGAGGGTGGGATGTATATAGGGAATGTGGTTCTAGAATCCGGGAAAAGGATCTTTACTTCACTTCCTTGAACTTCAACATCTTCCACCAATAAGCTTTGCTTATTTACTTTTTACTTTACTTTTTGGGATGCATGGACAGAGGAGCACAATAACCGAAGCCTAGGAAATCAGCAATCATCAATTTCTCGAGATGCCTCAAACCCTTGATGCACATACCATGACCCGTTAGGAATATTGCTCAATCCGACTTTGGCAAGACACAAACACCCGGCTATGTGAATGGTGCCGAGTTACTCATCATCATGATTGACTTTCCTAAACCTATTTTTTTCTTTCTAACTTCCAGCCAACATCTCATCTTTACTATCACTTGCTTTTCATTTGCGTGCTTCCAAATTCCCGGATAGGTAAAGGGAGGCAAATATGTATATGAGGGGCTAAGCATGATCAAGAAGAAGAAGATAAATGAATGAATTGCCTTGCACATTCCAGGAAGAGAGTGAGAGAACTCATAATGTGGTGTCAACTTTCAAATTCATCATAATTTGGATAAAAACAAAGTATTAAACATGCCAAAATTTCAAACAAAGCATTTAGCAACTTAAACATATTATAAAACCTTTCAAACATATAAAGATTTCAAAACCAGTTCGCAAACAAAATCATCACTGAGGTCATATCCAGATAAGAAGCACAAAAATCGTTTCAAAAACTGTTTCAGTTAAGAACCCACCTCGGTCGAGATGTTCTAAGTCAACCGAGCAACTGCACCTCGATTGGTCAGAATCACTTCGCTTGAGGTCATAAAATTTTTTTCTTAAACCAGTTTTTGACGTTTTTCTCAATCAAATAACCTGTATGCATGCATGTAGTTTCAGATAAGCACATAGAGCATAAGAAAATCATAAATATACAAATCAATTCATATAAGTCATACATATAATGTCAAATACATATCCGCATACCCCATACTTGGGACACATTGTCCCAATGGGTCAAATAAGTCTAAAGAAACAGGATACTCACCAGACATAAGTTGAGCTGCATAATAAATAAAGAAAGAAATCCTGCAAGCTCTAATCCCAATCGGTGGTGGAGGTGGTGTTACGTACGGGTACTGGGATGGGTCAAAAGGATGGCCCATAGTGTGCTGAAACTTAATCTCAGCCATCATGCGCTGGTAGTGCTGGCTCTCCCGTATCTCCATCATCTCTAGGGATAAGGCGGCGTAGGAGTCAATCATCTGATCCGTCAGATTTTCAATCCGGCGGTGAGCGACGGGATCCCTCTGCCTGTAAACTCTACGCCTGGCAAGACGTGCTGGTGCTGCAGCTGGCTCGTCCTCTGTGTCCTCGTCTTCTAGATCGACGACTGGTATGTTGGTGCCATTTGTATCTGTCCTTGTATCCATGGCAGCACCGCCATCATCCTCCTCATCAGCCTCCTCCTCATCCTACTCCTGGGCTGATGCTGCGTCTCTAGCGTCCTCAATAAGAGGAATCCACGCAGTGGACCAGTACTGAGGATCATAAACTGAAAACTGAGATGACCATCTAATACCCTGAGGTGCAGTCTGCTCCCAAGGCATCGCCACATATAGCGTAGTAAGTCCACAAGGAACCAGAATCCTCCTCGTGATGATCTCCTGCAGACCAAGCGGCTTGGCAGCCGCCACCATAGTACATGCGCTCAGATCAAGGTTCATCACTGTAGCAAGATGTGTTACTAAGCCGCCACAACAAATATCCCCCTTCGTCTTCGCCTTTAACTTGTGAAGGTCCTCAACCAGCATCACTCCGAAGTCGGGAACTCCTCCGGTAACCATATAATATAGACTCAGAAGCTCACCCTGTCTAACCTTCTAGGGCGTCTCAGTACACGCCAGAAGTGTCTCGCTAAAAATACGGTGAGTGAGTCTGAAGGCAAGGTGGAATATGATCCGCTCCCTGAAATCTCCAGGTCTCCACCTGTCAGCATGCTCAACTACGTGAGCTATCTGTCCCCAGAACTCTCGAGCCACGGCTCGAGAAGGAAAATCAGAAACTGTGGGGGTCGGGAAGCCGAAGATCTCCCTCCAATGATCCATCGGGACTAAGTAGTTCCGGTTCAGCAACCGGTACTTGATGGCCTGCTCTGTAGGCAGGTAAGTCACGAAGCTCACAAACTCCAAAGTGGGCTCAAGGTAGGCTGGAGCTCTAATCTCCGTAAACTGCTCCAGCCCTACCATAGAAATCATCAGCCTCAAATCATCATCCACATAGAGGCAATCAAAAGCAGCAATATCTAGGAACCGCGGCGCAATCACTGGGCGCGCAGTAATGTGGTCATAATCTACCCGGTGACGCTCATGATCACCGGTATGGAGCGGCGAGAAGAAGAAAAAGGAGAAGGGGAGAATCTATCCCTCAAAACAAGCTGCCTATCAGATTTGGAGCTCATTTTCTCTCACTGTCAGAAGACCTCGGTTGCCCTGACAACCCTCAAGAACACCTCGGTCGAGATACAGGTCGGCTGAACCGAGGTGATGTCTTGTTAGATTCCAACTCTCAAAAATCCAGTTATTTCCCCCCAATATCACTACCAATTGTTCCTATGGGGTACTGATAGGTGATGGAATCACTATCATTTAGGGTAGGTTTTAGAGTCTTTTTATTGCATTAGTGTCGGTTTATGCTACTAACTCCTTGGTCCAGAAGAACATCAAAAGAAGCTAAGGAAGGAGTTATAAGCACTTAGGAGTAAAGATCGATCAAGAAGAAAAGTTTCTATTGCTTCACCGCCCCCGCGGGCCCTTGCAGCCGCCCTTGCGGTGACTTGCTTTGACGAGACGAAGACCAGCTCCCCTGCGCCCTGCCTGCGCCTCGCCTTGGGAGCTGGAAGGCGAAGAGTCTATGTCACCGCCCCTGCGTTGGCCTTAAGGCGCTCCTGCGCCTTGACATCAGAAACGTCAGGAAGGCGAAAGGTCAGACGTTGAAGTGCATTAAAGATCCGCCCCAGTGGAGTTGTGTAGCCGCCCCGGCGGTTCTTATGAAGATCAACCGATTTTGCCTAAACCTCCCCTGCGGTTCTTGAAGGCCGCCGTTGCGGTGAAACGCCAGAAGCGTTACTCCGGTTGTTTACACCACCTTTATGGCATTAAAGGTGGCTGTTTGAGGCCGGCTATTTACTCCTAATTAAGTGTCTTTTGTAGTATAAAAAGTCCATGGTTGATTGCTAGAATGATCGATGCTTTTCCTCAAAAAATCCATTTTTTGACTTGAGTTTTCCATTGTAATGAGTTGCCAACTCCCTTGCTACATTGGGTTGGTTTGAAGTTGCTTTGTTACTTTGGTTTAAGTTCTTTTAATATAAGTTTTTATCCAGTAATGCTTTGTGTTTCCTTGATCTCCATTGTTTAATTGCATGTTTACTATTACTTGAGATTGATCACCTTATGTTCTAAAGTGCATGTAAACAACTAGGATTAATAGGTTCCGGGTTCGGGTCATTAATCTAGTAGTAACTTTAAGTAATAATGGGTTGTAATTACTTAAGGAAAAGGAACACAAATATAAAGATAAGTTTAACGGTTTTAATCTTCTCTTTATATCCCTTAGTCTTTGTTTGAATGCTAACTTGTTATTTGTTCTTGTAGGTTTACGGAACTTTAATAGGTTAAGTTGTGTTGATGCCGGTTGGCTCAACACATATGTATGATCGAACGGGAGATTACTTAAAAACTTGTAAAAGGAATGCACCAAAGTACCAATTGCATGCTTAGAATCAACCTAGTGTAGATTCATCCATTATTGTCTTACTTGTCGCATTTATCGTTTTCATAAGTTTTTGTACATCATTTCAACCAAACCCCCCCCCCTTTGTGTCACTTGTCATTATAATCGATAATTGCATCTAAAACACCTTAACTCTCTTGGGTTCGACCCTTACTTAATCACTATACTTGTTCTTAGTGCTAAGTCGGGATTTACTTTTGATTGGGTATAGACGACCATAGAAATACCATCGGTCAAATTTTGGCGCCGTTGCCGGGAGTTTTTGTGTTTTATTGTTATTATTGATTATTGGTTTGAACCATTTTTATGGTTCAAACCCGTGCTACTAATTCCGGCTTTGCTGCTTTTATCCAGAAATTGAGAGGACGCACATCCGGCAACGAAGACAACAACAACTACAACAAGAGATGGTTGACCGTACTCTTTGTCAACTTACGCAGCCCACTTTGGCTCAAAACCCTCTTGCGGTTGCTATACCGGCACTAGAGGAAGGAGTCAACTTTGAGCTCAAACCGGGCCTTATTCACTTGCTTCCATCCTTCCATGGGCTAAGTGGTGAAGACCCCATCAAGCACCTTGGGAAGTTCCACACCGTTTGTATGAGCATGAAGCCGGCCAACATTACCGAAGAACGGATCAAGATGAGGGCATTCGGCTTCACACTCAAAGATTCGGCGGATGATTGGTATTACCACCTTCCATCCGGGAGCATTGACACTTGGGAGAACCTTCACAAAGCATTTTTGGAGAAATACTTTCCAGCTAAAAAGGCCAATAGCTTGAAGAAAGCTATAAGCAACATTGAGCAAGAGGCAACCGAAACTCTCTACGAGTATTTGGAAAGGTTTGCACGCCTCCGATCCAGTTGTCCTTTCCACGGATATTCAACTCAAGATCTAGTCTTGTACTTGTACAATGGCTTGCTAGACAATGAAAGGAGGATCGTCGATGCGGCTTGCGGCGATAATATTCTTAACTCTACTCCTGACCTTGCTTTGGAAAAGATACAGGAACTAGCGGAAGGAACTCGGAACTTTGGAAGGACCCCGGCTAAGAAAGGAGTTCATGCCATGAGTTCCGGGAAAAACGAGATTTCCACCGAGCTAGTGGAATTGAAGGAAATGGTGAAGAGGCTAACACTTATGGGAACACCGCAACAGCTCAAAGCTTGTGGAGTTTGTGCTGACCCATATCATCCAACGGACATGTGTCCACAAGTTCAAGATGACGATGCTGAAGTAAACGGAATGGGTTATGGACAACCACAGTAGCAAAGACCTAGGAACGATCCCTATGCATAGAACTTCATGCCAAATTGGCATGACCAACAGAATTTTGGTTAGAGGGATCAACAAAACCAACAACAGCAGCCCCGCCAAGGTAAGTATCACTCAACTGAAGATATGTTGCAGGTTTTGACTAAACACTTTGCTACTCTTGTCCAAACAACAGAATCAAGCATCAAAAACCTTGAAAAGCAGGTTGGTCAAATGGCAGAAGCTATTTCAAGGACCGAATCAAGGCTTTCTGGGGGATTGCCTTCCCAGATGTTTACAAATCCCAAGGAGAATATTAGTGCCTTAACATTAAGGAGCGGGAAGCAAATTCGACAAGAACCAACAAAAGAGCCACAAAACGAACCCTCTGTCGTTATTTCCGCACTCACAGCCGCCCCTGCGGCTGCAACTGCACCGAGCCCAGAAGGAAGGACAACCCTGCGGCTGGCTGCCCCTGCCCCTGCCCCTGCAGTGACAACCCCTGAGCCGCCCTTGCGCCTTCAAGCTGACGCCCCTGCGGAAAACACAACAGAAGGTCCTGCTGAAAAGGATACTTACGTCCGGCCTAACTTTCCGTTGTTGTACTCCGAAAAGCCACCGGCTCCTTTTCCTGAAGCATTAAAGGAGCGAAGAATCATAGAGGACAAGGACCTCTTTGAGAATTTCTCTAAATGCAAGGTAAACATTCCCCTCCTTAAGTTGGTGAAAAGTATCCCTAAGTATGCTCATTTTTTGAAGGAACTTTGCACTATCAAGAGAAATAAAAAGTTAAAGGGGAAACAAAAAGTGCAAGTGAGTGAACATGTGTCAGCAGTTTTCCAATGAAGAATGCCCAAGAAATGCAACGATCCGGGCATGGTAAGCATTCCTTGTGTTATAGGGGAAACCCGCTTTGACAAAGCAATGCTTGATCTCGGTGCTTCTACTAATGTCTTGCCATATTCAATTTACAAATCACTTGGCCTTGGGCCACTAATGGAAATTAAAATTGTAGTACAACTTGCTGATAGATCTAATGTGTACCCGAAAGGGATAATTGAAGATGTATTAGTGATGGTAGACAACCTAATTTTTCTACTGATTTCTTTGTAATGGATATGGAAAATGACTCACATGCTGCACCCATTCTGTTAGGAAGACCATTCCTAAAAACGGCTAGGACTAAAATTGATTATGTTAGTGGTAAATTGACCATGGAGTTTGATGGAGAAGTGGTGGAATTTGACATTTATGATGCAATGAAATTTCCTAGCGATGATCATTCTCTATGTGTTATTGACGTTGTTGAACCTTTTGTGCAAGATGTTTTTGATAACTCTGATACGGATGAATTGAGAAATGTGATTGAGTATGACATTGATGGTTTCAAATCAGATTATGTGTTAACCTCTAGCATGAAAGAAGTCCTAGCCCAATTAGATGGGCATAAAAGGCTACCTATCTCCAATTTGGCCATTGGGCCCACTTTACTAACCCTAAGAGAAAAACTTGTTCCGTCCATAGTGCAGGCACCGGAAATATAGTTGAAGGATCTTCCGTCACACCTCAAGTATGTTTTCCTTGGAGCAGACAATACTTTGCCGGTGATCATCTCCAATAAGTTGACTAGCGGACAAGAAGATAAGTTGGTGAACGTACTAAAGGAGCACAAGACGGCCCTCAGATGGACTATTACGGACATCAAGGGGATAAGTCCTTCCACTTGCATGCATAGAATTTTACTTGAGGACGAAGCCAAGCCCTCTAGGCAACCTCAAAGGAGGTTGAACCCACCAATGATGGATGTGGTAAGAAAGGAAGTGTTGAAACTCCTTCAAGCGGACATGATCTTTCCTATCTCGGATAGCACTTGGGTTAGTCCAACCCAAGTAGTTCCAAAGAAGGGAGGCATCACCTTGGTGGAAAATCAACATGGAGAGATGGTCCCAAGCAAAACACAAATTGGATGGAGAGTTTCCATTGACTACCACAAGCTCAATAAGGTAACACGAAAAGACCATTTCCCATTACCTTTTATTGATCAAATGTTGGAACGTCTTGCAGGTCATAAATACTACTGTTTCATGAATGGATATTCAGGCTATTTCCAAATAGCCATCGCACTGGAAGATCAGGAGAAGACAATGTTCACTTGCCCATTTGGCACTTTTGCATATCGCAGAATGCCCTTTGGACTTTGCAACACGCCGGGCACTTTCCAACGGTGCATGATAAGTATTTTCTCCGAATACATATAAAATTTCATTGAAGTATTCATGGATGATTTTACCGTCCATGGAGACAGTTTTGACGCATGTTTAGGGCATTTAAAACTTGTTCTTGAAAAATGTGTTGAAACCAACTTAGTTCTAAATTCGGAAAAATGTCATTTCATGGTCGAACAAGGAATTGTTCTAGGACATGTAATATCCTCAAAAGGGATAGAGGTAGATAAGGCAAAGGTTGATGTTATTCAAAATTTACCTTATCCTACTAATGTTCGGGAAATCCGATCTTTTCTTGGTCATGTAGGTTTCTACCGAAGGTTCATCAAAGACTTCTCAAAGATCTCAGCACCCCTGTGTGAATTTCTCAAGAAAGATGTAACCTTCATAGTGGATGAGGATTGCAAGAAGGCTTTCGACACTGTGAAGTCATGTCTCACCACCGCTCCGATCATCCGTTCTCGGGATGGGGATAAACCTTTTGAAATCATGTGTGACGCCAGTGACTACGCTGTCGGAGTTGTCTTAGGACAAAAAGACGGAAGGGCCTCTCATGTGATCCATTATTCATCTATGACACTAAATGGAGCACAAAGGAATTACTCCACCACCGAGAAGGAGATGTTGGTAGTAGTTTTTGCCCTTGAGAAGTTCAGGCAATACTTACTTGGGGTAAAGGTAATTATTTTCACTGACCATGCAGCCCTTAGGTACCTCATGGCAAAGAAGGAGGCGAAACCACGATTAATCCATTGGGTGCTCCTTCTAAGCGAATTTAACCTAGAAATAAGGGACAAAAAGGGAGCTGAGAACCTGGTGGCAGATCATTTGAGCATACTAGTGCACGAGAAGGAAGAACCAGGAAAAGAAAGAGAGATAGCCGGAAGCTTTCCAGATGATACATTCTACACAACTCTCTGTTGTGTAACCCCCCCCCCCGCGCCTCACACCAGCCGCCCCTGCGGCTCTGTCTAGGCGCCTCTGCGGAATTGTCGACAGAGGTTTGTCTTAAGCTTCAATCTTTTAAGCCTTGGTTTGCTGATATTGTGAACTTCATTGTCAGGAAGGAGTATCCTCCAGACTTCACCAAGGCACAACGAGAGAAAGTCAAAGCTGAAGCTCGACACTACGTTTGGGATGATCCTTACCTTTGGAAGCATTGTAGTGACCAAGTGATCCAGCGTTGCATTCCGGAGAAAATACTTATCATGCCCCAAACCTCTCTTATATTTTGTGAAATATTTGATGTTTGGTGAATTGATTTCATGGGGCCATTTCCTACGTCAATCGGGAACACATATATTTTGCTTGCGGTGGACTATGTTTCCAAGTGGGTGGAAGCAAAGGCCACCAAAACTGATGATTCAAAAGTGGTTGTAGTATTTCTTAAGGAAAATATCTTTGCTAGATTTGGAATTCCGAAAGCCTTAATCAGTAATAGGGGCACCCATTTCTATAACAAGACGATCACGGCTCTCCTTAAGAAGTACCATGTTCACCAACGAGTATCAACAGCCTATCATCCTCAAACAAACGGCCAAACGTAGGTATCCAACCGGGAAATAAAGACCATCCTTGAAAAGACGGTTTCTCCCGGGCGGAAGGATTGGAGTGCAAGGCTAAATGACGCCCTATGGGCATATTGGACAACCTACAAAACTCCCATAGGAATGTCTCCTTTTAGGCTCGTGTTTGGGAAATCTTGCCACCTATCGGTGGAGTTAGAGCACAAGGCTTGGTGGGCGGTAAAGAAGTGCAACATGAACATAGAAGAAGTAGGAGAATTCCGGAAGCTACAATTGCAAGAGTTGGAGGAACTAAGGCTAGATGCATATGACCATGCTACCACATACAAAGAAAAGACCAAAGCATGGCATAACCGGAACATCCTCCGGAAGGACTTCAAGGTAGGTAATAAGGTACTTCTCTTTCAATCCCGTTTGAAACTCTTTGCAGGTAAGCTGCGTTCAAGATGGACAGGGTCGTTCATAGTAGCCGAAGTATACCCTCACGGGGTTGTGGATCTCTATGACCCGCAAACGCACAAGGTGTTTAAGGTGAACGGCCAAAGGCTAAAGCTTTACCTTGAAGGAGTCAAGGACGATCCCATTGACGAGATGGTACTAGAGGAGGCACAATCAAAGAAGTAGAGATCTTACGTCGAGCCAACGACGTAAAACAAAGGCGCTTCTCGGGAGGCAACCCGAAGGAATAAGAAGAGGAGCTTCTGTCAAGAAACCCGCCCCTGCGGTTTAATACTCCGCCTCTGCGGTGACACTCAGGTCAGCACCGCCCCCGGTGCTTTGCCTGCGCCTGCAACACGCTTGTCACCGCCCCCGCAGTGACATCCCCACGCCCCTGCGGCGGCCATCCTTGACACAAATTCCCAGCGCCGCCCCCGGCGCTAGGCCTGCGTGCTTCTCTCCCTTGTCGCCGCCCCTGCGGTATCAGACCCCCGCCCCTACAGGTTTACCTAGAAAAGAAAAAAAATAGGATCTCGAAAAAACACCTATACCTACCACGCACCACCCACTAACCCTCTTCACCAAACACAACCACAACCCCTCGCACCTTCTCTCTCTCTCTAAGTTGCGAACGCCCCTACGCCCTCAAAGAAACCACCCATACCTCGAATCCGCGGGACTCAGGATGTTGCGGGCGAGACCTCACAATGGGTCCCGACCCTTAGCCTGACAACAATTTTACCGGACCTTTCTAACAAGGCACAAATAAAGGCAAAACGCAAAATGTTTATAATGTATACGACAGAAACTGAAAGTAAAGGTACAAGTTGGAAACTCAACTGAGTTCTCAAAATGACACAACTCCAAAAGAATAATCCAAAAACGTACAACATAACCCATAATCCAACACCATAATGAAATAATCATAAATTTTTCCGTCCTATAATGTACAAAGACCCCGACTGTCCACTCCTCCACCTCACTCGACGGCATCCCTAACCTGCAGGGCATCTACACAAACTGTTTAAAACCGTTAACTAATATTCAAAGCATTAGAATCAAGGTGAAAGCCACAAACAAAAGTAAATCATCATAACACGCAACATGCTCCAACACACAAGCCCGGTTTATTATCTTTTTATTATTAAGTCATATCCTGTTCTAGCTCAACTTCTTTTGTGACATGAGAATCACCCAAAACTCGCCTCGGTCCCCACTTACCAGCATGGAATGGTACTGATGCATCCAACCATCTACCAGCATGGGCTAGTCGTCAAGAACCTCCTAGCTCTACACAAGAGCTAGACAAGTTGTCACAACCCGTTATCATACACTTGGGCCAAATAATACAAGGTCGGTAATCCTATTTCCAGTTTAATTGTTATAATATAAACGATAAACAATCACCACCAAACACACATCGAAACTACTATGATAAATACAAGCTAAGTAAGTTCGGAGACTTACCTCGTCTCCACACTCAACTCACAACACTCTCGCTTCCATTGGGAAGAAGTCCACAACCTGCTCACAAGAGGATATAAATCACCAGCCCACTCAACTAAAGAAGTCTCAAACTTCTACACAAACGATCTACGCATGATCATTTGACTCTCATTCTAGGACCGCATCCTAGAATCCCTCAATCTCACAACACTCTCAACATAAGGAAGAACCTCATAACATCCTATAACCTCACATGATCATAAACCAAAGCCAAGAAGGAGCAAACTAGCCTAGAAGGTCCAACATGCTCGTCATACACAAATCCATCAAACCAACAAGCCTTAAGGGCTCTTAAGTTCACAACCACTAGATGGCATTCTCAATCTACCCTAGGTTCATCCTAGGCATGCTACTATTAAGATATAACCTCAAAGCTAAGGAAGGAACGAAGAGAAAGGGAGTAGAGGGGCCTACTGTTGAAAAAACGCAATTGTGGAGCCCGGTCACCGCCCCTACGGCCGTAGGGCTATAGGGCCTACTGGTGCCCCTGCGAAGCCCGGTCACTGTCCTACGGCCCCCTGGCATCGCCGCTGCACCCTGGCGCCGCCTCTGCAGTGGTATGGATCCGCCCCTGTGCCTCTGATGATCCGCCCCCGCGGTCGAACAGCAAAAGGTCGTCTTCTTCGTCTTCGACTATGGATCTTGGGCTCCAACGTCCTCCTCTTCTTGTTGGCTCTTCTCCAAACACCAGCCACTGTTCTTAGACTCCTCTCCATGACCTAAACGAGTTAAGAATACATGCATGCAAAGGATTAAACAAGGTCTCTCTTCAAAAGCTTTCTCCATAGCCATGGAGAAGAAGAAATGAAGGGAAAGGGAAAACAACAAGAAAGGAGAAGAGGGAGGAAGGAAGCTTACCAACTCGGAACCAGAATCTCCTCTACTACAGTCCATACCCGAGAATCCAAGAGCTCCAAATGAGAAGGGAGGTGAAGAAGGAGCACAAGAGGAAGATTGAAGAGAGTGAAGAGCAACGTGAAATGAAAAGTGAGGAGAGAGGGAGAACTTGGCTGAAAAGGTGGGAGGGAAACAAGGGGCCAGCTGACCTCTTGTCACCTCAGCAAGGAATGAGGGGTCGGAAAGCAGAAAGGGAGATAACGAAGAGTCTGCACGGGATTTTAGAATAAATTCCAACACTCAGCACCCCGTGCCCGCGGGAAAACTGAGCCGTCCACGCGGAAAGATTGATAAACCGCCCAACAAGGAATAAAATTCCGGATATTACAGATTCTCACTTTGTAATTGGATTGCTTTTGCTTTTGGATATTGAAGATCTTGGTATGCATTTCTTTCTCTTCTATTATTTTCTTGCATATGGTTTTCTTGTATTCTTCTTTTACCTTTCTTGATTTGAATATGTGTGTTGTTGGATATATCCCTGCGATTCTAGGGTGATTGGTTGATGGTGGTGGTTTAGATTGTAACACCCTGAATCCGCGGGACTGGGGATGCCACATTGGGCTTGGATCTCACAGTGGATCCTGACCCTAGCCTGACAACAAGTTCATTGGACCTTATAACAAGGCACCGACAGATATAAAAACAAATACATAAAATGATACAACTGTATATCAAAAGAGTATACAAAACCATAGCCTAGTATAAAACACAATCCTCACACCAGAGGTATACAAACATCATCCTCACGCAGGAGGTATATAGCATCCCCAAAACCATAACCACTTAATGTACGAGAGTCCTCGGCCTGTCACCCTGCCGGATCACTCTACAGCTCTCTTATCCTGCAAAGCATCTACAACACGGTATAAAACCGTTAACTAACCATATATATATAAAGTAATACATAAGCATAAGCACAAGTCATAAAAGATAAACACATCATCATGTTGTCACACATTTACCCGTTTTATTTATCTTTATATAAATAGCATACACTCAATCGTATATATATATATATATATATATATATATATATATATATATATATATATATATATATATATATATATATATATATATATATATATATATATATATATATATATATATATATATATATATATATATATGAAACTATGTGACACGAGGGACGTATCATCCTCGCCTCTGGGCCTACTAGCCATCTGGAGTAGTATCGGTACACATCCCGTGTACCTTATGGGAGTGGCGATGTGCCCTTCCCGTATACCAGGTCTGGCTTGACGTCAAAGAACCTCCCAGACTCCTTACGAGATGAAAGTGAAAGGTTATCACTGCCACTACAAGGGGGATATCAATAAAACATAGATCGGTAATAATCGACATCGCATGCTATCAAGCATATAATACACACATCACTCATGCATACAACTAATATAAGGATGGTGCCTAAGTAAGTCCTACGGACTTACCTCAACTTCTGGTACTCTCAACCTCGATCAACCTCTACACTGGAGGGAAGCACAGCCTATCATCAAGGCATACAGAGATGTCACATCTCTTATCAAGCAAAGGGTCACACCTAGACCTAAAGGGATCCATAGGGATCATATACATCCTATAACCCTCAATCGACATCCTAAAACCTCAAAGTCGTACACGGCATAACATGATATCATAATATCATCATCACACTCTCATTTGTACCTAGCATGATGTTACACACTCAGACTAGGAAAGGAATGGACAATGCCATCCTTAGGCAAGCCCGGAAACGAGACACACTTGCGTGGAAAGAACAACGCAAGGCTGGAAGTAGGGAACAACATGGGCGGCCCTGGGTGGCGTAAGGGCTGCGTCAGGCCGGCGTTGGGGCGTCCTGGCTGGGCACTGGGGCGGTTGGTGTGCAGATTGCACACTTTCAGCTCCTCTTCGCTTCTTAACTCGAACCTCTTCACTCGTTCTTCGGCCAGCAACCCCAAACATACATATACATACATATATACATCAAACAAAGCCTAGGAAGGCTGCCATAATATCTAATTTTGTGGAATCCTAAGCAAGAAGACAATAAGAGAAGAAAAGAGAAAGAAAGAAGAAAGAAGTAGAGAGAGGGGAAGAACTCCCTAGCTGAACCCTAACAGAGGAAGAACCACACACCATAGCCTCAAAGCTGGCTCCACACAAGCACAACAACATCATCAAGCACCATCATCATCATCAACATCAAACTCTCTTCAAAAAACAAGAAGAAATCAAAAAGAAGATCCAAAGGAATAAAAGGAGAGGAGAAGAGCGTAGAGGAGAAGATGCAGCTGGAGAGAGAATAAGGAAACCCTCATCTAGAAGAAGAAGAAAATATATAAAGGAAGAGGAGTCAAAAGCAAAGGCACGAGTCAACAAAGACGGTTGCAGCACACCATAAACCGCAGGGGAGGCTCATGAAGGCGCAGGGGAGGATCAAGGTGGCCGTAGGGGCGCTTGGTTTGGCCGTAGGGGGGGGGGGGG
>BSUD01000007.1:84090487-84109434 GCA_033239045.1 Fagopyrum esculentum | reverse complement strand
GGGGCTCAGGCAGAATCCAGCACAACTCAGCACTCTCTCAGCACCTCAAGACTAAGGCTCTTACATAGATGATGATAGACTGAGCATTTATGTTAGATTTGGACGTATAGAGTTGGTTTAACCCTCGTTCTTTAGAACCTCGGTCTACGGCCGTGGTTTATCTTTGAACCACCCGAGGTTACTTCTGTTGATCGGTAGATGATATATCTTTATGCTTGGGTGCCCAAATCCTAGTCTTTGTTGAGTGTTTTGTACCCTTAGATCCCTCTAAGGCTTACATCTAAGCTTGGGAAGTGACTTGACCAATGATTCCCTTACTTAGTTACCTCCGATGACGAGTTCTAGGTAATAAAGGATTCAAAACCCTTTATTAGGTTTGAGTGTGTCTTCTTCTTGCTTGAGTGAGCTTAACTTTAGACTTACCCGGTAAAGGTTAGTTCTATTCCCTTAGGTTGAGTTGTTGCTTTGAGTATATATCCTTTCCTTAGAGCCTTGAGACTTACCCGGTAATAGGTGCTTTGGTTTGGAATAGTGGTTAGAGAGAACTCCCCCATGATCATTCACACCTTATAAATACCTTTCCTTAGTGATCCCCACCTTGTCCTAGTTATTAGAAGTCTTGAATCGAAAACGCAACTGGATACCTTGATCTCTTGAATCTGCATTTCCCGATTATCATATTATTCATCTTTATTGTTGTTTGCTTGACTCATTCTTTATTTTTAGCATTGGTCTATTCTATTTTTGATTTATCACCGATATTGGTTTCACCTCAGTCCCTGAGATCGACCTTGGAATATTCTCTTCTACTGTAATACAATATGTACACTACGGGTTCGCTTATTTGTGTAACACCCCAAATCCGCGGGACTCGGGATGCCACATTGGGCTAGGATCTCATAGTGGATCCTAACCCTAGCATGACAACAAGTTCACTAGACCTTACAACGAGGCACTGACAGATAGAAAACAAATACATAAATTGTACAAACTACACAACCAAAAAGGTAAACTAGATCATAGCCGAGTATCAAACATACTCCCTCACACAGGAGGTATACAAAACATCATCCTCGCGTAGGAGGGGAACATAAACAACCTCAAAAGCCATAACCCCCTAATGTACAAGAGTCCTCGGCCTATCACCCTGCCAAATCACTCGTCAGCTCGCCTATCCTGCAAGGCATCTACAACATGCAATGAAACCATTAGCTAACCATACATATACAAGGTAATGCATAAGCACAAGCACAATCACGAAAGAGAAACACATCAGCATGATATCACACATTTAACCATTTTATTATCTTTACATTATACTCATTCACTCAAATCGTATATATATAGATAGATGAAACTATGTGACACGAGGAACGTATCATCCTCGCATTTGGGCCTGCTAGCAATCTGGAAGTAGTGTCGGTCACACAACCGATGTACCGTATGGGAGTCGATTGCGCCCTTCATGTATACTAGGTGGCCTGACGTCAGAGAACCTCCCAGACTCCACGCAGGATGAAAGGGAAAGGTTATCACAACCATGCATACGGAGCAGTAAATAAAACATAGGTTGGTAATAATCGACATCACATGCTATCATATCAAGCATATAACACACACCACTCACGCAAACACCCAATATGAGGATCGTAGCTATGTAACTCCTACGAACTTACCTCAACCTCGTACAACACTCAACCACGATAAACCTCCAATCCTAAGAGGGACACTACCTAATAACAAGGCATAACGATATATCAATCTCCTATCAATCAAAGGGGTCACACCTAGACCCAAGGGATCCATAGGATTATCCTCAACCAAAACCTCACAACCTATAATCCTCAAAAGCCATATAAGGCATAACATGATCATAACATCCTCATATACTCTCATCTATACCTAGCATGGTACTACACACTCACACTAGGAAAGGAAGAGGCAATACCATCCATAGGCAAGCCTAGAAGCAAGACACACCTGCATAACCAAGTGCAAACTCAAGATTGTGCAGGTGGCCTAGGGGCGGCTGGAAGGTGGCGCAGGGGCGCTTGTCAGCCGGCGCTGGGGCGCTCCAAGGTGGCGCGGGGGCGGCTGGTGTGTAGAGGGCACACTTTCAGCTTCTCCTTTCTTCTTCACTCAATCTACTCACTCCTTCTATAGCCAATATCCAAACACATACATATACATACATATATACATCAAATTAAGCCAATCAAAGTTGCCACAAGATCAAACTTGTGGAAGCTAAATTATGGATGAAGGAAAGAAGGAAAGAATGAAGAAAGAAGAAAGATAAGAAGAGAGAGAGAGGAAGGGCTCACCAAGCTGAACCTAAAAAGAGGAAGAACACCATCAACAACCTCAAGGATGGCTCCACAAAAACTCACACAAACACAACAAAGATCCAAGAAGATCAAGAAAGAGATCAAAGGAAGGAAGAAAAAGAAGATGAACGTTAGGGAGAGAAGATGAAGCCGGCTGCAGCACACCCTAAACCGCAGCGGTGACTCAAGGAGGCGCAGGGGCGGACCAAGAGAACCGTAGGGGCGGCCTCTGGCTCACGCAGGGACGGATCAAGCATAATGTGTGCCCTCAGCACTCACTCTCTACAACTCAGCAATTAAGGCTCTTACATCTCACCCCCCTAAAAACAAGTTTCGTCCCAAAACTTGCAAAATCCCAAATCCTCTCGGACCCATATGCCGATGTATAACTCTCTATCGGAGGTATCATATCTCCGTTCAAAAGGTCACAACCTATATCATTCTATAACCTCAAAACATGAACATGGAGGAACCATCAACTCTAGAAAACAGGGTCATAACGCTACCCAAAAGGCGTAGAGGAATCACATCTCTTGCCATACTCACAACACGGGGTATAGAGGAATTACATCTCTAGCCAGATCATACTCATACACAACGCATGAAGGACATCTCCAAAGAGACTATGTCCATCAAGGTAGCGTGGAGGAAATAATCATCTCCAGCTAAATCCTAATCACACTCAGATAGCATGGAGGAAAGAACCATCTCCAGCTATAATCATACATCACGCTAGCACATTAAGATCTAATAAGATCATACATCACATCATTGCTAGCATGGAATAAACACATCAAGGTATGTAAGCATATAAGCACATAATCACATACTCACCAAGATACCACTAAGATCTACTCATCGACCCTAGGTGCATCTATCTCAGCATAAAACTCTGGATAGTTCCTCTGGATACTATCCCCAGTCTCCCATTTAGCCTCCTCAGGTCCTCGCCTCGACCATTGTATCTTCAACATAGAAATGACCTTCTAACGCAGGCATCTCATACCTCACTCTAGGACGGCAATCGGATGCTCAACAAAGGTGTCGTCCGGCTCAACCACTAAATTATCATACTTCACAATATGTCTCGGATCTGGTATATACTCCCTCAGTTGAGACACATAAAATACAAGGTGAACACCCTCTAACCTCGGAGGCAAACCTAATTTGTAGGCTGCCCTTCCAACTATATCCAATATCTCAAAAGGACCGACATATTGGGGACTCAGATTTCGCTTTATGCCAAAACGTCTGATGCTTCGCGTCGGAGATACTCTCAACCAAACATGAGCTCCCACTCTGAACTCTAGAGGTTGACGTCTCTTGTCTGCATATGACTTCTGGGGACTCTGTGTAGTCAGCATCCTCTCTCTAATCAGCGCTACTCGAGCCATATCATCCTGAATCTGCTCTGGCACTATCCCACTAAAATTGCTAGGCTCATCCCAGTAAAAAGGTGTACGGCATCTCCGCCCATACAGTGCCTCATATGGGGCCATCCCAATCAATGCATGTCACCTGTTGTTGTATGAGAACTCAACAATGGGAGGTAATCAGATCATCCCTAACACACAAGTTCGGAGCATATCCTCAAGGGTCTGGATGGTCTCTCTGATTGACCATCAGTCTGGGGGTGAAATGCAGTCGTGAAATGTAGACTCGTTCCCAAAGTAGTTTGAATCTGGTTCCAAAACCTCAAGGTAGACCGTCCATCTCGATTAGAGATGATCGTCCTCGGTACACCATGGAGTCTCACAATCTGCCTAGTGTACTCCTCCGCCAATCTGCTCACTAGCCACGTCTCTTTGATAGGAATGAAACATGCCGTCTTCGTCAGTCTATCAACAACAACCCAAATGGCATCAAAACTCCTACTGGGCCTCAATCCGGTCAAAAAGTCCACGGAGATGTCCTCCCACTTCCACTGCGGTACTGGTAGTAGATAAAGCTCACCCAGGTATGCAATGCTCTACCTTGACCTACTGGCAGGTCGCACACTGTGCCATAAATCTGGCTACATCGGGCTTCATCCCTCCCCACCAATATGATCGTCTCACATCATGGTACATCTTACTCGTACCTGGATGTACTAAGTAAGGTGTACAGTGAGCCTCTTGTAAGATCCTTTGTCTCAACTCTACATCAGCAGGTATACAAATGCAGTCATGACGCCTCATCACTCCATCTGCTCCAATGGAGAACGGTGGTGCCTCACCACGAGACATCCTCGATCTAGTCCTCATCAAGGTCGGGCAGGTCCCTTACTTTTGTCGGATCTCATCCAACAGACTAGGTAGAACCTCTAAAGCATACAACTGTGCATCCTCATCCGGAAACTAGATGTTCATCTCTAGCCAAGCAAGATCCCTCTAAAGTTGAGGTTTTACTGTCAATTTGGCAATCGCCTTCTCTCGAGGCGTCTTCCTGCTCATGGCGTCGGCGACAACATTCGCCTTCCCTGGATGATACAAAATCTCAAGGTCAAAGTCCTTGATCAACTCAAGCCATCGACGTTGGTGGTTATTCAACTCCCGTTGTGTAAAAATATACTTCATACTCTTATGGTTTATGAAGATTTGACAAGTGGCACCATACAAGTAATGTCTCCAGATCTTCAAAGCATGAACTACTACTACTAACTCCAGATCATGAGTCGGGTAGTTTTTCTCATACGTCTTCAACTATCGAGACGCATATGCAATCACTCTGCCCCTCTGCATCAATACAAATCCCAAGCCTAGCTTGGATGCATCACCGTAAACCACAAAATCCTCAAAACCCTCTGGTTGTGCCAAGAAAGGAGCAGAACTCAAACGCCTCTTCAACTCATCAAAACTCTACGCACACTGATCCCACATCAATGAATTAACCTACAACTTGTCTAGGCACACTGATCAGACCACACAAATCTGTAGTCTTTTTCAGTAGACTCGTCAATGAACGGGCAATCACAGAAAATCCCTCCACAAAGCATCGGTAATAACCGGCTAGGCCAAGAAAGCTACACACTTCCTTGACGTTCGTCGGTGTCGTCCAAGCTGCCATAGACTCGATCTTCGCCGGATCAACCATAATCCCATCGGCAGAGACAATGTGGCCTACAAAAGCAACCTCATACATCCAGAACTTGCACTTAGAGAGCTTGGCATACATCTCTCTATCCCTCAGAATATGTAAAACCATCCTCGGATGGCCGGCATTTTCCTCTCTGCTACGAGAGTATACCAGAATGTCATCAATGAAGACTACCACAAACTGATCAAGGAAGTTGATGAAGATATTGGTCATCAACTCCATCAAAACTGATGGGGCATTCGTCAGCCCAAATGGCATCACTACAAACTCGTAGTGTCCATAACGGGTACGAAATGCCGTCCTGTGCACATCCTACTCCCTCACACTCAACTGGTGATATCTTGAGCGTAAGTCAATCCGGGAGAATATTGTCGCTCCCTGAAGCTAATCAAGCAGATCATCAATACGACGCAGTGGATACTTGTTCTTGATGGTCACCTTGTTCATCTCTCTATAATCGATACATAGTCTCAACGATCCGTCCTTCTTCGGCACGAAGAGGACAGGTGCTCCCCATGGGGATACGCTAGGGCGAATGAAGCCCTTCTCCGCCAACTCCTCGAGTTCCTTCTTCGGCTCCAACATCTCGACATGCGTCATACGATATGGGACCTTCGAGATGGGTCTCATGCCAGGCTCCAACTCGATACTGAAATCCACACTTCTTTGAGGCGGCAAACTAGGCAGCTCAGCAAGCACATTTGCAAACTCACATACCACTAGAATGTCCTCCAGTGTTGGACTCTCTTCATTCTTCATGACATAACACCAGAAGGCGTCACATCCTTGTGCTATCAGCCTCACAGTTCGTATGGCATTGTTGACAAAACTTGTCTTCCCAAGGTCCCAACCTCGGAAGACCTCAATCTGACCTACCACGGTAGAAACTGTCACAGCCCTCCTACCTACATCCAACACCCCACGGTGTCTACGCATACAATCCATACCATATATGACCTCTTACCCATATTAAACAAAATTCTAACAAGTAAACCATAAAGTAGAATGGTACTTGTAACAGCCGGTGTAGGTGGCTCCTCAGCTCGAAGACTCTACCCTGAGCTCCTCTAGTGTCAGTGGTACTCCCACCACGACCTCTACCTCTACTCGGCCAGGGAGCAAGATCCTTGAGTAGAAGGACGATCTGGGACTCTTTGTTGTCCCTATGTCTGCTGCCGAGGTGTCCTCTAACTACCTCCCGTCACACTGGCAGGCGAAGAACCCTATTGTGATGCAACTCCACTCTACCTACAGAGGGCAACTCTATAACGTGGTCTACCACAGGTAAATCAAGTCACAATTGGCCTCGTACACCACTGGTCTGCCTAGTGTGCTGCCTCTTCCCAAACTATCCCATCTGAGAAGCCCTCCTCTGACTAGCTCTCTCGCACTCATAACTAGAAGCCCGGTCTTGGTAATCTTCCAAGGACTCATAGTGAAATCCCGCCATGTATGAGTGTGTACTCTTCCTCAACTGGCGGGAGAACAGGTATACATGTTGGTCCTCAAAAGGTGCAATTAGACCCAGCAAAGCCAACTCAATCTGGAAGCGGTTGATGGCATCTACAATCGGCACATCCTCAAAGCCGGCCTCCACAAAATCCTACAGCTTCTCCCTCCTTAGTGAGGCAGGGAAGAACTGCTCTCTACTCATCCTCCTCATCTGCCCGTAGCTAGTGGCTCTACTCGTACAGTCCTCCACCATTGATGAGAAAGGTCACGAAATAGAGTCTGAACTAACTCTATCCGTCTGTCCTCAAAGCATCTGATAGACTCTAAAGATGAGTCCACATGCCCGATCGAGACCTCCGTCTCTAACCCTACCTTTCCAGAGAAATCTAGTACTCCCAGCTGATGAAATGCCTTCAACCAGGTATTTGATCAAGGCCCTCTATACTCCTCTAGAGCTCAAATAGTCTTAGCAGCACGAGCCGGCATAGTTGGCACCTGAGTGGCTCTCTTGGACATCTCAGATGATCCCTCATGCACTGATACATATGGGGCCCGTCTGCCAGCTCTAGCAGCCTCCTAAACACGTCTGATGTAGTCACAAAACTTTGGCCCCCTTATGGAGACACGATCCGAGTCATCTACTAGACTCGATGTGAATATTGTCACCTGGATTCCCCACTCCTCGTCTTTGGGACGACACTCTCAACAATCTCCTCATGCACCTCCTCCACCACTGGTGGATCAGCGGCGGGAACTGGTCTCTGTCCTATCACGCCCAGAGGAAGGGGTGGTCTACCTCTACCCCGGCCTACAAGAAAAGCAACTCTAGTCCGAGCCATATGTGGGGTATGCACACCTAACTTATAAGGCTCTATATAGGCCATATGTATAGACATATATATATATATAACACATTCACATAATCCATAATACATATATATACATATCTATACTGCAGAGATCCATGGCAGAGGTGACGACTCTTGTACATTTTGTTTATTTTATCCATCTGACCTCATTGCTGGTAGCAAGTGTCATTGTTGTTAACCTAAGACTTTGATACCAACTCTGTAATACCCCAAATCAGTGGAACTTAGTATGCCACATTGGGCTAGGATCTCACATTGGATCATGACGCTAGCCTGACAACAAGTTCACTAGACCTTACAACATGGCACTGACAGATAGAAAACAAATAGATAAACTGTACAACCAAAAAGGTAAACAAGATCATAGCCGAGTATTTAACATACTCCCTCACACAGCAGGTATACAAAACATCATCCTCACGCGGGAGGGGAACATAAACAACCCTAAAAGCCATAACCCCCTAATATACAAGAGTCCTCGGTCTGTCACCCTGCCAAATTACTCATTAGCTCGCCTATCCTGCAAGGCATCTACAACATGGTATGAAACCATTAGCTAACCATACATATACAAGGTAATGCATAAGCACAAGCACAATCACGAAAGAGAAACACATCAACATGTTATCACACATTTAACCATTTTATTATCTTTATATTATAGTCATTCACTCAAATCGTATATATATAGATAGATGAAACTATGTGACACAAGGAATGTATCATCCTTGCGTTTGGGCCTACTAGCCATCTGGAAGTAGTGTCGGTCACACAACCCGTGTACCTTATGGGAGTGGATTGCGCCCTTCATGTATACCAGGTGGCCTGTCGTCACAAAACCTCTCAGACTCCACGGCGGGATGAAAGGGAAAGGTTATCACAGCCAGACATACGGGGCAATAAATAAAACATAGGTCGATAATAATCGACATCACATGCTATCATATCAAGCATATAACACACACACCACTCACGCAAACACCCAATATAAGGATGGTAGCTAAGTAAGTTCCACGGACTTACCTCAACCTCGTACAACACTCAACCATGATCAACCTCCAATCCTAAAGGGACACTTCCTAATAACAAGGCATAAAGATATATCAATCTCCTATCAACCAAAGGGGTCACACCTAGACCCAAGGGATCCATAGGATCATCCTCAACCAAAACCTCACAACCTATAATCCTCAAAAGCCGTATTGTAACATCCGGAATTTTTATTCCGGATTGTTAGCGAGTTACCGACTTTCCCACAGGCGTGGCTCAGTCTTCCAGCAAGCATGAGGTGCTGAGTAACGGAATTATCCCGAAATCCCGTTCCAACCTCTCGTTTGTTCCTCTTGCTTTTGGAACCCTCGGTTCCTAGCGTAAATGAGAGGAAGGGTCAGTTGACCTTTGGGTTCCCTCTTTTGTGGCAGCCTTGGCACTTCTCTCTCTCTCCATTCCTCATTTCACGTTACTCTTTTCCCTCTTCCTTCACTTGAGCTCTCTTCTCTCTCTTTCCCCTTGGATCTTTAGGAGTATGGCCAACGGTGGAGAGCTGTGGGTTTCAGTTTGGTAAGTTTTTCCCCTCCCTCTCTTCTTCTTCCTTGCTGAACATCTTCTTCCCATGGATGAAGCTTTTGAGGAGGCTTTTCCTTAGATCCTTGGAATTTGTGTGTTCTTGGCTCGATTAGGTCGTGAGGGAGACCCTATATACCATGGATGATGTTTGGAGAAGACCCAGCAAGAGAAGGAGGCAATTGAAGCTCAAGATCCACAGTCGAAGACGAATAAGACGTTGTTTCTGGAGTTCAGCCGCGGGGGCGGACTCTGTGAGCCGCGGGGCGGATTCAGTAAACCGCCGGGGCGGTCAGCAATGCCGCGGGGGCGGTGGCAGGATTGCCAACAACCGGGGGCGGATGAACAGTGCCACGGGCGCCGTGACCTTCAGCACGCAGTCGCGCCAGCTTGTTTCCGCGGTTGCGTTTCTTCAACAGTAGGCTCTTCTCCTCCTTCCTCCTTGGTTCCTTCCTTTGTTTAGAGGTTGATATATGTTAATAGCATGCCTAGGGTGGACCTAGGCTAGTTGTGAATGCCACCTAGTGGTTGAGAACCTAGGAGCCCTTATGGCTCGATGTAGTTGTTGGCTTTGAGTTGTTTGAGCATGTTGGATCTGTCTAGGCTAGATTGGTTCTCTTAGACTTTTTTTCATGACCATGTGATGTATAGGCAGTTGTGAGAGGTTTCCTTATGCTGGGAGTGTTGTGAGGATTGTGAGTTCTAGGATGCGTTCCTAGGTTGAGAGCTAGGTGATATTGCGTAGATCCCTAGAGTGAAGTCTTAGACTTCGTTGAGCTTGAGATTAAGCTTGTGTTGATGATCGTATTTTCCTTTGTGAGCAGGTTGTGGACTTCCTCTTTAAGGAAGCGAGAGTGTGTGAGTTGAGTGAGATGACGAGGTAAGTCTCCGGACTTACTTAGCTCGTATTCTTTGTATTAGCGTTAATGTGTGTTGGGTGGTGTGTGTTTATTAATTATTGTTTATAACAACTAAACTGGAAATAGGATTACCGACCTTTATATTTTTTGGCCCAAGTGTATGATAACGGGCGGTGACATCACTGCCAAGCTCCCCGTGAGAGCTAGGGGGTTCTCGGCGAATGGCCCGTGCTGGTTAGACGGTCGGAGGCATCCGAACCGTTCCATTGCCAGAAGAAGGGACCAAGGCGAGTTTCGGGAGATTCTCGTGTCACAAAAGAAGTTGAATTAGAACGGGATATGACTTAATAATAATAAAGATAATAAACCGGATTTGTGTGCTTTTGAGTATGTTGTGTGACTATGTTGAATTATTTGTGTTTGTGCCTTTTCCTTTAATTCTAATTCTTCGAATGTGAGCTAACGGTTTTATACCGAATGTTGTAGTTTGCCTTGCAGGTTAAGCATGCTCCGAGAGATCTGGAAGGGTGGGCAGCCGGGGTCCGTACATTTTAGGAAGGGTTTTGATTTGGGGTTGTCTTGTGTTTTGATCTTTCGGTTATTACGTTTCGTGTGCCGCTTGTTTGGCGTTCGGTTTGAGTTGTACCTCGGTTGATGTTGTTGTTGCATTCTTTTGGGTTTCTTCTCATTTGCATTAAAATTGATTTACAATGTTGCCTTTATTTGTGCCATGTTGGAAAGGTCCGGTGAAATTGTTGTTAAGCTAAGGGTCGGGACCCATTGTGAGGTCTCGCCCGTAGCATCCCGATATCCCGCGGATTCGGGGTGTTACAAAGTGGTATCAGAGCCCTAGGTTGACAACAATGGTACTTGCAATCTTCTAAAGGCCGAATAAGGAATAAACAAAACCCCACGGGTTCTGAGTTTTCGTTTTCAAAATTCACATGCATGAGTCGGGGTAGAATGTACGGACCACCACTCCTTCCGCGGATCTTGGAAGCTTAGCTTATTGGACTTAGTATATATATGTATATATAGAGATATGGACATGAGGATTGTAGTTATGCATGATGGAATTGATGTGTATCTTTGTGGATTGTAGTTGTATGACGGACATGATTTTTGTGTATAGTTGTGTATGTGGATGATGATGTGTATTAGACTTTGTATTGATATGATGGCATGTTGGATATGTATGTTAGTAGAGATATGGACATAGGATTTATATAGTTATGTATATGTAGACTTATACATATAGTAGTATGTGGAGCTATAGGACCTTGGAGCTAAGATGATGATACGATATCATCACTTTTAAGACGATGATGTAGCTTATGATGACGTTCATAAGTAGAGGAAGACGCTCAAGCATTGAGTTGGCGCATTCCATGCTAAAAAAATAACGACGTTCTCGAATTCCTTTTAAAGGATTTCGAAGAGGAGGATTGGAATCAACGTCAATGAAGGACAACCAAGCAAAAGAAGAAAACGAGACAACTTAAGAGAGTAACATGGAGATGTGAAAGTGGTTACAAAGAAGTCACGAATGGAAAGACAACGAGACCAATAGAGATGACATATATAAGTTCTTCAAGAAGACACAGGGACCACTAAAGATGCGAATCGAGGAAGAGATGGGTTTCTTCCCATAAGGTTTGAGATGGTGTTCCATTACGAGAAGTAAAGCTTCTCTTAGACGCTTCTAAGCTTGGGAGTCAAGATGTGAAGAGTTAACATTACAAGAGTTATGAGAAGAATAGCATGATGGGGATTCACGTGGAGGCAACCGATTTCCGTTATGACGATAAGGCTAAGAAACGCCAAGAAGATAGAAGTGTGAGTAGACATGATCCCATGAAGAGGAGTGACGCAACAAGGAGCTTTAGTTATGAAAGGACTTAAGACGATGACCAAGAGATACACGAGCGGTTGCTGAATTATGCTAGAGCTGTTGGAGAAAGCACACTTACAAGATGTCGTGAGGCACGGTTAAGCCTATGAAGACGAGTTATACGAAACGTGAGGCCTAGAAGAGTATGATTACATTATGAAACAAGGAAAGACTTAACGGAGTTGAGACGGAGTACCCCAAGGAGGGTGACCTTCATAAGAATAGTGACGTGAAGTATAGAGGAATAGTAAGTCGTTGACCTTAGAGAAGGTCAACCATAAGCTTGTTGGTGATGACCAAGAATGCATAAAGCGCGGGTTGCCTGTGAGGATTTGTAGATGAGATGTATAACCCGAGTGGAGACTATACAGGAATGGTAACAAGAGTTGGTATATGACCGACAGTTCAGTGCCAATGGTAAGGAGGTGTATCAACCAAGGCGCATTGTTGGCCATATAGCGTTAAAGAGCTTAAAGCAAGTAACCATAACCGACCTCCCGGGGAGGGATCGTAACGACCTTGCGTGACCTTTTACGGTCATGAGATGGACATATGGAGGAATGGCGCGGATTGGAACCTTTAAGTTCTCAGCATGATAAAGGGATCTAGTGGATCAGGGGGAAGTGAAGCTTCCCGAGATGCTTTAAGCAAATGAGAAGATATGGAAAGAAGATGCATGTTATTTCGTTCTTATGAAACGAATTATAAGTTGTCGTGAACAAGAATTGAGTCGAAGTGGTTAGATTCAACCAACAGGAGCCATGGGGGCTACGGTGTGAAACGAGCGACCGAAGCTACAGTAACGTTGTAGGCTTTAAGCTTAAGGTGATGGTGCTTGAGGATTCTTGAGTTAGAAGTTTCAGTGGTTTCGATTGGGAAAATTTTCTTCCGGTCATCCCTTCAGGGCATCCTAGTGTGAGTTTTGAGGAAAGGTACGAGTCGGGCAGTTACATATGAGTACGATGTTTTATATGATCATTTTGCAGTCGAGATGTCACCCGATCTAGGTGGGGAAAGGAAAGGAACTAAGTAAGATTGAATTTCGGGTCGGTATGGTCACTACAAGTAATAGTTGAAGCCTTTTGAAATCACAAGTGCGATTGATGAGTTGGAGTTTACATAGAGAAGTATCCATCGGTTTACTGAATCGAGTTGTGATGAAGTCGCGTAATTTGTGGTGTTTCAGGTGATTCCAAGTGGGACACTAACCTAAGGATTTCTTTGACAGTTATTGGTGCATGAGTTGCAAGATAGATTCTTATATTCAGATTTGACGATGCCTTGTTGTACTCTCAGAATTAGGAGGAACAAGCTTGACATGGGACGACAAGGATACCGGTTATGCTGGATAAGAGGATAACTAGAGTTATCTAGACGGGTTGGGTGTCCGAGGTGACATCCTAAGAGACGTAGCGTGTTGAGAAGATCCGATAGATTAGTTGAGAACGAGATAAAAGTTTCGGTGATACCTTCCCGGTATGTGGAGAAGATATGAAGCACATAAATTGGTGGGCCATAACCGCCAAGTTGCGGGGTGATTTTGACACTTTCTTCCCTTCAAAAGAAGTGGATGGGTCGTGAGATCCGAGACATACCCGTGAAGTTTTGATAGGAACAGAAGAGGTGAGTGGCCTCCATCTTGTTTGAAACAAACATCGACTTATGGGGACTGTATGATATTATGAATACATCCAAGCGGGGCTTGGGAGGCATATGAAATAACAAGAGAGAGTTCGTGTGTACGTGGACAATTGGGGGTTGGTAAGAAGAATGACCAACTAAGGGTCAAATTTTTAGCCACTTTAGGGCGCGTGCTTCTGGTGATGTCGGTTTGGCCACGGGGTAACATGCTAGGCATGTATGAATAATAAGAGTATGATACTCACTCAGCAAGAGTTGAGTACCCCGTAGGGGCAACATGTATAGATGGTTAAGGACGTTAGTTGAAGATGGTCTTTGAATGACTTTGAGAAGGATCCGGGATAGAAGGTTACAAGGAGGGACCCCATATATACCTTATGGACTGATGGTTTGTTCAGACCATGGCGTTGGTCCGGTTGAGCACCATAAGACGAGAAAGAAGGCTTCATCCACCGTCAGTTGTAGTGGTATTAATAGAATACTTCTAGAGAGATTGTACTAGTTTGGGACTATGTAACGAAGGTGACGTGTTTGGGTCATTGGGAACCAACCGATGGAAATGATATAGTTACACCCTTTTTGGAAACAAGGCCGATAAGTCGGCTAATTGGGAAGTCCTCAATGTGATAGCAAGATGTTTGGTATACTGAGTATCGTTTTCTCGGATGGAGATGAGCGTTTTGTTTTGGGAATTTGTGGGCGGCAGGATCGTGCCGCATAAGAGACCCTATGTCTTACATGATAGTTTCACGTTGGATATTGGATCGAGTACAAAGGACTTTGGTGACCAATCGATGCCATGTAGAGGGTATATTGCGAGTTAAGGAGGTAAAGGTAGACCTGATAACTTCCCTTGGGTTGAGTTATCGTGATGACAATTGAGAAGTACCGTCGATATGCCCTTCTTCGAAGCAAGTTGTGGACGGGAGTGTAGTACCCTGTAATGTTAGAATTGGTGAGTATAGGTAAGTTTAGCCGAACAGATACGTGATGACCTCGCTTGGGTGGCGGCGGTCCAAAGGCAGACGCTAGACGAGCTAAGTCACGAGGAAGTATGCACCGAAAAGAGGTACGGACCCTTGGGTTCAGTTACGGAAAGAGTTGAGTTAAGAGTAGCACGGACGCGAGGCGTCGGACGTATTGGTCGTTAGAAAAGAGTTGGGTTTTCCAATATATCGGACCTTTTGGGAGATACTGACGCAAGTAGGAAGTGGTCTACCGCTTGGCATGGCCACCGAGAGTGGAGGATGTTCATCAGAGTTTTAGTATGAAGATCGATGGAATACATGTACGACTCGAGTCATAAGGTTAGTCGTGTTGATCTAGTGGTAGACGAGGAGCCGGTGAGGCTACCGAGAGGATGTGAGATAGTATCTTTGTAGGAGTTTATGTTGACCTAGTTACATCATGTTGGCCGTTGGGGTAGATATTAGGTGCATGTGTGTTTCTATGTGTTTGGTGCCCCGAGCGGGAATGTGTGTATGATTGGTTAGCTTTTGTCTTTTATGCGCTACGCGGTTCACACGGGTATGTATGCAGGCCTTGCGAGGTCTTGACGTGGCTACAAGAGTGGGTGATGGTTATCGATTAGGGAGTTACACGTTACGGTTTTTAGTGGTTACCGAGTTCTTACCGAGAGTTTTACGTTTTGCAAGTTTCGGGACAAAACTTGTTTTTAAGGGGATTAGTTGTAACATCCGGAATTTTTATTCCGGATTGTTAGCGAGTTACCGACCTTCCTGCAGGCGTGGCTCAGTCTTCCCGCAGGCACGAGGTGTTGAGTAACGGAATTATCCCGAAATCCCATTTCAACCTCTCGTTTGTTCCTCTTGCTTTTGGAACCCTCGATTCCTTGCGTAAATGAGAGGAAGGGTCAGCTGACCTTTGGGTTCCCTCTTTTGTGGCAACCTTGGCACTTCTCTCTCTCTCCATTCCTCATTTCACGTTACTCTTTTCCCTCTTCCTTCACTTGAGCTCTCTTCTCTCTCTTTCCCCTTGGATCTCTAGGAGTATGGCCAGCAGTGGAGAGATGTGGGTTTCAGTTTGGTAAGTTTTTCCCCTCCCTCTCTTCTTCTTCCTTGCTGAACATCTTCTTCTTCTCCTCTTCTTCTCCATTGCCATGGATGAAGCTTTTGAGGAGGCTTTTCCTTAGATCCTTTGCATGTGTGTGTTCTTGGCTCGATTAGGTCGTGAGGGAGACCCTATATACCATGGATGATGTTTGGAGAAGACCCAGCAAGAGAAGGAGGCCATTGAAGTTCAAGATCCACAGTCGAAGACGAAGAAGACGTTGTTTCTGGAGTTCAGCCGCGGGGGCGGACTTTGTGAGCCGCGGGGGCGGTCAGCAACGCCGAGGGGGCGGCGGCGGGATTGCCAGCAGCCGGGGGGGGATGAACAGTGCTGCGGGTGCCGTGACCTTCAGCACGTAGTCGCGCCAGCTTGTTTCCGCGGCTGCGTTTCTTCAACAGTAGGCTCTTCTCCTCCTTCCTCCTTGGTTCCTTCCTTTGCTTAGAGGTTGATATATGTTAGTAGCATGCCTAGGGTGGACCTAGGGTAGTTGTGAATGCCACCTGGTGGTTGAGAACCTAGGAGCCCTTATGGCTCGATGTGGTTGTTGGCTTTGAGTTGTTTGAGCATGTTGGATCTTTCTAGGCTTGATTGGCTCTCCTAGACTTTTTTTCTTGACCATGTGATGTATAGGCTGTTGTGAGAGGTTTCCTTGTGCTGGGAGTGTTGTGAGGATTGTGAGTTCTAGGATGTGTTCCTAGGTTGAGAGCTAGGTGATCTTGCGTAGATCCCTAGAGTGAAGTCTTAGACTTCGTTGAGCTTGAGCTTGAGCTTGTGTTGATGATCGTATTTTCCTTTGTGAGCAGGTTGTGGACTTCATCTTTAAGGAAGCGAGAGTGTGTGAGTTGAGTGAGATGACAAGGTAAGTCTCCGGACTTACTTAGCTCGTATTCTTTGTATTAGCGTTAATGTGTGTTGGGTGGTGTGTGTTTATTAATTATTGTTTATAACAACTAAACCAGAAATAGGATTACCGACCTTATATTTTTTGGCCCAATTGTATGATAACGGGCGGTGACATCACTGCCTAGCTCCCCTTGAGAGCTAGGGGTTCTCGGCGACTGGTCCGTGCTGGTTAGACGGTCAGAGGCATCCGAACCGTTCCATTGCCGGAAGAAGGGACCGAGGCGAGTTTTGGAAGATTCTCGTATCACAAAAGAAGTTGAATTAGAACGGGATATGGCTTGATAATAATAAAGATAATAAACCGGATTTGTGTGCTTTTGAGTATGTTGTGTGACTATATTGAATTATATGTGTTTGTGCCTTTCCCTTTAATTCTAATGCTTCGAATGTGAGCTAACGGTTTTATACTAAATGTTGTACTTTGCCTTGCAGGTTAGGCATGCTCCGAGAGATCTGGAAGGGTGGGCAGCCGGGGTCCGTACATTTTAGGAAGGGTTTTGAGTTGGAGTTTTCTTGTGTTTTGATCTTTCAGTTATTACGTTTCGTGTGCCGCTTGTTTGGCGTTCGGTTTGAGTTGTACCTCGGCTGAAGTTGTTGTTGCATTCTTTTGGGTTTCTTCTCATTTGCATTAAAATTGATTTACAATTTTGCCTTTATTTGTGCCATGTTGGAAAAGTCTGGTGAAATTGTTGTCAAGCTAAGGGTCAGGACCCATTGTGAGGTCTCGCTCCTAGCATCCCGATATCCCGCGGATTCGGGATGTTACACGTATAAGGCATAACATCATCATAACATCCTCATATACTCTCATATATACCTAGCATGGTACTAAACACTCACACTAGGAAAGGAAGAGGCAATACCATCGATAGGCAAGCCTAGAAGCAAGACACACCTGCAGAACCAAGTGCAAACTCAAGATGGTTGATAGGTGATGGAATCACTATCATTTAGGGTAGGTTTTAGAGTCTTTTTATTGCATTAGTGTTGGTTTATGCTATTAACTCCTTGGTCCAGAAGAAGAAGACTAAAAGAAGCTAAAGAAGGAGTTATAAGCACTTAGGAGTGAAGATCGATCACGAAGCAAAGCTTCTAATGCCTCACCGCCCCAGCGGGTCCTTGCAGCCGCCCCTGCGGATGACGTTTTCCACTGGAGCTCTCCCTACGTCTTCGCCAACACCTACCATGAAGTATGCCACCGCCCCTACGCCACTCCTTGGCGCCCCTACGGTGACCTGCCCTGAAGAAATGAAGATCAACTCCTCTGCGTCTCCCACTGCACCCCTGCCTGCACCTCAACCTGGGAGCTGGAAGGCGAAGAGGTTGTGTCACCGCCCCTACGTCGACATAGGGACGCCCCGGCGGCTTGGCATTAGAAACGTCAGGAATCGAAAGGTCAGACGTTGAAGAGCATTGGACCCGCCCCAACGGAATTGTGTAGCCGCCCCAGCAGCTTTGAAGAAGATCAACCGATTCTGCCTAAACTGCCCCAGCGGTTGCTGAAGGCCGCCCCTACGGTTTAACGCCAGAAGCTTTACTCAGGCTGTTTACACCACCTTTATGGCATTTAAGGTGGTTGTTTTGGGCCGGCCATTTACTCCTATTTAGTGTCTTTTGTAGTATATATAGTCCATGGTTGATTGCTAGAATCATCCATCTTATCATCTTGTTAGCCAACAAATTATCCACTTAGATTGTCTTGCTACCTTATAAGGAGTTGCTAACTCCCTTGCTACATTGGGTTGGTTTGAAGTTGCATTGTTACTTTGGTTGTAAGTTCTTTATAATATAAGTTTTCATTCAGTAATACTTTGTGTCTCCTCGATCTCCATTGTCTAATTGCATGTTTACTATTGCTTGAGATTGATCACCTTAGGTTCTAAAGTGCATGTAAACAACTAGGATTATTAGGTTCTGGGTTCGGGTCTTTAATCTAGTCGCAACTTTAAGTAATAACGGGTTGTGATTACTTAAAGAAAAGGAAAACAAATATAAAGATAAGTTTAACGGTTTTAATCTTCTCTTTATATCCCTTAGTCTTTGTTTGAAAGCTAACTTGTTATTTGTTCTTGTAGGTTTACGGAACTCTAACCTGTTAAGTTGTGTTGATGCCGGTTGGCTCAACACATACATATGATCGAGACAGGAGATTACTTGAAAACTTGTAAAAAGAACTCACCAAAGTAGCAATTGCATGTTTAGAATCAACCTAGTGTAGATTCATCCACTATTGTCTTAATTGTCGCATTAATCGTTTTCCTAAGTTTTTGTGCATCAATTCAACCAAACCCCCCCC
>BSUD01000007.1:83987556-84090266 GCA_033239045.1 Fagopyrum esculentum | reverse complement strand
CCCCCCCCCCCCCTTGTGTTACTTGTCACTATAATCGATAATCGCATCTAAAATACCTTAACTCTCTTGGGTTCGACCCTTACTTAATCACTATACTTGTTCTTAGTGCTAAGTCGGGATTTACTTTTGATTGGGTATAGACGACCGTAGAAATACCGTCGGTCAAATTTTGGCGCCGTTGCCGGGGAGTTTTAGTGTTTTATTGTTATTATTAATTATTGGTTTGAATCATTTTTATGGTTCAAACCCGTGCTACTAATTCCGGCTTTGCTTCTTTTGATCCAGAAGTTGAGAGGACGCACATCCGGCAACAAAGACAACAACAACTTCAACAAGAGATGGCTGACCATACTCTTCGTCAACTTACGCAGCCCACCTTGGCTCAAAACCCTCTTGCGGTCACTATACCGGCACTAGGGGAAGGAGTCAACTTTGAGCTCAAGCCGGGCCTCATTCACTTGCTCCCATCCTTCCATGGCTAAGTGGTGAAGACCCCATCAAGCACCTTAGGAAGTTCCATACCGTGTGTATGAGCATGAAGCCGGCCAACATTACCGAAGAACAAATCAAGATGAGGGCATTCGGCTTCACACTCAAAGATTCGGCGGATGATTGGTATTACCACCTTCCATCCGGGAGTATCGACACTTGGGAGAACCTTCACAAGGCGTTCTTGGAGAAATACTTTCCAGCTAAGAAGGTCAATAGCTTGAAGAAAGCTATAAGCAATATCTAGCAAGAGGCAAACAAAACTCTCTACGAGTACTTCGAAAGGTTTGCACGCCTCCGATCCAGCTGTCCTTTTCACGGATATTCAACTCAAGATCTAGTCTTGTACTTGTACAATGGCTTGCTAGACAATGAATGGAGGATCGTCGATGCGGCTTGCGGAGGTAATATTCTTAACTCTACTCCTGACCTTGCTTTGGAAAAGATAGAGGAACTAGCGGAAGGAACTCGGAACTTTGGAAGAACTCCGGCAAAGAAAGGAGTTCATGCTGTGAGTTCCGGAAAGAGTGACATTTCTACCGAGCTCGCGCAATTGAAGTAAATGGTGAGGCTAACACTTATGGGAACACCACAGCAGCTCAAAGCTTGTGGAGTTTGTGCTGACCCGTATCATCCAACGGACATGTGTCCACAAGTCCAGGATGATGATGTTGAGATAAACGCAATGGGTTATGGACAACCACAACAGCAAAGACCTAGGAACGATCCCTATGCACAGAATTTCATGCCAAATTGGCGTGACCAACAACAACAGCCTCGCCAAGGTAAGTATCACTCAATTGAAGATATGTTGCAGGTTTTGACTAAACATTTTGCTACTCATGTCCAAACAACAGAATCTAGCATCAAGAACCTTGAACAGCAGGTTAGTCAAATGGCGGAAGCTATTTCAAGGACCGAATCAAGGCTTTCCGGATTGCCTTTGCAGAAAGTTATAAACCCCAAGGAGAATGTTAGTGCCCTAACATTAAGGAGTGGGAAGCAAATCCAACAAGAACCAGCAAAAGAATCACAAAGCAAACCTTCTATCGTTTTTTCCGCACCCACAGCCGCTCCTGCGGCTGCAACTGCGCCCAGCACAGAACGGACGACGCCCCTACGGCTGGATGTCCCCGCCCCTGCGGTGACAACCCTTGAGCCGCCCCTGCGCTTTCAAGCTGACACCCCTGCGGAAAACACAACAGAAGGTCCTGCTGAAAAGGATACCTACGTCCGGCCTAACTTTCCGCCACTGTACTCTGAGAAGCCACCAGCTCCTTTTCATGAGGCTTTGAAGGAGAGAAGAATCATTAAGGACAAGGAACGCTTTGAGACTTTCTCCAAATGCGAGGTAAACAATCCCCTTCTTAAGTTGGTGAAAAGTATCCCTAAGTATGCTCGTTTTATGAAAGAACTTTACACTATCAAGAGGAATCAGAAGCTAAAAGGGAAAACAGAAAGTGCAAGTGAGTGAGCATGTGTCGGCAGTTTTCCAACGAAGAATGCCCAAGAAGTGCAGCGATCCGGGCATGGTAAGCATTCCTTGTGTTATAGGGGAAACCCGCTTTGACAAAGCAATGCTTGATCTCGGTGCTTCTATCAATGTTTTACCATATTCGATTTACAAATCACTTGGCCTTGGGCCATTAATGGAAACTAGGATTGTAGTACAACTTGCTGATAGATCTAATGTGTACCCGAAAGGGATAATTGAAGATGTATTAGTAATGGTAGACAACCTAATATTCCCTGCTGATTTCTTTGTAATGGATATGGAAAATGATTCACATGCTGCACCCATTATGTTAGATAGGCCATTTCTGAAAACGGCGAGGACTAAAATTGATTATGTTAGTGGTAAATTGACCATGGAGTTTGATGGAGAAGTAGTGGAATTTGACATCTATGATGCAATGAGATTTCCTAGTGATGATCATTCTTTGTGTGCTATTGACATTGTTGAACCTTTTGTGCAAGATGTTTTTGATAACTCTGACGTGGATGAATTAAGAAATGTGATTGAGCATGACATTGATGGTTTCAAATCAGATTATGTGTTAACATCTAGCATGAAAGAGGTCCTAGCCCAATTAGATGGGCATAAAAGGCTACCTATCTCCAATTTGGCCATTGGTCCCACTTTACTAACCCCAAGCGAGAAGCTTGTTCCGTCCATAGTGCAGGCACCTGAAATAGAATTGAAGGACCTTCCGTCACACCTCAAGTACGTTTTCCTTGGAGAACACAATACCTTGCCGGTGATTATCTCCAACAAGTTGACCACCGACAAGAAGACAAGTTGGTGAAAGTACTAAAAGAGCAAAAGACGGCCCTTGGATGGACTATTGCGGACATCAAAGGGATAAGTCCTTCCACTTGCATGCATAGGATTCTACTTGAGGACGAATCCAAGCCCTCTAGGCAACCTCAAAGGAGGTTGAACCCGCCAATGATGGATGTGGTCAAAAAGGAAGTGTTGAAGCTCCTCCAAGCGGATATGATCTTTCCTATCTCGGATAGCACTTGAGTTAGCCCGACCCAAGTAGTTCCAAAGAAGGGAGGCATCACTATGGTGGAAAATCAACATGGAGAGATGGTCCTAAGCAAAACACAAACCGGATGAAGAGTTTGCATTGACTACCGCAAGCTCAATAAGGTAACACGAAAAGACCATTTTCCATTACCTTTTATTGATCAAATGTTGGAACGTCTTGCAGGTCATCAGTACTACTGTTTCCTGGATGGATATTCGGGCTATTTCCAAATAGCCATTGATAACACGATTTATGACTTAGGTTTAGGTAATTATTTAGATAGATTTCTCACTCATTCATGCATGGATTAGCACTAGTTCACGACGTTTGCACTCAATTCATGTATTTTGTCGAGATAGACGTCTACACAGACTTTTGCATGCTTTGTAGGTATTTTGGGAGATTTACGAGCTTAATCGATACATTCGAGGATCATTCCTCGAGATGACACACTTCCGGACTCGTTAAGGAGCAAGCTAGGAGCAAAGGAGAACACATAGGACCTAGTTGGTGCATGCCTTGCACCAACTCATGGTCCAATGGTTCAAGGAAAGCCTCTGGAGCAAAACCACGGCCAGACACCATTCCACGGCCGTGGAACCAACCGTGGAATCTGCCAGGACCACATTGACAGCTGTCCCACGATCTCTTTGATGACTCTTGCTCCTAGTGGGTATTTAAAGGATCTTGCAGGCTCTAATTGGGATCTCTCTTCCACCTTTTTGACCTATCTTCTTCCCCAAAACACTTCTCCATTGTTGCCTCTCTTCCAAGCCCCCATTGTGGGTGTTCTTAGAAGAGATTAGTGTAGATTCTTGTTTTAGAGTGAGATTAGAGTGATTTTGAGAGAGGAGTCCATTGTTGACAACTTGGATTAGCTCTTGGAGCCTTGTAAGATTTGGTAACCTCTATTCTATGCTTTTAATGTCTTTTCTTTGGATTGTTCTTCATCATTTAACCATGACTTGCAAGCATGCTTTATTTGTGAAGTTTGATCTCGAAATGTATGTTGTTGGCTGAATATACGTGATTCTAGGGTGAAGGAATGATGTTTATGCTTTGGACTATGATTGTATTGCTTCCATGTTAGCTTGGGATCGATTTGTGTTCGAAATCCAAACTCAGAACCAAACCACGGCCTGTTCTTCATGCTTCCACGGCCGTGGTCTTGCATGATCCACCCGTATTTTGCTCTGTAGTTTTTGAATTGATTGAATCTGGATGTTTGGATGTAGATGTGTTGAAACCCTAGTGTTTGTTGAGCTTAACCTAGCTTAGGGTAACCTATTGTTAGCAACCTAATTGAGGAATGAGACCTACCCGGTGATTCCCCCTCTTAGATACCTAAGATGATAAACTCTAGGTAGTAGTGAGCCTCACAAGCCGCTATTGGATTGCGTGTGCTAGGATCGTTGCCTAAGACTTGCCTTTTTCGAGACTTACCCGGTAAGGAGGGGTTTGACCCTTAGGTAGTGGCCGGTTTGTGTACAATTCTTGTCCTTAGGTTCCTTGAGACTTACCCGGTGATAGGACCTTAGGTGCGAGACTAGTGGAGCATGAGACTTACCCGGTAATTGCTCCCATTTGTGAAACACCCAACTCCGAACAACCACAACCTTCCTTTGACCTTTAGAAACATGAGTCCATTGTCATAATCAAATTTCTGAATCTCTAGAATCCGCCTTCTTACCTCTTATCTCTCGTCTTTGTAAGTGTGTTTGCTTATTTGTTGTGTTGAAATATTTGTGGCCCTTGTTTGACCACCAAAAACCAACCAAAAACATTGTGTTTTGTTTTTCCTTTATTTCTCACCTCATCTTAGTTTAGATTTACACTATCTTTGATCATTGAATGACTTGATTTCACCTCAGTCCTTGTGTTCGACCTCGGAATACTTTCCTTTCTACAAAACGACCCGTACACTGCGGGTTTCGCTAGGTAGTTTAGGATTTTAGTTCGAGTTTATAAATGTAAAGCTTTTTGTGCTATTTCCTAACGTAACAAGTTTTTGGCGCCGTTGTCGGGGACTAGGTTAAGATTAAGTCATTTGCTTTTGATTGTTTTTAGTGTTTATCTTTCTTGTTACTTTTGATCTTGTGTTGTTTTTGTCTTTGCCTTTTCATGTTTGTCATGGACGGATTATACTTCCAAGACGACCTTGACAACATGGAGCATGAGGGATGGATGGAAAGCCAAGATCTAGGACCTCTCCATGATGAGTTTGAGTATTGGGAGGAGTTTAATGCCTATCATGAGCCCCATAATCAAGCTCACATGACTATATTGCCTCATGAGGAACCTCACCAACTACCTCACAATGATTAGGTAGAATCAATGCTAGAAGCAATATTGAGGAAGATGGATGATCTAGAAAGCAACCTTGCTTTCATTTCGAGTTCCAACATGGAGCTCGAAGCGGATGTATCTCAACGAGAGGAGGTTCACCATGAGGAGATCCAAGAATTGCCCGAAGCAACCATGATCATTAAGCAACTTCAAGAAGAGTTGATTGAAGCTTGGGAGCAAGTGAGGCTAAGGGATTTGGCCTTGAAGGATGAAAGAAGATTAAATTTCGAGAGGGAAGAACAAATGAGGAGGGAGATTGAAGAGATTAGGAATGCTCTTATGCTAGGAGATCCTACCATCCTTCAAGATCTACCTCCACCTCCTTCACCTTTGGAGGGGTGCAATGAAGTACTCTCACCCCCGGATATCCTAGCCATCAACCCCGGAACCACACTTGAAGAGCTCACTTGGAACGAAGACAACAGAGAGAATCACGGCCGTGGAGGACAAACCACGCCCGTGGAAGGTTCTGTCCTAGACAATCCTAAGCTAATTTCAGCCCCTTCCAACCCTTTCTTGCTTGCCCGAAGTACACACGAAGATTAGAGCCCTTTTCCTAAGGATTCTCCATTATTGAATGAAGAAAGCAAGCATGATGGATCCATGATGTTCATGAAGCACTTCAATGAGGGATTCTTTCCAAGAATCGGCTTTCTTTGGATCATAGAGGATGAGGATGACAAGCGTTTCACCGGAGTGACCGCGGAGTATAAATTGCCTAAGTATGGGGTAGCATCTATGGTTGCAACTCCATACTATCATCAAGGAAGCGGTGATGAAGGAGTCTACTACTCACCGGTGAAGAGAGAACCTAAAGCTTATTTGGGCATCAAGTGGCCCTTGCTTGTCATCATGGATTCAGGAAAGAGATGGTTGCTTGGACTCCTCAAGCAAACCATGGTATTCGAGGTGGATTGACATATCCACGGAGTTTGGTCAAGCTAATGACCTAAAAGAAGCGCTTGATGGGAGGCAACCCATTGGTACAACTCTTTCCCTTTTCTCTTTCGTTTTTGCTTTTCTTTTTGCTTTTGTGTGTTTTTGTGTTTTGTGTTTGTGTGGAAGATCTTAGGTAATAAGGAAGCCTTGCAAGGCAAGTTGATGATGATGATTCCGTTTTCAACCATGGGTGGAGCGGACGTGGGACTTGGACGGCTTGAGGGGTCTTTGTTCGATGGAAGAGCTCCCATCTCACATACACCTTGGCGCGGGTCTCGACGCCGGAATGACTATGAAGAGCTCTCTACCATTGTTGATAGGATCATCCACCACCACTCCACACGAGTTAACCCAAATACCGAAAACGCCACATTTTTACATTGTGAGAACCCTCTTTCACTCTTCTTTACTTCATTTACACATTGGGGACAATGTGTTTCTAAGTATGGGGTGGGGTTTGCATGATTAGCATCTAGGATAGTTTCGTTTTAGTTGTCACACGTTTCTTTTCATGTTTTGCATTGTACATATACATTTCAAAATTCCAAAAAATCGAAAAATTTTCAAAAATTTTTGTGCTTTCTAGGTTTGGATATGACCCTAATGATGAATCTTGTCTTGTGAATTGGCTATGGATGGCCTTGTGTGTTTAATGGATTTATGCATATTTGGACTTGATGTACTTCTCTTGAATTCTATGTATGAATTGTGATCATGATGTTTTCCTTGATTGGATTGAGGATTGAAAGTCGAAATTACATGCTAGTTCTTGCACATCATCTAGGAATGATTAATGCAATTCATCTCATCTTCTTCTCATCTTGATCATGTTGCTTGAGCACCTCACTTGATTAAAAATTTGACCTCTTTTGACCCTTCCGGGAATAGGAGCATGCTAGTGTGTTGATGTGTATGAAAAGCAAGTATGGGGTGGTGAAGTTGATATTATGAATGTTGTGAATGAAGGTGTTGAAAATGCGTTGTAAAAGTGTAGACAAAATATAGGTTGGGGGACGTTAGTTTAAATGACGAGTAACTCGGCACCATTCACATAATCGGGTGTTTGTGCCTTGCCAAAGTCAAATAAGCCAATAGTCCTAACAAGCTTTGGTATGTGTGCCCAGTGTGGATGCACCTCGAAAAATAGAAAAAGCCCGAGGACGGCTAATCACCAAGGTTTCGGCTTTTGTACACCAATGTCATTGTCTCAAAAATAAGTGGAAAAGAAGGAGAAAAATACACTTTGGTGGATGAAGTATAAATGCAAAAGTTGTGGTTGTTTAGTTCCTTTCCTGGATTTGCACCACATGGCCTTAGAAAATTCCCACCTTATCATCACGTTTCTTGGCCTCTTCTTTCCTAAGTCCTTAAGACCTATTTGCTTATGTGTATGACTTAGTAATCTAGATTGGACATTCTCATGATCATCTTGACTTCATCATTTTTACCTTTCATGCATGCTTTCGAGTTAAGTATGATTGTCTTTCCATGCCTTCATTCCTTTAATGCATGATTGCTTGTCCATTGCCATGAAACATCACTATGAAGGTGATCCATCTTTAGAAGCACAACTCCAAAAAGATTTTGCCATTTTTATGCATGCATAAATCATGTCATCTCTTTGTCTATAGTTGAGCATTTGCTCGGGGACGAGCAAACCTTAAGTATGGGGTATTTTTTATAACACGATTTATGACTTAGGTTTAGGTAATCATTTAGATAGATTTCTCACTCATTCATACATGGATTAGCACTAGTTCACGACGTTTGCACTCAATTCATGTATTTTGTCGAGATAGACGTCTACACGGACTTTTGCATGCTTTTTAGGTATTTTGGGAGATTTACGAGCTTAATCGATACATTCGAGGATCATTCCTCGAGATGACACACTTCCGGACTCGTTAAGGAGTAAGCTAGGAGCAAAGGAGAACACATAGGACCTAGTTGGTGCATGCCTTGCACCAACTCATGGTCCAATGGTTCAAGGAAAGCCTCTGGAGCAAAACCACGGCCAGACACCATTCCACGGCCGTGGAACCAACCGTAGAATCTGCCAGGACCACGTTGACAGTTGTCCCACGATCTCTTTGATGACTCTTGCTCCTAGTGGGTATTTAAAGGATCTTGCAGGCTCTAATTGGGATCTCTCTTCCTCCTTTTTGACCTATCTTCTTCCCCAAAACACTTCTCCATTGTTGCCTCTCTTCCAAGCACCCATTGTGGGTGTTCTTAGAAGAGATTAGTGTAGATTCTTGTTTTAGAGTGAGATTAGAGTGGTTTTGAGAGAGGAGTCCATTGTTGACAACTTGGATTAGCTCTTGGAGCCTTGTAAGATTTGGTAACCTCTACTCTATGCTTTTAATGTCTTTTCTTTGGATTGTTCTTCATCATTTAACCATGACTTGCAAGCATGCTTTATTTGTAAAGTTTGATCTCGAAATGTATGTTGTTGGCTGAATAGACGTGATTCTAGGGTGAAGGAATGATGTTTATGCTTTGGACTATGATTGTATTGCTTCCATGTTAGCTTGGGATCGATTTGTGTTCGAAATCCAAACTCAGAACCAAACCACGGCATGTTCTTCATGCTTCCACGGCCGTGGTCTTGCATGATCCACCCGTATTTTGCTCTGTAGTTTTTGAATTGATTGAATCTGGATGTTTGGATGTAGATGTGTTGAAACCCTAGTGTTTGTTGAGCTTAACCTAGCTTAGGGTAACCTATTGTTAGCAACCTAATTGAGAAATGAGACCTACCCAGTGATTCCCCCTCTTAGATACCTAAGATGATGAACTCTAGGTAGTAGTGAGCCTCACAAGCCGCTATTGGATTGAGTGTGCTAGGATTGTTGCCTAAGACTTGCCTTTTCCGAGACTTACCCGGTAAGGAGGGGTTTGACCCTTAGGTAGTGGCCGGTTTGTGTACAATTCTTGTCCTTAGGTTCCTTGAGACTTACCCGGTGATAGGACCTTAGGTGCGAGACTAGTGGAGCATGAGACTTACCCGGTAATTGCTCCCATTTGTGAAACACCTAACTCCGAACAACCACAACCTTCCTTTGACCTTTAGAAACATGAGTCCATTGTCATAATCAAATTTCCAAATCTCTAGAATCCGCCTTCTTACCTCTTATCTCTCGTCTTTGTGAGTGTGTTTGCTTATTTGTTGTGTTGAAATATTTGTGGCCCTTGTTTGACCACCAAAAACCAACCAAAAACATTGTGTTTTGTTTTTCCTTTATTTCTCACCTCATCTTAGTTTAGATTTACACTATCTTTGATCATTGAATGACTTGATTTCACCTCAGTCCTTGTGTTCGACCTCGGAATACTTTCCTTTCTACAAAACGACCCGTACACTGCGGGTTTCGCTAGGTAGTTTAGGATTTTAGTTCGAGTTTATAAATGTAAAGCTTTTTGTGCTATTTCCTAGCGTAACATCCATCGCACCAGAGGATCAAGAGAAGACGACGTTCACTTGCCCATTTGGCACTTTTGCATATCGCAGAATGCCATTTGGACTTTGCAACACACCAAGCACTTTCCAACGGTGCATGATAAGTATTTTCTCCGAATACATAGAAAATTTCATTGAAGTCTTAATGGATGATTTTACCGTCCATGGAGATAGTTTTGACGCATGTTTAGGGCATTTGAAACTTGTTCTTGAAAAATGTGTTGAAACCAATTTAGTTCTTAATTTGGAAAAATGTCATTTCATGGTCGAACAAGGAATTGTGCTAGGACATGTAATATCCTCAAAAGGGATAGAGGTAGATAAGCCAAAGGTTGATGTTATTCAAAATTTACCTTATCCTACTAATGTTCGGGAAATCCGATCTTTTCTTGGTCATGCAGGTTTCTACCGACAGTTCATCATAGATTTTTCAAAAATCTCGGCACCCCAATGTGAATTGCTCAAGAAAGATGTCACCTTCATAGTGGATGAGGATTGCAAGAAAGCTTTCGACACTTTGAAGGCATGTCTCACCACCGCACCAATCATCCGTTCCCCGGATTGGGAGAAACCTTTTGAAATCATGTGTGACGCCTGTGACTACGCCGTTGGAGCTGTTTTAGGACAAAAAGACGGACGGGCCTCCCATGTGATCCAATATGCGTCTATGACACTCAATGGAGCGCAAAGAAATTACTCTACCACCGAGAAGGAAATGTTGGCGGTGGTTTTTTCCCTTGAGAAATTCCGGTAGTACCTACTTGGGGTAAAGGTAATTATCTTCACTGACCATGCAGCTCTTAGGTACCTCATGGCAAAGAAGGAGGCAAAGCCACGTCCTGATCCGATGGGTGCTTCTTCTAAGCGAGTTTAACCTAGAGATAAGGGACAAGAAGGGGGCTGAGAACCTGGTGGCCGATCATTTGAGCAGACTAGTGCAAGAGGAGGAAGATCCAGAAAAATGAGAGATAGCCGGAAGTTTTCCAAACGATACATTCTACACAACTCTTTGTTGTGTAACCGCCCCCGCGCCTCACACCAGCCGCCCCTGCGGCTCAGACTAGGCGCCCCTGCGGAATTGTTGACAGAGGTTTGTCTTCAGCTCCAAACTTTTAAGCCCTGGTTTGCTGACATTGTAAACTTCATTGTCAGGAAGGAGTTTCCTCCAGACTTCACCAAGGCACAACGAGAGAAGGTAAAGGCTGAAGCTCGACACTACGTTTGGGAAGATCCTTACCTTTGGAAGCATGGTAGTGACCAAGTGATCCGGCGTTGCATTCCGGACAATGAGGTACAATCCGTCCTAACTTTCTGTCATTCTGAAGCATGTGGGGGGCACATTGGGGCAAAAAAAACTACAAGAAAAGTTTTGGATGCCGGTTTCTTTTGGCCACACATTTTTCGAGATGCTTTTGCATTTTGCAAAGTGTGTGATAGATGCCAAAGGGTAGGAAATCTTTCAAGGAGACATGAAATGCCCCAATCCTCTCTTATATTTTGTGAAATATTTGATGTTTTGGGAATTGAATTCATGGGGCCGTTTCCTACTTCATTCGGGAACACATATATTTTGCTTGCGGTGGACTATGTTTCCAAGTGGGTGGAAGCAAAGGCCACCAAAACTGATAATTCAACAGTAGTTGCAGCTTTTTTGAAGGAAAATATCTTTGCAAGATTTGGAATCCCAAAAGCCTTAATCAGTGATAGGGGTACCCATTTTTGCAACAAGACGATCACGGCTCTCCTTAAGAAGTACCACGTTCACCAAAGAGTATCAACAGCTTATCATCCTCAAACAAACGGCCAAGATGAGGTGTCCAACTGGGAAATAAAGACCATCCTTCAAAAGACGATTTCTTCTGGGCAGAAGGATTGGAGTGCAAGGCTAAATGACGCCCTATGGGCATATCGGACAGCCTACAAAACTCCTATCGGGATGTCCCCTTTTAGGCTCGTGTTTGGGAAAGCTTGCCACCTACCGGTGGAGTTAGAGCACAAAGTTTGGTGGGCGGTAAAGAAGTGCAACATGAACATAGAGGAAGTGGCAGAATTCCGGAAGCTCCAATTGCAAGAGTTGGAGGAACTGAGGCTAGATGCATATGACCATGCTACCATATACAAAGAAAAGACCAAAGCATGGCATGACCGGAACACTCTCCTGAAGGACTTCAAGGTAGGTAATAAGGTACTTCTCTTTCTATCCCGTTTGAAACTCTTTGCAGGTAAGCTGCGTTCAAGATGGACAGGGCCGTTCATAGTAGCCGAAGTATACCCTCACGAGTTTATGGATCTCTATGATCCCCAAACGCACAAGGTGTTTAAGGTGAACGGACAAAGGCTAAAGCTTTACCTTGAAGGAGTCAAGAAAGATCCGATTGACGAGATGGTACTGGAGGAAGTACAGTCAAAGAAGTAGAGATCTTACGTCGAGCCAACGACGTAAAACAAAGGCGCTTCTCGGGAGGCAACCCGAAGGAATAAGAAGAGGAGCTTCTGTCAAGGAAACCGCCCCTGCGGCTTTGTATCCCCACCCCTACGGTGACACTCATGCCCAGTGCCGCCCCCGGCGCTGGGCCTGCGCCTGCAACACGCCTGTCACCGCCCCCGCGGTGACATCCCTATGCCCCTGCGGCGGCCATCCTTGACACGAATTCCCAGCGCCGCCCCCGGCGCAGAGCCTGCGTGCCCCTCTCCCTTGTCGCCACCCCCGCGGCGACAAACTCCCGCCCCTGCGGGTTTACCCAGAACAGAAAAAAAAGAGGATCTCGAAAACGCGTACACCTACCACACAACACCCACCAACCTTCTTCACCAAACACACAAACCCTCCAAACCCCTCTCTTTCAGAAACACTCTCACGCCCCTACGCCCTCTGCCCACCAACAATCTCGCCGACGCCCCTACGCCGCCTCCGACAGCCAGCCACCAATCGCAACGCCCCTGCGCCACCCTCTCCCACTACCCCCTTACTCTCTCACAGTCCTACGACCTTCCTCCTCACCCACTTCACACATTCCACTCCAGCTACACCGCCGGTGAGACTACACCACCAATGACGTCACCGGAGCAGCCTCAGCAACACCCTTTCCATCGCTCCCCGGAAATCGCCTCTGCACTTCTCCCGCATGTGCGGCTGCAAGCATCCGCCCTTGCGCATCACCGCCCCGCGCCTGCACAGCCGCCCCTGCGGAAATCACACCGGAGAGGTCGTTTTCTTTTCCTTATTTTGACATTTGCTAATCCTTTGCTTCAATTACTTTCAAGAATGGAAGCCCCAATGAAATACAAGATGACCGATACAGAGAAGGAGCGTTATAGGATTGTGCAGGATCGAGTTGTGTATGCAACTCGATTTTTGCATATTCCCACTTTAGAGAAACTAGGCATGCTAGAGAGCATGCAAGCTTTTTTGGCAAATGCCGGGCTCGGAGACTTCCTCTAGAAGAGTGCTCCAACATATCCCGAGCTCAGCAGACAGTTTATCTCCACTTTCACAATAGAGAAGGAAGATCACGTGTGTATCGGCCTCACCTTCAAGTTTAACAAGGTGAAATACACTTTGACTATGCCGATCTACGGGAGGCCTTTGGGGTGACTCTAAACCCCTCTGCAAACTGGTGGGATCCAATCCCGGCCTCGGACCTGTGCCAGTTTTGGCAGGGAACTACTGGGTCAGAATTCCATGTTGGGGGTGAGTACTCCAACAAACTCACTCACCCCAGCTTGAGGCTCATTTCAAAGATCCTCATGAGTGTCTTTTGTGGACATAAAGAGGAAAACAAGGTCGCTCTCAAGGACCTCCCACTACTCTACTCCTTCCTTCCACAGAGCGAGAAGGTGATGGATTGGCCCTCTCTCTTCCTTGCCGCTTTAAAGAGGATTAGGAGGGACGAGCCAAGGGATATTGTCGGCGGTGGGATGATCTCTTTGATCGCCTCACAAGTGATGGACCTGTCTGAGTTAGAGGACGGGATGGCGGCTCCTCCGACGGGACGGGAAGAACCTATTTTAGATCTCCCTTGCAGATGGGAGCCACCTCACCTACCTCCCCCGGCCTTTACCATTAGGAGGTGAGCTCTCCGAGCTCTACATTCCGGCAGATCCTTTTGTGCCGAGGAGGCCACTAGTGGCCATTGTGGAGAGGCATGCTGCCAGCTCCATCCGGGCTCATCAGGAGGAGCACCTGCCTATTCCCGACGATGACGAGGAGATGCCCACTGCAGCTCCAGAGGAGGACCTAGCCATGGCGAGCCTTCAGGCTCAGATGGCTGCCATGACCACCCAACACCGGACATGGCAGATGGAGTATCAGAGGACCATGCTGGAGCAGCAAGAGAGCTGGAAGACGAGCTTTGCTGCCTCTATGACCTCACACTTTGACCAGAGGTAGGAGGTTTGGTAGGCAGCCTAGCAGTAGCAGCTGGAGGCTCAGCAGCTGGAGGCTCAGCAGCTGGAGGCTCAGCAGCTAGCTTGGCAGGCCAGTTTTGAGACCTTTTTTGGCCGCCGGATGACAGCCCAACGGACCGCATTGATGACATCTACCGCCGCCAGGAGCACTTCTTCCACCACTTTCCTTACCCACTGGAAGAGGGTCCAGGTGGTCCATCCGGACCACCCCACTGAGGGGTACATTTCTTTTCCCTTCTCCCACATTTATCTTTGCTCATTTCCACTTTGAGGACAAAGTGTACTTCAAGTATGGGGGAGGGACATATCATTTCTTGTACAGTTCATTGAGTTGTTTTGATTTTGTTTTGCATCTTTTGACTTCAGATTGAAATTTAGAAAAAAAAACAAAAAAGCCAAAGAAGTGAAAAAAAGGCATGAAAATTCTAGGATAAACCGAAAAACCGAAAGGGCGGTTTAGGCAAAAAGAAGGTAGTCCGACCAACCTTAGGTTGGTGCAAAATTGGACTTGAGGGATGTGAGTTAAAGTGAGAAAAGAAGAAGAGTGGCAAGGTGAAAACCCGAAAGGGCGCCTTGGCAAAATGAGCGACACCGAGTGTAGGTTTCCCTTCCGGCGTTTTGCCGACATAAGAAGGGGAGTCATAAGGAGGTTGTCCGGGTAGGCCACTCTTGGAGCGATAAGGATGGTAGTATTTCTTTTTCTCACATTTCCTCTCTTTTCCTTCTTTCTTTCTTGGCTTTTCTCTTGTTTTTCATTGTTTTTGTGCTTGCTCATGCTTCCTGAGGCCTTTGAGTCTAGTTGATGTCATTTGTTTTTACTCGGGACGAGTAAAAGGTCTAAGTATGGGGGAGTTTGGTAGGTGATGGAATCACTATCATTTAGGGTAGTTTTTAGAGTCTTTTTATTGCATTAGTGTCGGTTTATGCTACTAACTCTTTGGTCCAGAAGAAGAAGACTAAAAGAAGCTAAAGAAGGAGTTATAAGCACTTAGGAGTGAAGATCGATCATGAAGCAAAGCTTCTGTTGCCTCACCGCCCCAGCGGGTCCTTGCAGCCGCCCCTGCGGATGACGTTTTCCACTGGAGCGCTCCCCGCGTCTTCGCCAGCGCCTACCATGAAGTATGTCACCGCCCCTGCGTCACCTCATTGGCGCCCCTGTGGTGACCTGCCCTGAAGAAATGAAGACCAGCACCCCTGCGTCTCCCACTGCGCCCCTGTCTGCGCCTCAACTTGGGAGCTGGAAGGCGAAGAAGCTGTGTCACCGCCCCTGCGTCGACATAGGGACGCCCTGGCGGCTTGGCATCAGAAACGTCGGGAAGGCGAAAGGTCAGACATTGAAGAGCATTGAAGATCCGCCCCAGCGGAATTGTGTAGCCGCCCCAGCGGCTCCGAAGAAGATCAACCGATTCTGCCTAAACCGCCCTTGCGGTTCCTGAAGGCCGCCCCTGCGGTTTAACGCCAGAAGCTTTACTCCGGTTGTTTACACCACCTTTATGGCATTTAAGGTGGCTGTTTTGGGCCGGCCATTTACTCCTATTTAGAGTCTTTTGTAGTATAAATAGTCTTTGGTTGATTGCTAGAATCATCCATCTTATCATCTTGTTAGCCAACAATTATCCACTTAGATTGTCTTGCTACTTTGTAATGAGTTGCTAACTCCCTTGCTACATTGGGTTGGTTTGAAGCTGCATTGTTACTTTGGTTGTAAGTTCTTTATAATATAAGTTTTCATTCAGTAATACTTTGTGTCTCCTTGATCTCCATTGTCTAACTGCATGTTTACTATTGCTTGAGATTGATCACCTTAGGTTCTAAAGTGCATGTAAACAACTAGGATTAATAGGTTCCGGGTTCGGGTCTTTAATCTAGTAGCAACTTTAAGTAATAACGGGTTGTGATTACTTAAAGAAAAGGAACACAAATATAAAGATAAGTTTAACGGTTTTAATCTTCTCTTTATATCCCTTAGTCTTTGTTTGAAAGCTAACTTGTTATTTGTTCTTGTAGGTTTACGGAACTCTAACCTGTTAAGTTGTGTTGATGCCGGTTGGCTCAACACATATATATGATCGAGACGGGAGATTACTTGAAAACTTGTAAAAAGAACTCACCAAAGTAGCAATTGCATGTTTAGAATCAACCTAGTGTATATTCATCCACTATTGTCTTACTTGTCGCATTAATCGTTTTCATAAGTTTTTGTGCATCAATTCAACCAAGCCCCCCCCCCCCCCCTCCCCCTTGTGTTACTTGTCACTATAATCGGTAATCGCATCTAAAACACCTTAACTCTCTTGGGTTCGACCCTTACTTAATTATTATACTTGTTCTTAGTGTTAAGTCGGGATTTACTTTTGATTGGGTATAGACGACCATAGATATACCGTCGGTCAATGGTGCAGGTGGCCGCAGGGGCGGCTAGAAGGTGGCGCAGGGGCGGCTGTCAGCCGGCGGTGGGGCGCTCCAAGGTGGCACAGGGGTTGTTGGTGTGCAGAGGGGACACTTTCAACTTCTCCTTGCTTCTTCACTCCTTCTTCAGCCAGCACCCAAACACATACATATACATACATATATACATCAAATGAAGTCAATCAAGGCTGCCACAAGATCAAACTTGTTGAACCTAAACTATGGATGAAGGAAAGAAGGAAAAAATGAAGAAAGAAGAAAGATAAGAAGAGAGGGAGAAAGGGCTCACTAAGCTAAACCGAAACAGAGGAAGAACACCATCAACAACCTCAAGGCTGGCTCCACAAAAACTAACACAAAAAATTCAACAAAGATCCAAGAAGATCAAGAAAGATATCAAAGGAAGAAGAAGAAGAAGAAGAAGAAGAAGAAGAAGAAGAAGAAGAAGAAGAAGAAGAAGATGAACGTGAGGGAGAGAAGATGAAATTGTGGAGGGTAACCCTCATCGGGAAGGAGAGAGAAGAAACTTATAGAGGAACGAAAGAGTAAAGCACGGGTCAAGAGTCAACAAAGCCGGATGCAACACACCCTAAACCGCAGGGGCGGCTCAAGGAGGCGCAGGGGTGGACCAAGAGAACCGCAGGGGCGGATCAGGCATAATATGTGCCCTCAGCACTCACTCTCTACAACTCAGCAACTAAGGCTCTTACAATATATTTAGGCTTTTATTACAAGTATAAATTTAAGACTATATCGTTCATTATCACACCCATCTAGGGAACGAACAGGCGACAAGCTTCGTTCCCGGCGAAGGTAGTAGTTGCGAAGGATGTGGTGTGCTCCTGATTCCAGTGCCAAGCTTTGCTTCCAGTCGCCGGTTGTGAAGGACGTAGTTGGCACGCTTCTATAGGTACAAAGTGTTCAACGATGGATGCTCCAGCGACGGCGTCTGATTGCGGTTGCTCGGCTACTGGTGGCCAGCGACGATTGATGCTCCACACCCGCAACTGCTTCGTCGGGATTTAGAAACCCTGATTGGCGGTATGGACAAACACGTGAGACAAGGAAACCCTAACTAGCGATTAATTGTCGATTGAAGGTGAATTTATAGGGTTTTTATTTTTACGTTTTCCCCTTATGTCTCCTTACTTTATTATTTTTAGATTTAATAATTTATTAGAAAAATAAAGGGAGCTAATTTACATTAGCGATACAAAAAAAGGTTTTACTAACTCATTCTTCTAAATATGTATCAAACTATTAACGAGGAATAATGTTAGTATATCTAACTACATTACGTTTAGAGCTTTTTGCAGCACTAAATGAATAATTTAAGAGGTCTTACGTATTGAGTTTTTGGTTATATGTTACAAATCATAATTTGGTATCCCTTTTTATATTTACATGTCACTATATTTATGTATTTTGTTTATTTTGTGTTATATATGAAAAATAAACACAAGACATTGACATGTAACTAGATAATTTATTTTGTTTATAATATATCGTTATTAAAATCATGACAGTGACACTTTTAAGATGTGAACGTATATACTAATCAATAAACAAATAAAATATAATAACTTGAGAAATAAGGCATAAACTACTATACAAATTTAGTATTTGAATTGTATAAAATGTTATATAAATTAAAAAATTATATATTGTCTATCGTTATCGTTAGGACACTATTTATTTTCTTTATATATATATATATATATATATATATATATATATATATATATATATATATATACTTTTTGTTATCTTTTGGTAAATAATAGTTGGGTGGCGTGATATTCTTTATATATTTATAGGTCACTAGTATTTATTACATATTTATGGGTCCCGATATTATTATGTATATTCACGAGGAATAATACGTATTTTCTTAACAATAAACACAAATTAAAATTATATGTAACATTATTGAAAACTTATGAGAAAATACGATTTGACTTTGAATAAATAATTACATTTTTCTTCTAGCAAAATAACTAGAAGAAATCCGTATATCAGACCGGCTCGAACAGTAGTATACTATAGCAAAGACTTTCTGTAAAGACATAATCATTTTATCCCTAAACAAATGAGGGGTGAAGATGCACCACTCAAACTTGAGGATAGAAGCTCGAACACTAGTTTATGTGTCACATCGTTTGGTTTCTTTCCTTATTGTTTTGTTGCAGCTAATGTTTTTTACTGTTTTAATATTCAGATAATGCTGGTGTGTGATTGTCAACCCCATGGGTGAAATGAGAGGTAATTTCAGTAACTTGATAATGTCTATCATTAGCTTCTTGTTGGAGCTCTTGGGTTTTGTTCAATTATTCTTCTTGATACCATTTTTTAGGAAGTTAGGGTATGTTTACTCTACTAAAATGTATCATTGATAACTCATTAGCATTATAGTAATCCAACAAAACGTGTTTAGTTAGATTCTAGAAAGAATGATTTAGGTCCTTTTTAACTTGGTAATATGGTGAAGTGTATGTTGTCCTTGATTTCGTTTGGTTACATTTGCTGCAAGATCTGCTATTACTGGCCCGATTGGGAAGGAATGTGCTGACTTGTGGCCTAGGATTGCAAGTGAAGCCAACGCCATTGTTTAAGATCATTGGGAGTGAAAGACGCTATATCGGCTAGTTTTGGGTTGGATACTTCTTGTTATTTGTCCACTTCCTAGTTTCTTTGTTTTATTGACATGTTACATTCAATATTGAACTTGAAGTGAAAAGAAAACCTCAAAGTTTATGTATTATTGGTTTTTTGTTCCGGTTCCAGACGGTTATGCATGGTTCCGGTTCGAAACGGTTCTTCCCGGTCTGGTTCCAAGCGGGTCTATCATTTTAATAAACGGTCCGGTTCCTGTTCAGGAAAAAACGATTCCTAACCGTTCCGGTTCTAAACGGTTCTGGTCGGAAAAAATAGAAACGAACCGTTTACCTTAACCGGTTCGGTTCCCGGTTCGACAAAAAGATGTCGGTTCTGGAACCGTAAACAGCCCTAGGATAAAAACAGTAAGTTGATGAAATGTGATGAGGAAGAAGTAGAGAGTACACTGAAGCAAATAAGGAGGAAGATGATTTTAAATTGAAATGAAGAAAAACTCAAAATCTATGTATGGATAATATGAGATGAGAGAAGTAGTTAAGAATAGAAAGTATTTATTGCAATCAATTTGAGTGTTTGGTTGAAGTAGTGGAATGGAAACGAAATAAAATCGGTTAAGGAAAAGAAAGAAATATAAATTATTATGTTATTTTTATTTGTTAAAATACCTCTAAACAAATATAACTTTTGATGGATTCGGGATCATTCAATTACCGAAAATAATTCTTAGTAATTTCAAACGAACAATAAATGGATGACCGAACATATTAATAGAATGAATGACCGAACAAATTAGTATAATTTATTTCGTTAAACATAATCTAGTCCTACAACCTAGGACCCTCACCCCCCCGGGAACCGACCTATATATTTCAACATGAATCGTAGTGCTTTTAGGTATAAAAAAAAGACCCGAAAGAGAAGAGGGCTAAAAGAAGTGAAGATTAAACTGCATAAATTGAAGAAGAAACACTTTGTAATCAACACTATCCAATATTAAAAGAGAAAACACTATCCATGAACTAAGATAAGTTGGTTTGGTTGGTAAAGAGAGGAATCCCCAAATTTTAGGGGCTTTGCGGTAGGAACATTTACAAGAAGCAGAGAGACCACAATGAGGACCCTCCAAATGTGTCTAAACCCTCAAATCCATGGACATATCTTACCACCTCAATCTAGTGCTCTAAGCTTTTCTCAAATCCACCTGAATCTTCAATCTCATTAATTCTAACAGTTCAGGTTTACCTGCTGCTTGGAGGGCATCGCTGTCTCCTAGGGCGCCTTGTCTTTCCCCAACTTGTCAAACTTCTATCCTCCAGTATGATCTCCCCGTTATCATTCAGGTTCTCTTTCTGAGGAGAAACAGGATGAACTGCCACCAGTGTTCTTCTCCTGCCCCTTCCCGATCCATTCCTGGTACCGTTTCTTCGACCCCCACAATTCCAAGCATAACCGCTTGCTCTCATTAGTCCTGTCAACGTCTGGACATCTTCCGTTATCTCATGCCTCGCAAGGGAAGTCAGACCTGGGAGAATGTCTCTCTGAAAATCCTTCCGTTGTCTTCCCCTACGTGTTCTTCTCGTCTTCCCCGTTACATTTGTGGCCTCTGCTTCCTCCACTGCCACAATGTCAAAATTAGGAGGCTTTGGAAAGTACTCATCCACAGTGCACTGGCTCAAATTCAGAGTCATTTCTTCAAAAGAATCTGAATGATCAGATAAGCATTCTATGATGTCATCTGGGCATGCCTCAACATCATCATGGGACGAGCAAATTATACCGACAAACCAACTCAAGACATCTCCTAAACCAGACACTTCCTCTGCTGCCTCATCTACATGATTCTCGGGAGCAGAGGATGACATAGCGACAATTGCCTCAGCTGCAACCCTGGTGAGCTTCAAAAAAGACTCTTCATCTTGAACAGAGCTTTCCTCCCCAGCCTCGAGATCTACAGGAGGTGCTTCCAAGTCTATCATGAATCTCTCAGGCTTTTTCATGCTATTAGCAGTCGTACTGCTGTTAGTAAGAGAGGTCCTATACGGGATTTCATCCTCTGTTAAGCATGAGTTCAAATCAATCATATTCCGGAAGCCATTAGAATGCTGACTTTCAATCTTCTCTACCAACACTTCAGGATCGTCAAGGGCCACATTGATGTCAAAAAGTAGCTTTTTCTTTCCGCTGTCTATCTCTTGTTCTCTATTGAGAGGTGCTTGAAAATTTGGAACCCCAAGACTCTTTTTACTGCTCGGATGCTCACTGATCGCTTGCCCTTTTCCTCTTGTAGCGTCAACATCAGATGACATAGAGGTGATACAGCTCTGATGATCAAGTGTGTTCCTGACTTCATGTCTCCTAAACAACTCACTTGGATCATGGAAAAGCCCAGATTCTAGTTTGTCAAGATTGTTCGTTGACCTTGCAGCCTCGATATTAGAGGCCTTGCCTCTAAGCCAAGGAAGAACTGAAACAGGATCATCTCGCTTGGCTTCATCCTCGTTCGATAAATCATTAGGTAGCACATTCAAATTCAGGTCTCTTGTTGCGTTCAAATCAAAAGAATGTGTTGCCTTGAAGAAGCTACTAGATCCAGTGATGGAATTGTCATTACCACTTCTACTTATAAAATCTCTGCCAGGATTAGAAAAGTAAGGGGGTAACTCCTTGGGCCTATCAGATGAGGAGCCATGGTAAAACCCATTCTGAGCTGGGATTGATCTTGGGTCAGCATTCCTATGCCACCAGGTTCCATGAAAACCATTGCCTTGAGCTGATGAATGAGAGCTCTTACTCATGTTATCAGAGATAAAAAATGGCGTCATTTGAACTGACATTGGCTTTTGGCTTGGATAATTGATTGGCTTCTCTGTGGAAAGGTTCCATGAATTAACCCAATCAGAGGAAGATGGATAAGAAGGCCGATGAGAAGTCATAAGTCCTCCAGGGTTATTGAAACTAGAGAGCGGATGACATTTCTCATACACTATCGAGTCGTTATTTGCTTTTGCTAGCAATGGATCTTCCTTGAGCTGGAAAGGTGGAAAATTCCTAGGCTGTTGATAATTCTCAAACACAGCTGGTACTGGTCGAGAAGGTACCTGAAAGTGGTTAACTTGATGGATAGACATCCCATTGTCTTTGCTTCCCCCTGCAAAAGAAATCAAATACTTTAGCAAAATTACTAGAGCATGAAACATCACAATTTATTCAATTAGTAAATCCAACATGAGACTTTAAGCATTGATTTTCCATCCTTGCTCCAGGCACCCAATAAATTCTGATATTTCTCATCAAAGAGAGAAGAAAGCAGCATAGTTGAAGGAAATAGAAACACGAGCATTATAGAAAAATATGCTGAACATGACACCAAGGGCCTGAGGCCAGGATGGATAACCTTTTCATCTAAAGAGATCAGTAGATGAGATCATACCTGCTTTCAGGGCTGATGAGAACCAGTTCTGCACATTTCCTTTATCATTGTAACCCAAACTGCTTTGGGTCCAGTTAGCACTCCAATGTTTGGGTGGCCATGAAGCATCCTCAGATAACCTAGGAACTTTGGTCAACGGATCCTGTTTGTGGATCCCTACAACATCAACAGAAGGGCCGGCAGTTGTTTCTTCAGCCTCAGGAGGCTCATTTAAATCTGCTAAAGCATATGGTTTCCTCATGGAGAAACCAGACTCTGAATTAATTTCAAGGTATATAGACTTTTCCTGTTGACATGGAAATATTTTCCCTTCAGTATGAGAAATCATCCTATCAGCACACTGCTCCATTTCATCGGTATCAGTGTACTCATCAGGTGGAAGTTCAAGATCAATCATTTTCCTCAACTTTGTGGGCCTACACTCAGCCTTCTTTGGGTTAGCACAGTTCTTCAGCGGAATTAGTGCATCCTGTACATCCTTACCCTTCAAGGAGTCACCAGCAGATGATAGATTGTATTCAGGACCGGAAGCTGGCGGTCCCCCACAAACAGAGTTCGTGAAGAGAAAGCTTGATGAGCTTTGCCTATGAGTATGAGCATGGTCTGCTGTCATTTTAGATGGCAATACACTGGACGATGATGATGTCTCACAGCATGTCCTGTCCTCGTACTGTTCTTTCTTCCATTTTTCATCCATCAAGTTTTTCTGTACTCTGTAGAACCGGTGGAGATCAATAACCTATGTGATAAAAACAATTAGAAGGTAACTGTACAACACAATATAAGATCTGAAGCAAAAGATCTATTTTTCATAACTGTTTCCTGTGGATAAGTATGACCCTGTAAAGTATAAAGTTCAGATTTATATGTACCTGATTCTTGAATACAGAATCGTGCTCCAGCATTTTCTGCTTCATAAGATCCTCATCAACTCCTGGACATAAAACCAGGCAAGGCATTGGCAAAATAAGTAATAATTCCCATTTGAGGAGGTATTTTTATCCAAAATAGAAAGGGAAGCTTTGTACCCCTACTAGCCATTATTATGATACTTTAACAAAATTATAAAACTACCAATAACATTAATCCAACAATTAATTTGTATATTTTACCAAAAGAATGGACTGATATGATAAGAAAAGGTACTGCAATTACAGCTTGAGACTATTAATTTTTCCTTTTGTGGAAATGTGAGCTTATTATTGGAAATCCTACAACAAGATCTACATCGAGGCTATCTATGTAATTACGGGTGAAAGAGGAAGCGAACTCTCCGTTATGCTATTCAGTTTGAATCTGCACATCATTGTGGCATTAAAAATTCTACTATCTTTTCTTCACACACGACAAGCCGACAACTTAAATTTGCTATTCCATCAATTAGACGAGTTTGTAGCCAAGCGGGCAAAAGGAAAATGAGACATAGCAAACCAAAAATAGCAACTACATATATTTACAACCGCGCTTAGGGTATTCCTATCAGAGAAATGCATAACCTTCAGAACTCCTTAGAAGCCAGAAACAGCTGATCCACCTCATTTTTTCGTCAATGAAATTGTTCAAGCTATAATTACTTACTGTTACCAAAATCAATTCTAGGGCAGATCTTCTTCCACTACTGACACTACAGTTAGCCTAGCTAGTTATACAGAGCGTTTGATGAATCATATAAGAGATTGCTCCAACACATGGCAATAAACTACTTCAGCTTAATTTACTTGGCAATGAAACAAAAAGATTGAGTTACAGACTCACAGTGGAAGATAAGAAGAAGAAATATTGGAACAAGTATGACTAGGAATCAAAAGTTGTAAGTTATGACGTAATTTATATGTTTCACCTATAAGATTTCATTTTCTGCCCGACTCCTATCGCAGGCAAACATTTAACATGAATGAATTGAGCACCAATGGGAAATAAATGAAGAAAGGAAATGACATCTGGGGAGAACATAGAGTTTTTTCTTAAGATAACATAAGACAAAAATTATTGAATACCAATTCTTGCGAACTGCCACAATTTTACGCCTTCTTTCCCTCAAAGCAATAATTTTTCTCTCCTTTTTTTTAAAAAAAAGAGTCCCAACGTGTAGTTTTCAAAAGAAGATTTTGGGCCGAAGGGACAAAATTACACTCCACGACAAGTAGTTATCTTCAATGCTGCCTCCCTTTCAAGAATTTGGAGAGAACATAGAGTTTGGTTTTGAGATGAAATAACCAACAGACAGAAAAATTATTCAAATCCCAATTATTGTGAACCGCCACAATTTGACGCCTTTTTTCCCTCAAAACAATGTCTTTCTCTCCTTTTTTCAAAAAAGGGACCCTCAATGTGTAGTTTTTAAACTAAAATTTTGGGCTGAATGGACAAAATTACACTCCTCGAACAAGTGGTTATCTTCAATGCCGCCTCCCTTTCAAGAATTTGGAGAGAACATAGAGTTTGTTTTTGGGATGAAATAAACCAACAGACAGAAAAATTATTCAAATCCCAATTATTGTGAACCGCCACAATTTGACGCCTTTTTTCCCTCAAAACAATGTCTTCTCTCCTTTTTTCAAAAAAGAGACCCTCAATGTGTAGTTTTCAAACTAGGATTTTGGGCTGAAGGGACAAAATTGCACTCCTTGAAACAAGTAGTTATCACCAATGCCGCCTCCCTTTCAAGAATCTAGCTATCTTCCTCTCCTTTTCCCTATTGAAGATGAGTCGGTCTATCTCCCTACCTCCTACCTCTCACCCCCCAGTGTAGTTTTCAAAATAAGATTTTGGGCTGAAGGGACAAAATTACACTCCTTGAACAAGTAGTTATCACCAATACCGCCTCCCTTTCAAGAATTTGGAGGGAACATAGAGTTTGTTTTGGGGATGAAATAAGCCAACAGACAAAAAAATTAATTCAAATCCCCATTGCGAACCACCACAATTTGACGCCTTTTTTTCCCTCAAAACAATGACTTTTCTCTCTTTATTTCAAAAAAAGAGACCTTCACAATGTGTAGTTTTCAAAATAGGATTTTGTGCGGAAAGGACAAAATTACACTCCTTGAAACAAGTAGTTATCATCAATGGTGCCTCCCTTTCAAGATTCTGGGCTACAGCCTATATGCCTCTTATAGAATGGATCATTTTAACGATCAAGCAAAGCAACAAAGAAAAATTGAGATGAACATTGAAATCAACCATAGAAGCACAGAGTTAAACTGGTAAGCACCCAAGACAGATTATATTGGTGAATAAACAACAATATACAAACCAAGACTTTTTACTATTCTCCTGATTGCCCAAAATCGCAAGAATAAAATATCACTGTAATTGTGACAGGCAAATCACCCTGGAACCCTACAAAAACCCCAAGCAGATACTATCCTATTATTTCCCTTGAATACAAATTGTCACCCCTAAACCACTAGTCCCATTAAAATAGGAAAACAAGTAAAATGATCCCACAAGCGAATCCAGAGGTAGTTGAAACGAATGCAATTCATACATTAGGGCGTTTGAAGGTTGAATTGGCCGATGAGTCGAAAACAAATCCAGCTAATGCAGAAAGAATGAGCGAATTTGATTAGAAACAATAGCATATGAAGAATCAAAAACCCAAAATGCAAAAAAAAAAAAAAAGATAAAAACCTAATTTGACTGTAAGACTAAAAAAGGCAAGAGAAGTGAGATGTAGAGGTCTTAACCTTAGACCCGCATCCTTTAGCGAAGGCTTCAAACTCCAAAGCAGCAATTCTCCTTTAGGATTTCAATCATTCGAAGAGAAAAGATAAGACCCCCAAAACAAAGTCCCATCACGAAATTGAGCCCTCAAGATAGTCGGACGAAAAAAATAAAAAAGGAAATTAAAAAAAATGGAATTGACTTTGGAAAGAGGCGTGAGTTAATTAAGACCTGTTTGACCATAAAAATAAAATAATAGAAGGGGAAGAGACGATTGAGTAGATATAGAAGAGCATTGGAGGAAGTGGGACGAAGATATTCGATCTGGTGGGATGGAGAAGACGAGAAAGGGAGAAAGGGTTTTTGAGAGGAGAGAGATCTCAGATAAGAAATCTTGGCACAGACAAAGGCGAAACGACCTTCTAAACAACAACACAACAGTGACATCTATTTTGTCCACTTTATTACGAATAAAATTTAATTAAAAAGGGCAGATAGGATTCCTACGCGCCTGTAATGCAACAAAACTCACGCACTTTTTTTCAACAGATTTTTCTTTTACAAATTCCGTGTCCTAGTGTTTTTGTTTGGTGTCCATCAAATTTCGTTTTTCGGTTATTGATCTTAAGATTTTGTTTTGCTATATTGCATGATGAAGGTTCCTAAGTTAAAAGATTATTTTACGAAGATTTGGTCACAAATAAAATATAATAGTCGATGGATTGTGTTCATTCTTGTAAAAAAAAAACACTTTTTTTATATGATTCCGAAAAAAAATGAAAATAAAAGGAATAGGAAAAACACATGAGAATTTATTTCGCTCTTTAGATGGACAGAAGAACATCAGTCGATTTTACCATCGTCGTCTCTCACTTCTCCATCTAACCGAAGATTTTGTTCGAGTTTCTTGGAACAAATTCGAAAGTTCAACAACAAAAATTTTGTGGAGATTGTGAAGACGTTACAACGGCTAGAAGAAGCTGCCTCCACAGAAGATTATAAAACTATTCATTGGTGAAGAAGAAGATATGGGCTTACAAGTGAACATTCCAAGTTTTCTTCATCGATCAAAAGCTTATCATTCTCAAGAGCGTACTTTGTCTTAGTTTAGAGAGTTAGATAAACACATAGAGCTACATTGGCATATCATTATAGTTTTATATCAAGTGTTACTCTACGAAGTAACTAGACTTGTTGTCTAATGATACTAGTTGGTATGCTATAATTAGTAATTGACATTTGTAGCAGATGAACTTGTATGACAAAAGACGCGGGTAAATTTGTCTAAGTGGAATAGGATTAGGGAATTATTTTCTTAGTTAATGTGATTGTATTAGCTATCTCGGCAAACACTGTAAACTGTCTCAATAGATCCATTGTATCTTAATATAAAGTTTTGCATTATACTACAACGGTAGGTACTTTGGAATTTAGAATTTAAACAAGGTGAGGTGCTTCGACAAGGTTTGACAACAAAAGTCGAGGCTGAAGTTGGAGAAAGTGCATTTGACAGGGTTGGATAGCATATGTGCTTGAATAAGGAGAGCAAATTACATATTCTTTCACTTCTAGCCTCCTTCCTCCCGAAAAATGTATTGATGTTTCTTGTTTTCTTAATTACTAAGTGATGGAGTCATAAAAAAAACTAATGTTTTTCAAAAGAATGGACACAAACCGGAAAAATAAAAAAACTCTAAACCAACCGAAAAAAAGAAAAGTGGTGGACAACAATTAAAAAAGGCAAAATCGCGAGGGCACCAAACGGAATTTCTCATGCGTTTTTTTAATGAATTTTTTAAGATGTTATTTTCGGTTAGTGATCACTGAGTTTTACCTTTTGGTTTGATGTCTTTAGAGTTTAGTTTTACTACATTGTGTATCCATAATCAACTTATTTGCTAATGTTTGCAAATTTCATCACGATACATTTTGTTGGAGAGAAGTTCTTCTTTGAAAGTATCGGTTATTATTTGGGATAATAATACTAGTTGTCCGAATCCTCCCTCTTAAGTATGAAACTTGCTATTGTTATTCATGTTGTTTCTAGCAAATCAATTTGGATTTTGGAAATCGGATTAATTTTTAAATTCGTGAAACTTTCAACCATGGTTGAGAATGTGTGTTCTTTTAAACAAAATGACAATTAAGTGTGGTTTGAATGAAGTTTGATTTTGATAAATTAGAGTATGCGGCAATATGTTTATGGAATGTTGTTTGATACAAAAATTCTTATGAAAAATACAAGTTTTGTTGCAATATGTCTATAAAGTTGTATTGAATAGTAATTTTATTTTGAAAATTTTGAGTTTGTTTGAAAATCATGTTTGTAGTTGATTAAGTGCTTACCAGTTCAAAATTTCACATTTTCTTCTCCTTTTCTTCATGCATTTTTCTATAATCGGTTTGTTCATTTTATTCTAATGAACTGAAAATATGGCTAGCTATTGTGTTTTAAACAGGAAAAAATTACATTGGTTATATTGTGTGTTCGCTTCAAAACGTGCATGTGTATAAATTTATGCCGGAAATAAAGAAAATAAGCGAACCCATAGTGTATGGATCGATCACAGTAAAAGCAAATATTTCAGGGTCGATCCAAGGGATTGTGGTGAAACCAACTAGTAAAAACAATCTAGATAGGCAATTCGCAAATATCAATTAATGAAAAATAACAAAAAACGATGATAAGAATATATGTAATGATTGAGGAAACGTGAATTCTAGAGATCATATTCAATTGTGTTTTCCGATTCAAGACTTCTAAAGATGTATGGACAGAGCTGGGAATGCAATAAAAGGTATTTCGAAGGTGGGATGGATCACGGGGGAGGTATCACTATCCGCTATTCTAAACCAAAGAAACTCATCATCGGGTAAGTCTCAAAGGTTCAAGGAAAAGGAATGATAGTTGCAAAGGAATGATAGTTTCAAACCATCACTGGGTAAGTCTCAAGTTAACTCACAAAGGCAAGAGGAAGGCGCACTCAAACCTAATAAAGGATAAACTTTTATTACCCAAAACTCATCATCTTTGGCAACCAAGTAAGGCAATCACTGGGTAAGTATATTCCTAAGCTTGAATATAGGTGAGAAAGGTTCAACAAGGCTAGGGTTTAGGCAATCTTTAACCAAATTTTAAGGATAAAACATGTAAGGTACGATAGAGGAACCCACGGTCAGTTCTTGGTGAAATCTCGGTCGAGATTCTCTAGAACAACCTGAGATTTGTCTCTACATAGGTAAAAGCACAACTCTCAGGGTCCAATTTGTTTGTAAAGGTCAGTCTATCATCATCTAAACCACAACTTTCAACCAATTATCCTAAAATCGCAAGGGTTTTAGCCAACAACCATCATATTCAAATCAAGATATATGTATATAATCAAGAACCAAATGCAATTAATAAAACCAAAAGAAACGCAAGAATTACTAAGCAAGGTGTGCTCTAATATCATAAACTGAATCAAATCAATAACAAAAATCCGTTCTTGTGTTCCAATGTAAAGAAATTGAAAACTTAGAATAATCTCACAATGAATCTCAATAGCTCTCTCAATCTCTAATGTTGTCGTCGTACGGGTTGTCAATCCATTTCCAAGCTGTAATTCAAGGGCTTTCTTGTTGCAATGTAGTATCCAATCTTCAGTAGGAGTTGTGTGTTCTTTTCGTTCTTGAAGGCTTCTATCTTATAGAATGAGGTTAGGGTTTGAAAGATTGTTTTTTATGCTAAAACGTCAAAACCAAGGCCAAGCCCGAAAAGAATCTCGGATTTAATGTCCTTGCCCGAGATTTCTTCTCTGAGGCGTGTGATCTCTTTGATCTCTCTAATATCTCCCAAAGCTTGACTTCATCCTTCTTTTAGGTTCTTGAATGCTTCCTATGTGGTCCACCTTGATCAATTGTCCATGAATACTCCATTTCCGCTCCAATTTGCGTCAACTCACCTACAATTGTCATAAAACTTGCGTAGATCTCGATTCTAACAAAATAGTTGAATAGAAACCATATTTGCTATGAATGTATGTCTATGTATGTAAAAGAAGGGGAAAAACTAGCTATATGCAAATCTATACTAAGGTCATATTTCATGTCATCAAAATACCCCATACTTGTCTCTTGCTTGTCCCCAAGCAAGGTTTAAATCTGAAATATCAAGATGCATGAAATATGAACATGCAAAACAAAGGAAAACAACAATTTTTTTTGCTTTTGTGTCTCTATTCATAGATCACTCTCTAAGATTGATTCATAGCTAATGAGAACCATCATGCGAACAAAAGGAATCATATTATGAGAAGAATAATCACAATTTGTAAGAAATACAATACATGCATCATAACTCGAGATATATCAAAATCAATCATGAATAATCCGATTTAAACCACAAAGTCAAATCACATGCTCAAAGATCTTAAGGGCTTTCAAATGAAGGTCATGAAACGTGTTAGGGTAGGATGTATGTATGGAATGTGGTGCAAATCCGAGAAAAGGGTAGAAACTCCACAAATGCAATTAAAACACATCATCCACCAATAACTTTTTTTTTCTTCTTTTTATTTTCTTTTTTTACTTTAATTTCACTTGAGAACATGAATAGAGGTGCACAATAACCAAAGTCTTAGAGATCAGCTAACCTCAATTTCTTAAGGTGCCTCAAACCTGATGCATATACCATGACTCGTTAGGACTATCAATCAATAAGATTTTGACAAGACACAAACACCCGGCAATGTGAATGGTTCCGAGTTACTCATCATCATGACTAACGTCCCCAAACCTATTTTTTTTATCAAAATTCATCACTTTTAACTTTAACTTTCACAACGCTTTTATTAACATGCTTCCTGATTCCCGGATAGGTAAAGGAAGGCGAATATATATGAGGAGCTAAAAGAATGATCAAGAAGAAGAAAGAAAGAAAAACGAAATGCCTTAATCATATCAAAAAGATGCGCAAGAACTTATAGCATGGTTTCAACCTTCAAATCTCAACATAATTTAGATAAAAACAAATTATCAAACATGCATGAAATTCCAACAAGGCATTCAAATCTTGTACATGCCATAATTCAATTTAAAGACAAAAATTATCATAGCCATTCCACAAAAAAAATATCATCATTGAGGTTATTTCAATCCTAGAAGCACAAAAATTTTAAAAATTTTCATTTTTTTTGGATTTTCAAAAGGTTTTATGAATGCAAACTTGTAATGAAACGTGTTTCAAGAATTAAAAGTGCAAATGCGATAGACATAAAAACAAAGCAATGTATGATAATAGAGTGATAACAAACCAAATCCACCCCATACTTAGATTACACATTGTTTGTAAGAGCCTTAGTCTAGAGGAGCTGAGAATGAGTGCTGAGGGTACAAAAATGGCCTAAACCGCCCCTGCGTGTAGCAGAGGCTGCCCCTGCGTGTAGCAGAGGCCGCCCCCACGGTTTGCCTGGCCCGCACCTGCGCCTCCATGAGCCGCCCCTGCGGTTTAGGGTGTGTTGCAGCCGACTTTGTTGACTTTTGACCCGTGCTTTACCCCTATCTTCCCCTATAAGTTTCTTCTCTTTTTCTTCTGATGAGGGTTACCTTTCTACAGCTTCATCATCTCTCCCTCACGTTCACCTTCTTCCCTTCCTTCTTTGGATCTCTTTCTTGATCCTCTTTGATCTTTGTATGAGTTTGTGAGAGTTTGAGCTTGGCATTGGTTACGGATGATGTTAGTTGATGTTGTTGTGCGTTTGATGAGCCAGCCTTGAGGTTGTGGTATGATCGTTCTTCTGATTAGGTTACAGCTTGGTGAGTTCTTCATCCCTTGCTTCCTATCCTTCTTCTTTCTTCCTTCTTTCCTTCTTTTCTTCATTCTTAGCTTAGGTTCCACAAGTTCGATCTTGTGGCAGCTTTCATAGGCTTTATTTGATGTATATATGTATGTATATGTATGTATGGGGTTGTTGGCTGAAGAAGGTGTGAAGAGGATCGAGTGAAGAAGCAAAGAGAAACCGGAAGTGTTCATTCTGCATACCAGATGCCCCTGTGCGACCTTGGAGCCGGCCAATCACCACCCTTGCGCCTCCTTGCAGCCTCCCTTGTGCCCACCTGTACCAGCCTTGTCTTGCTCTTGGTTCTGCAGGTGTGTCTTGCTCTTGGCTTGCCTATGGATGGCATTGTCCCTTCCTTTCCTAGTATGAGTGTGTGGTATCATGCAAGGTATAATTGAGAGTGTGTTGATGATGTTATAATCATGTTATGCCTTGTATGGCTTCGAGGATTAATAGGTTGTGAGGTTTAGGTTGAGGATGATCCTATGGATCCCTCGGGTCTAAGTGTGACCCCTTTGATTGATAGGAGATTGATATATCTCTATGCCTTGTTATTAGGCAGTCTCCCTCTCAGGATTGGAGGTTGATCGTGGCTGTGATTATACGAGGTTGAGGTAAGTCTGTAGGACTTACTTAGCTAACATCCTTATATTGAGTGTCTGCATGAATGGTGTGTGTATTGTATGCTTGATATGATATCATGTGATGTCGATTCTTACCAACCTATGTTTTATCGATAGCCCCATATGTGTGGCAGTGATAACCATTCCCTTCATCCTGTAAGGAGCTGGGGGGGTTCTTTGTGCTCATGCCATCTAGTATACATGAAGGGTGCAATCCACTCCCATAGGGTACACGGGTTGTGTGACCGACACTACTTGTAGATGGACGTCAGGTCTAGAGGCGGGGATGTATCGGTCCTCGTTCACATAGTTTCATCTACCTATATATACACAATTTGAGTGAATGACTATTATATAAATATGATAAAATGGGTAAATGTGTGATAGCGTGATTATGTGTTTACCTTTCCTGACTTGTGCTTGTGCTTATGCATTACCTTATATACGTATGGTTAGCTAATGGTTTTATACCATGTTGTAGATGACTTGCAGGATAGGCGAGCTGCTGAGTGATCTGGCATGGTGATAGACCGAGGACTCTCGTACATTAGGGGGTTATGGTTTTGGGGATGTTTATGTTTCCCTTCCTGCGTGAGAATGATGTTTTGTATACCTCTTGTGTGAGGATGGCGCTTTATACTCGGATATGTTGTTGTATAACTTTTGATTGTACAGTTTTATACAGTTTCATGTATTTGTTTTATATCTGCTAGTGTCATGTTGTAAGTCCAGTGAACTTGTTATCAGACTAGGGTCGGCATCCACTGTGAGATCCTAGCCCAATGTGGAATCCCGAGTCCCGCGGATTTGGGGTGTTACATTGTCCCTAATGTGCAATAAAAGGGAAAGAAAAGAAACTCACAATGTCTCAAAAGAAAAATAAAATAGTAGGCGTTGAAGATGGAGCTGGATCACATGTGCGGTGGCGGTGGTGGTGGGAATGGGAAGTAAGAAGTTCGAATGTCCGCCCGAATTGTTGGCAGTACATATCCTCCACCATCCGTGCATGGCAAAGACGGTCTCTCTCCTACATGTCAAGACGACTATCTATGTTGTGGATGTCATCCTGAATAGCCCTGACGGAAACCTCCAAGTTTCCCATCCTCGTTTCAAGACCTCCAAACATTTCGGGGTCCTTAGAAGTACCCGCTCTGCGCCGGGAACTATGTTGAGAGCGGTGAGAAGTCGACCTCCTCACCGGCATCTCCTGCCGTCCCAAGTAAGCCTCTCCGGTGATAGGATCCTTATAATCCGTCGCCTCTGCATCAACAACTTACACCACTGGACTGGCATCCATCCCTGTGTCCATATCAACAACATCCTCCTCCTCAGCAACAACAAATCCCTCAAACTCCTCTAGCACCTCGCTAACATGCATGGCAACAAAAGCGTACTTCTAGTATTGTGGATCACGAAGGGTGTAGTCCGAACTCCAAGAAATACCTCTAGTTCCCTTTCCCTCCCAAGGCATGTCCACATAAGGTGCTCAACGTCCTCGAGGATCAAGGATACCTCTAGTAATGAACCGTTGCAAACCTAAAGGCCGCGCCTCCACAACTAATGTGCAAGCCGAAAAGTCTACTCCTAAAGTCTTGGCGATGTGAATCACTAATTCTCCTACACAAATGTCACCTCTAGATTTGTTGCCAATCTTCCACTAACAATCGACAAGCATAGTAGCACAATCCGGAGTCACACCGGTCACCATGCACCACTATATATAAAGTTCATCCGCCTTTACCTTTTGTTGTGTCTCAGTCCTAGGAAACAAAGTCTCGGAAAGTATCCTATGAGCTATCTTGAAGGACAAGTTGTATATGTTCTTGTCGGTCGAATCCCTGGGTTGCCAGCGGTCTCCATCGCTCACAACCATAACAATGCACTCCCAAAATCCTTTCGGATGTACATTCCTAGGGAACGTTCCATTAATGGTCTCCTCAAACTCAAACATACCCTCAAACTGAATAATGGACATCTCAAAGTTTCGGTTCATCAACCTAAACTTCACACTCCTCTCTCTCGGGTCATGCTTAAAGGAACTAAGGAATTCCAACGTTATTTCCTCATATGCATCCTCATGGATGCTAAGAAAAGCTATAAGGCTCACTATCTCTATCATCCATCTCAAATCAGCCACAACATTCATGAATTCAAGCTCATCTAGCAGTAAGTACCTGAGAGCAACAATAGATCGAGGTTGAATTTGTTCGTACCTCGTTTTGTGATGTTCTTGGATGTGTGGGAGTGTTGGAGGAGGTGGAGGTGGTGGAGCTTGCAAGAAGAGGAAGAACCCCTCCTTGGAACACTTTACCTTGATGACTACGTGTTCATTCCTTTTTAGAGGAAAATCTCGGGTGAATCTTGAGAAATCTCGGCCGTGGAATCTGGGCTTGACCGAGAATTTTGTCTTTTTTTCTTAAATTTGGCAAATCTATAAAGATTTTGCCAAACTAACTCCCTTTCTTCCTTCCTATGCCTTTGTCGATCTCAACTACACCAATTTCTTGCATTGTGCAACTCAAACAAACTCAAATCGAAGGTTAGAGAGAAAACCTAGGTTTTGGATTGAAAAATCCAAATGGAGCCCGATTTGTTGATTTGTGGTGTTGTTGATGCACGGAATCCTCAATGTCAGTGAGAAATCTTGAGTTTTGGATGAAGAATGAAGCAAATTGGTTGGAAAACGAGAATTTGAGAGGATTGGGAGATTTGCGCCAGGCCGTGGTGTTAAGGCGTGGAATTGGGGTTTGTTTTTGCTGAAAAATGGTGAAGTGCTTTTTATATACCCTCGCTAAATTTTGAAAAATATCGGCTGAGATTTCATCCGTGGTTTCAGTCCGAGTGAGAATTTTTAAAAGTTGCTTGCGACATGGTTTTGCACTGGTGGAATTGCAAAATCTCGGCCGAGATTTTCTGTACTTGACCGAGATTTTGGCTTTTCGTTCCTCATTGACAAGTTGACTTGCTTCTACATTTTTGAGTTCTTTTTGAGTATTACCTAGTTCCTGTCATCCAAAGACACAAGAAAACCAGAACGTAACAAAGAAAAAGAAAAGAAAACTACTCTAGTCTATCTAAGAAAAGGAAAAGAGAAACAATACCTAGGGTTGCCTCCCAAGAAGCGCTTTGTTTAAGGTCGATAGCTGGACCTATCTCCGTTGATGATCATGTAAGGTGGAGAGGTGCGATTCTCTCAACCGGAACTTCCGTTGCATACTTCTTCAAGCGATGGCCATTGAACTTGAAGTTTCTGCATTGCTCATCCCATACTTCAACTGCACCATGGGGAAAACAAGTTTTGTAATATAAGGTCCTGTCTAGTGAGATTTTAGCTTACCCGAAAATAGTCGGAGTCGATAATTGAAGATAAGGACGAGATCTCCTTCTTTCAGCTTCTTGGGAATGATGTGCTTATCATGCCATCTTTTTGTTCTCTCCTTGTAAATCCGTGCATTCTTGTATGCATTCAAACGGATTTCTTCTAATTCTTTGATGTCTAGAAGGCATTTTTCTCTGGCTTCCTTCATGTCAAAGTTGAGCATTTGATCGCCCAATAAGCCTTGTTCTCTAACTTCACCAAAAGGTGACAAGACTTCCCATATACAAGGTTGCAAGATGGTGTGCCTATGAGTGTCTTGAAAGCAGTTCTATATGCACAAAACGCATCATCTAGCTTCATCGACCAATCCTTCCTTGTTCGAGAGATAGTTTTCTCTAGAATGCTCTTGGTTTCTCGATTTGAGATCTCTACTTGCCCGCTTGTTTGAGGATAGTAAGGAGTAGCAATCTGGTGAGTTACCCCATACTTTGACAATAGAGTTTCAAACTTACAGGCTGTGAAATGCGTTCCTCCTTCACTAATGATGGTTCGGGGCATCCTAAACCTTAAGAAGATTGTTCTATTAAAGAACTTCACTACCACCGTTGCATATTAGTAGGAGAAGCAATAACTTCAACCCCATCTAGAAACATAGTCTACAAGTAGAAGTATGTATAGGTTTCCACAAGAAGATGGGAAGGGTCCCATGAAGTCCACTCTCCATACTTCGAAGATCTCAACCTCTTGGATGTTGTTAAGAGGCATTTCGTTCCTTCTAGATATGTTTCTTGATCTTTGGCAAGCATTGCAAGAGACAACAAAGGTTTGCACATCTTTAAATAATATAGGCCAAAAGAAGCCGGACTGGAGTACCTTAGCGCATGTCCTGTGGGAACTAGCATGTCCACCACAAGGCGATAAATGACAATGACGGATGACGCTTTCTACTTTGTCTTCCGGAATGCGTCTACTGAAAATTCCATCTGGGCCTCTCTTGAAGAGTAGACTTTGTTCCAATAGTAATGCCGGACATCCTTGAAAAACTTCTTTCTTTGAGCGTAGGATAATCCTGGAGGTATTTCATGACAAACCAAATAATTACAATATCAGCAAACCATGGTTCGTTAACTCTTGAGATTTGATGAAGGTAGTCCTCAGTTTCATGCAGCTACTCGTTAGGAAAAGAATCATCTATAGGCAAATCGTTCTTCTTGCTTCTTATGTGAGGGAGTCGACTAAGTTGGTCCACCACCGAGTTCTCGGATCCTTTCTTATCCCGGATCTCTAATTCAAACTCTTGTAGGAGGAGGAACCATCTAATAAGACGCGGATTTGCATCCTTTTTAGTGAGCAAATACGGTATTGTTGCGCAGTCGGTGTAGACAATCACTTTTGCTCCCACAAGGTAGGAATGATACTTTTCAAAAGCGTAGACCACCGCAAGTAGTTCCTTCTCCGTTGTAGCATAGTTGAGTTGAGCTTTGTCTAGCGTCTTGCTAGCATAGTAGATGACATGGGTGTGTCCATCCTTCTTCTGTCCGAGTACCGCTCCTATGGCTACATCTCTAGCATCACACATGATCTCAAATGGAAGATTCCAAACCGGAAGTTGGATTGAGGCAGATTTTAAAGCTTCCGTTATCTTGAAAAAGGCATCTAGACAATCCCTTTAAAACTCAAAAACCACATCCTTCATTAGTAGGTTAGTCAATGGTTTCGCAATCTTAGAAAAGTCTTTTATAAGCCTTCTATAACATCATGCGTTTCCAAGAAAACTTCTTACCCCTTTTACCGGAGATGGTGGAGGTAACTTCTCGATGGTTTCTATCTTCTCCCTATCAACCTCAATGCCGCAATTTGAGATAAAAGACCCTAAAACAATGCATTCGCTAACCATGAAGTGACACTTTTCCCAATTCAAGACAAGGTTACTGTCTTCACATCTTTGAAGAAATAAAGAAAGGTTAGCTAAACAATCATCAAAAGAGGAGCCATAAACTGAAAAATCATCCATAAAAACCTCCATGATGTTCTCTATATATTCGGAGAATATGGGCATCATATACCTTTGCAAGGTGGCCGGTGCATTGCAAAGTCCAAACGACATTCTCCTATAAGCAAACGTACCCCAATGACACGTAAAGGTGGTCTTCTCTTGATCATCCGGATGGATGGGAATTTGGAAGAATCCGCTATACCTATCCAAGTAATCGTTGCAACATTCAACTTTTTGTAGTCGATGCACATCCTCCATCCCGTTACCGTTCTTGTAGGAATCAACTCGTTGTTTTTGTTAGTCACTACGGTCATTCCTCCCTTCTTTGGTACCACATGGGCGGGGCTCACCCATTTGCTATCAGAAATTGGGACGATATAACCTGCATCAAGTAGCTTAAGGATTTCTTTCTTCATAACCTCTTTCATGATCAGATCTCGTGAAGGCTTATGATCATCTTCCATCAAAATCTTATGCATGCATAAAGAAGGCTTAATACCAATAAGGTCATCTATAGTGTATCCTAAAGCTTTCCTATGTAGTTTCAATTCATTCATTAGCCTATTGTGTTCATCTTCATTCAGGTTAGCACTAACTATGACAGGATACATAGAGTTTGGTCCTAGAAATGTGTACCTTAAGTGTGCGGGAAGAGGCTTCTACTCGAAAGTAGGAGGGTCCTTTGTTGAGGCGTTGTGGCCTTTCGAGGCATTGCGGGATGCTTCCATGGGTGCAGAAGGAGTGGGAAAACGTCCGGGAATGCTTCTAAGAAGTTTTGGAGAAGTTTTAGAATTTCTAGAAATCTCGACATGCCCGTGGAAATCTCGTGCAAGATTTTGGTCGAGGTGACAATCGACCTGGTTTTCCACGGGTGAATTAATTAAAATCTCGGCTGAGATTTCCTGTCCTTGACCGAGTTTTTTGGCTTTTTTTCGTGCCATCCTTTAATTCTTCAAATTCACCATTAGGATCTTTCTCCAACTCTTCTAAAGCTCGAAATTCATAATCGCATTCCTCCTCTATTCCCTTTTTAACGATGTTCATACTTATGACCTTTTGTAGTGGATCTTTGAGCAAAATAGAACTCACTATCTCCCTTGATTCCTCTTCATCATAGATGTTGAAAATATCTTCTCCAAGAGTTGGCCATTTGACCATAGCTTCCAATTGGAACTATATATGCTCTTCACCTATGTTGAAAGAGAGCATTACATTCTTACAATCCACCATGCAACCGGAAATTGCATGGAATGGTCTTCCAATTATAATTGGAATCGGATGATATGTAGGAATGTCTAAAACCACAAAATCAATGGGAATGTAGAACTTACCTAGCAATATTGCAATGTCTTCAAGAATTTCCACCGGACGCGTTATTGGTCTATATGCCATGTAGAGTGTCATATTGTCTGGTTTTGGCATTCCAAGTCCTACTTTCTCACATAACACAAGGGGTTTGATGCTCACACTTGCTCCAAGATCACACAAGGCTTCATAAGTCGCCTTTCCAACGCCTATGGGGACGCAAAAGGATCAGGGATCCCTTAGTTTTAATAGCATCTCCTCTCTCATCATTTGGATTAGTTCGGATGACCTCTTGGTCATCCTTAATTCTCCAATATCTTCTAATTTCATTTTGTTGGAGAGGATTTCCTTTAAAAACTTCCCATTTGCGGGCATACCTACAATGACATCCATGAACGATATATTAATAAGTAGCTTGCTCATAAGTTCAAGAACTTACCAAAGTGTTTGTCGAGGAGCGCTCTAGATTTTGAGTGAGGGAATGGAAGTTATGGTTTGTTTGTGGGAGGAGGTACATAAACCAGTTCCTTATCCTTCTCCTTATTGCTCGGTTCCGGATCTTCCTCGATCATGACTTGCTTCCGTTTATCAACGCTCTTGGGCAATGACTCATTATTTTAGTCCGCTTCTAGTGGTGATAGCCATCACCTTCCGCTTCGGATTATTTTCATTCCTTCCTGGAAGTCTTCTTTGATCTCTAGGAACTTCTCCGGCCTTGCTAAAAACCTGATTTTCCAAAGCTTTTTGAGCCTTAGAAAGAGAATTTATGTGTTCTTTTATTTCTATATCTCTCTTAACAATTTTTCCAATAGCATCTTTGTCTTATCCATTAGAGCTTGGTTGAATCTCGGTGGGGGATTTTGAGTCCTTGGGGGTGGAGCTTGGTTAGAGAATGCAGGCGGATTAAGTGTACCATCCAAAGTCGAGTATGAAAATTTGGGATGACTATGATCGGGGCGCCAACCTCCCCCTCTTTGAGAATTTTTGGGATCCTTGATAGATTCCTTGATAACTTCCTTGACCCGTATAGTTCACATCTTGCTCCCTAGGAGGTAAACTTGCTTGTACTAGTGCTTGAGATTTCTGCATTTCTTTCATTTAATGGTTAAGAGTATCAACTTCACCGGATAGGTTGGTAGTAATACTTACCTCATGGACACCGGGTCGCCGGAGTCTATCATCACTTCTTCTTTGGGGGTACTTCTCTTGCACCATAGCTTGCTTTTCAATAAACTCCCATGCATCGTCTACATGCTTATCCATGAAAGTACCTCCGGAGAGGGATTGAAGTCGGAATTGTGTATCCTCATCCAAGCCTTAATAGTAGATTTCAAGAAGCTCTATCCTCGAGATTCCATGATGAGGACAATCAAGTAGAAGGTCCTTGAACCTCTCCCAAGAGTTGAACAAACTTTCCCCGTCTTTCAAGGAATAAACATTAATTTTACCTCTAAATTCGACAATTTTTTTATGGTGGAAAGAATTTTGTAAGAAATTCGGAGGTCATATCCTCCCATGTGTTTACTCTTCCTTCTAGCAATTGCGCCAAAAACTTGTTCGCTTCAAAACGTGCGCGTGTATGAAGGAAAATAACTTTAAATTTATACCGGAAATAAAATTATAAAGCGAACCCGCAATGTACGGATCGATCGTAGTAAAAGTAAATATTCCAGGGTCAATCACAGGGACTGTGGTGAAACCAACTAGTAAAAGCAATCTAGATATGCAATTTGCGAATAAAAATCAATGAAAAATAACAAAAAACAATGATAAGAATATATATAATAATTGGGGAAATGCAGATTCTAGAAATCAAGGTATCCAATTGTGGTTTCCTTTTCATGATTTCAAAAGATGTATGGACAAAGTTGAGATTGCAAAGGAAAGGTATTTCAAAGGTGGGATAGATCATGAGGGAGGTCTAACTATTCGTTCTTTCAAACCAAAGAAACTTATCACCGGGTAAGTCTCAAAGCTTCAAGGAAAAGGAATGATAGTTTCAAACCAACCACTCAACCTAAGGGAATAAAATTAGCCAACATCACGTAAGTCTCAAGTTAACTCACAAAGACAAGAGGAAGGCACACTCAAACTTAATAAAAGATAAATCTTTATTACCTAGAACTCATCATCTTTGACAACCAAACAAGGCAGTCACCGAGTAAGTCTCTTCCCAAGCTTGGATATAGGTTAGGAAGGCTCAACAAGGCTAGAGTTTAGGCAATCTTTAACCAAAGTTTAAGGATAAAGCATGTAAGGTACGACAGAGGAAACCACGGTCAATTCTTGGTGAAATCTCAGCCGAGATTCTCTGGAACAGCCCGAGATTTGTCTCTGTGTAGGTAAAAACACAACTCTCAGGGACCAATCTTTTTGTAAAGGTCAATCTAACATCATCTAAACCACAACTTTCAACCAATTACCCTATAATCGCAACGTTTTAGCCAACTACCATCGTAATCAAATCAAAATATATGTATATAATCAAGAATGAATGCAATCAATAAAACCAAAACAAATGCAAGAATTACTAAATATCATAAACTGAATTAAATCAATAACAAAAATCCGCTCTTGTGTTCCAATTTAAAGAAATAAAAAACCTAGAATAATCTCACAAAGAATCTCAATATCTCTCGCAATCTCTAATGTTGTTGTCGTACGGGTTGTCAATCCGTTTCCAAGCTGCAATACATTTTCTTGCTGCAATGTAGTATCCAATCTCTAGTAGGTGTTGTGGGTTCTTTTCTTCCTTAAAGCCTTCTATCTTATAGAATGAGGTTAGGGTTTGAAAGATTGCGTTTTTGGCTGAAACGTCAAAACCACGGCCAAGTCCGAAAAAGATCTCGGCTAAGATCTAATGTCCTTGTCCGAGATTTCTTCTCTGAGGCGTGTGATCTCTTTGATCTCTCTAATATCTCCCAAAGTTTGACTTCATCCTTCTTTTAGGTTCTTGAATGCTTCCTATGCGGTCCACCTTGATCCCATGTCCACGAATACTCCATTTTTGCTCCAATTTACGCCAATTCACCTACAATTGTCATAAAACTTGCGTAGATCTCGATTCTAACGAAATAGGTGAATATAAATTATAATTGATATGAATGTATGTCTATGTATGCAAAAGAAGGGGGGAAAGTAGCTATATACACATCTATACTAAGGTCATATTTCATTTCATCATTGTGTTCATGTTCATTATTGTGATTTTACTGAGTTTTAATGTATTTGTTTTATGATTAGGTTGTACTAGGTTTGTGTGATGCACTATAAAAAAAGGTCTATCACGTACTTTGTCACAGTAAGTAGTTGTCGTTGCTAATGGTGTGATTTTTGTGACGGCACAACGACATCAACTAGTGTCGTGACTATTGACCATTTTATGCGACGTCACAATGATAAAAATTTGCGTCGTCGCAAATGGTTTCCGTTTTATGCGACGGCTCAACGACGGAAATTGGTACGATCGCAAAATGTTGGGGGTTTCAACGGCACAACGACGAAAATTGGCGTTGTCGCAAAAGGTTGGGTTATTTGCCACGAGGCCCACGACACAATTACAATATGTTGTGTCTTCGCAAAAGGTTGGGTTGTTTGTGACGACACAACCATGGTAGCTGGTACAGACGAAAAATATTGGGTTATATGCGACGGTACGACGATAGTAATTAGATCCATTGCAAAAGGTTGAATAAATTTTTGACCGCACAACAACAGTAATTGGTGTCGTTGTAAATGGTTGGGTTATTTGTGATGACACAATAACGGTAATTGGTACCGTCGCAAAAGGTTGAATTATTGTGATGATACAATGACATTAATTGGCGTCATTGCAAAAGTCCGTCTAAGCTTGTGTTGTCTTTCCTTATTACAACTTATTTTTCCGGCCAAACTCATCTATTTTTGCAGCGTCCCACTTGGTATTTTACAAAATTGTTTACCATAGTTTTGCTTGAGTTGATCGATTTGGTAAAGCCCCTTATTTAAACATGATATTTAGGTAGAATAAAGGATCCCAAAATTTGAAAGATAAGCTCTATTAAGAGAAAGCTAATACGTTAAATATCTTTAGATACGTATTGAAAATAAATAGGAAGATATTGATTTTTGGGAAATACTTCACAATGTTACAATTATCTTTGGACCTCAATTATTTAATATAAGTTCGAGTATATTGGTTTTCAATATGAGTTGTCTTTTTTAATGTGGGTCTTGATTTAAAAATCTTTTGGCTCATAAAGATTTATGTAAACTGTGGTATGACACTAGTACAAAAACAGTTTTCTTAGGGGTATTTTTCCAAGGGTCAATTAAAAAGAAAATTAAAACTAGGTAATATTATCTATGACTAGTTTCTACTAACATTATCTTTGTTCTAATAGAAAATTTCAAAACAAATCTAATAAACAACAACTACACAATCTTTATTACCCAAAAATAACAATTTTCTCCATCCCTATACACTATTTATTTATAGTAAAACAATGTTATTATTGTTATGATAATTCTTCTTCCACAATAATCAATATACAATCTTTGTTCAAATTCTTTAAATCTATGATTGTTGCTATGTTGTTGTTTGCAGTATCCTACAAGATAACAATTAAACAACTTATAAATTTCACCATACAAGCTATATTTAAAGTCACCTCATAGTATATGGTTGGACAATAAGATAACATCCTATACAACAACAATAAGTACAACGATGTATCAAAAGTACGTAAGAAATCAAGAGATTACAAATCCCCTAAAATTTAAACTTATTTATCATATTCATGTTAAATAAATGCCTCGAATGACATATTTCACAAACTGAGTCACGGGGTCGCAAATCTTTCTTATATCTTTAAATAACCTAAAAGATTAAATAAGTAAAAGATATATATATATATATATATATATATATATATATATATATATATATATATATATATATATATATATATATATATATATATATATAAAACACCCCGAATCCACGGGACTCGGGATGGCACATTGGACTAGGATCTCAGAATGGATCCTGACCCTAGCCTGACAACAAGTTCACTGGATCTTACAACAAGACACAAACCGATTAAATCAAATACATAAAACTGTACAATGTATACATCAAATGGTTTACAACATCACAACCGAGTACAAAACAACAACCATAAACATACAAGTACAAAACGTCCCATATCCCACGAACAACCTAGTGTACAGGAGCCCTCGGGTGATCATCCATCTGGCTCACTCTGCAGTCTTCCTTACCTGTAGATCAACTACAACATGGTATAAACTGTTAGCTAACAGAAATGGATAGTAATGAAGGAGCACATATACACACCAACACATCACAATATGCAATGCACAAACGCAACCGTTTATTATCTTTACTTAAATTATTCCATTACTAATTCAACTATTTTGTGACACGAGGAACTAAAGATCCCCAACTCTTCCCCCTTAAAGCACAGGGTTTTGCGTGGGGGTGAATTTACCACCTGCCCCTTGTATTGCTGAGCTTCCAAGTACTTCCTCCACTCTCAGCGAGCTTTGGCAAGTGGTCACGACCCGTTATAATACACTTAGGCCTTTTAAGGTAATGAAGTGGTCATCATAGTCCGGTTTAGGTTATAAGTGCAACAATCATATGAGCACATAAAACCATTACACACATTCAAATCCACACCTACACGCTAAGTAGGTCCTATGGACTTACCTAAGATACTAACAAACCTGTACCACGTCACAACTTCCCCTTGGGGAAATAATCAACGCCTGCATGAGTAAGGCATACACACCACTCAGACATACACCCAATATAAGGATGGTAGCTAAGTAAGTCCTACAGACTTACCTCAACCTCGTATAATCTCAACTACGATCAACCTTCAATCCTGAGAGGGACACTGCCTAATAACAAGGCATAAAAGGATATCAATCTCCTATTCATCAAAGGGTCACACCTAGACCCAAAGGGAACATAAGGATCATATACATCCTATAACTCTCACTCGAAATTCTAAATCCTCAAATCCGTACAAGGCATAACATGATCATAACATCATCATCACACTCTCGTCTATAACTAGCATGATGCTATACACTCACACTAGGAAAGGAAGGGACAATGACATCCTTAGGCAAGCCCGAAAACAAGACACACCTGCGTGACAATAATAAAGCAGGACTGGAATGTAGGGAGGCGCAAGGGCGGCAGCTCCACACTCAGGGGCGGTGGCTCACCAGGTACAAGGGAGGCCCTGAGGTGGCGCAGGGGCGGCTAGACAACAGGGACTATGTCTTCGACTTCTCTTTGATCCTTCACTCGCCTCTCTTCACTTCTTTAGCATCCAACAGCCAAAACATACATACATACACATATATACATCAACATATACCTAGGAGCTCATTACTAGACTCAACTTGTGGAATCCTAAACTAAGAAGGAAGAAAAGAAGATAAAAAGAAAGAAAGGAGAGGAAGAGGAAGATCTTACCAAGCTGAAACCTAACAGAGGAAGAACTTCACAGCACAACCATGGCTGACTCTCTCTATCAAAAGCACAACAACATCATCTCATCATCCACAAAGCTCAAAACCACTCCAAAACTCTTACAAGATCAAGGAAATCAAGATTAAGATCCAAATAGGAAGAGGAAGGAAGAAGGACATAAGGGAGAAAAGATGGAGCTGGAAGAAGATGAAAACCCTCATCAGGAGGTAAGAAATAAACTTATAGAAGAAGGAAGGGTAAAGCACGGGTCAAGGGTCAACAATGCCGGCTGCAGCCCACCAGAATTCGCAGGGGCAGATGGTCTGGCCGCAAGGGCGGCTCAGGTGGCTCGCAGGGGCAGCCTCTGCACACGCAAGAGCGGTTGGTCCTCGCTCAAACACTACTAAGCACATGCGTCTCCGTTGAGGCGTAGGCGCGGGATTTCTTAAAGACTAAGGCTATTATTTCTCACCCGCCACTAAAACAATTTTTTTTCCCGAAACTTGCCAAATCCCAAATCCTCTCAAATCCATATGCCGAGGTATAAACACTCTCTCTATCGGAGGTATCACATCTCCGTTCATAAGATCGGAACCTATAACACTCTATAGCCTCAAAGCATAGCATGAAGGAATCATCTACTCCAACAACAAGATCACACACACTAAACAATGCATTGAGAAAATCCATCTCTAGCCTAACTATAACCACATCACAAGGCATATTGGAATCACATCTCTAGTCAGATCATACTCATAACATAAGACATGGAGGAAAAACATCTCCAGCCAATAGTATTCGTAACACAACCACGTGGAGGAAATCCGTTTCCACTCACACTATGTCCATTAATGAAACCAAGGAGGAATAACCATCTCTAGCTAATCCTAATCATAACATGATAGCATGAAGGAAAGAACCATCTCCAGCTAAACCTAATCATATCACGATAGCATGGAGGGAAGAATCTTCTCTAGTTATCATATAACTTGTGCTAGCAAACAAGATATAAAAGATCATCTACACACATCACAGCTAGCACAAAAACATAACATATGACACAACACATAAAACACATCAAGATAAACTAAGATCTACTCGAGGATCCTACAGGTGCCTCTATCGGTATAAAACTCTGGGCAGTTCCTCTGAATACTATCCTCGGTCTCCCACGTAGCCTCATCAGGTCCTCATCTCGATCATTGTATCCTCAGCATAGGAATGCCCTTCGAACGTAGGCATCTCATAACTCGTTCTATGACTGCAACTGGGTGCTCAACATAAGGGTGGTCCGGCTCAACCACTAAATCCTCATGACTAACTATGTGTCTCGGGTCTGGTATATACTCTCTTGGCTGAAACACATGGAACATAGGGTAGAACCCTCTATCCTTGGTGGCAAAGCCAATCTATACGCTGCTCTCCCAACTCTATCCAAAATCTTGAAAGGGCCGACATATTGGGGTCTTAGCTTCCCCTTAATGCCAAAATGTTTGACGCCTCGCGTCGGAGATACTCTCAGCCAGACAGGAGTTCTAACTCTGAACTCTAGAGGTCGACGCTACCTGTCTACATATGACTTTTGGCGACTCTTTGCAGCCAACATCATCTCTCTAATCAACGCTACTCGAGCCATATCATCCTGAATCTGCTCTAGCGCTATACTACTGACACTGTGTTATTGTATAAGAACTCAACCAATGGGAGGTAATCTGACCATCCCTGTCTGCGGATGAAATGCAATCGTGAAGTGCAAACTCGTCCCAAAGCAGTTTGAATCTATTGTCAAAACCTGGAGGTGATTCATCCATCTCAATTTGAGACGATTGTCCTCGGTACATCATGGAGTCTCACTATTTGCCTAGTGTACTCCTCAGCTAATCTGCTCATTGGCCACATTTCCTTAATAGGAAGGAAATGTGTAGTCTTCGACAGTCTATTAACCACAACCCAGATAGCATCAAAGCTCTTGCTCGATGTCAATTCTGTCACAAAGTCGATGGAGACGTCTTTCCACTTCCACTGCAGTACTGGCAGTGAATGGAATTTTTCTCCAGGTCTGTAATGCTCTATATTGACCTACTAACAAGTCCCATACCGTGCCACCAATTTGGCTATATTGAGTTTTAGCCTTCTCTACCAGTATGAGTGTCTCATATCCTGATACATCTTACTCGCACCGAGGTGCACTAAGTAAGGTGTGGAGTGAGCCTCTACAGAATCCTCTGTCTCAAATCCGCATCTGCAGGTACACAGACGCGGTCACGACATCTCAACACTCCATCTCCTCTTATGGAAAATTGTGGTGCCTCACCATGAGACATCCTTTCTCATATCTATTTCAACGTTGGGTAGGTCCCCAATATCTGTTTCTCATCCAATAGATCCGGTAGAACCTTTATAGTACTCAATTGGGCATCCACAACGGGGAACTGGATGTCCATTTCTAGCCAAGCTAGATCCCTCTGAAACTGAGGTTGAACGGCCAATCTCGCAATCGCCTTCTCTCAAGGCGTCTTTCTACTCAAGGCGTCGACCACAACATTCGTCTTCTCAGTAATGTCTCCAGATCTTCACTGCATTGACTATCGCTGCTAAATCCAAATCGTGAGTCGGGTTATTCTCCTCATACGTCTTCAGTTGTCTAGATGCACATGAATCCCTTTCTCATGCGGCATCGGAACACATCCCAAGTCTAGCTTGGATGCGTCACCATAGACCACAAAGTCCTTTGTGCCCTCCGGCTGTGCTAAGCTATGAAAGTTGCATACTTCCTTGACGTTCGTTAGTGTCGTCCATGTTGCAACTGACTTCATCTTTGCCAAATCAACATGTCCCGGAATTATTACCTCTAGCATCCAGAACTCGCACTTAGAGAACTTGGCATACAGTTCTCTATCCCGTAATACTTGCATCATTGTCCTCAGATGTCCTACATGTCCCTCTTTGCTACGAGAGTACATCAAGATATCATTTATGAAGACCACCACAAATTGATCCAGAAAGTCGATGAATATGCCATAAATCATTTTCATAAAGACGGTGGCACATTTGTGAACTCGAATGGCATCACTACAAACTCGTAGTGTCCATACAGAGTCAGAAATGCCGTCTAATGCACCCCCTGTCCTCTCATCTTCAACTGGTGATAATCCGAGCGTAAGTCAATCTTGGAGAACACAGTCGCTCTCTGAAGCTGATCTCACAAGTCATCCATGCAAGGCAATGGATACTTGTTCTTGATGGTCATCTTGTTCCACTCTTTGTAGTTGATGCACAGTCTCAACATTCTATCCGTCTTCCGCATAAAGAGGACAGGTGCTTGTTACGCTAGGAAATAACACAAAAAGCTTTACATTTATAAACTCGAACTAAATCCTAAACTACCTAGCGAAACCCGCAGTGTACGGGTCGTTTTGTAGAAAGGAAAGTATTCCGAGGTCGAACTCAAGGACTGAGGTGAAACTAAGTCATTCAATGATCGAAAATAGTGTGAATCTAGACTAAGATAAGATGAGGAATAAAGAAAATGGAAAACACAATGTTTTTGGAGGGTTTTGGGTGATCAAACATAGATCACAAGTATATGAACACAATCAAGCAACACAAACACACACTAACACAAAAGATATGAGAATGGAAGTAACAAAGCGGATTCTAGAGTTTGGAAGTCCGGTTATGGCATAGACTCAAGCTATCTATTCAATTCTCGGGTTAACTATGATATGTTGGGATTAAACGTTTCTAGATTGGGATCAATTACTGGGCAGGTCTCATGGTCCACTAGTCCATTCCTAAGGTCTCATCACCGGGTAAGTCTCTAAGAACCTAAGGATAGGAATTCTACACAAACCGGATTGTTACCTAGGGGTCTAACCTATCCTTACCGGGTAAGTCTCGGAAAGGGAAGTCCTAATCAACTATCCTAGCACACTTAGTCCAATGGCGGCTTGTGAGGCTCACCACTACCTAGGGTTTGTCATCTTAGGTATCTAAGATCGGAAATCATCGGGTAGATCTCTTCCCTCACTTAGGTTGATAGCATTAGGTGATCCTAAGCTAAATTAAGCTCAACAAACACTAGGATTTCAACAACACAAGTCATCCAAGGGTAAAAATCTAGGTTCATCCTATCATGCTTCTAGCCATAACCTTTCTCTCCTCACCCTAGAATCGCAATCTATCTAGCCAACAACATTCATTTCAAGATCAATCTCCATAAATAAAACATGCTTGCAAGTCATGGTCAAATGATGAAGAACAATCCAAAGAAAAGACATTAAAAGCATAGAATAGAAATTACCAAATCCTTACAAGGCTCCAAGAGCTAATCCAACTTGACAACAATCGAAACTTCACTCGAATCCAATCTAATCTCACTCTAAAACGAGAATCTACACTAATCTCTTCCAAGAACACCCCTAATGGGTGCTTGGAAGAGAGGCAACAATGGAGAAGTGTTTTGGGGAAGAAAGGTAGGTCAAAAGAGAGGAGAAGGATCCCCAATTACAGCCTGCAAAATCCTTTAAATACCCACTAAGATGCAAGAGCAATGGAAGAGATCGTGGCCAGTTGTCAATGTGGTCCTGGCAAGAATCACGGTCATAATCACGGCCGTGGAAAGGGCTTAGACCGTGGTTTTGTCCAGAAGTCTCTCCTGGGCTCGTTAAGCCATGATTCGGTGCATGGCTTGTGTTGGCAAGGTTCCATGAGTCCTCCTTAGCCCTTATCTTGCATTCCAACGAGTCCGGAAGTGTGTCATCTCGAGGAATGATCCTCGGATGTATCGATTAGGCTCTTAAATCTCCCAAAATACCTACAAAGCAAGTAAAAGTCCGAGTAGACGTCTATCTCGACAAAATACGTGATTTGAGTGCAAACGCCGTGAACTAATGCTAAACCATGCATGAATGAGCGGAAAATCTATCTAAATGAGTGTCTAAATCTAGATCATAAATCGTGTTATCAAAATACCCCATACTTAAGGTTTGCTCGTCCCCGAGCAAACTTCCCAACTATAGACTAAGAGATGACATGTTTTAAGTATGCAGAAAAATGGCAAAAATCTTTTTGGAGTTGTGCTTCTAATATTGGATCACCTTCATAGTCATGTTTCATGGCAATGAACAAGCAATTATGTATCAAATAAATGAAAGCATGGAAAGACAATTACACTTAACTTGATAACATGCAATGAAATGTAAAGATGGAGAAGCCAAGATGATCATGAGTATATCCAATCTAAATCACTTCGTCTTACACACATGCAAGTAGGTCAAAAGGACTTGTAAAATAGAAGGCTAAGAAACGTTGTGATTAGGTAGGAGTTTTCTAGGCTATGTGATGCTAATCCGGGAAAGGAACTAAACAACCACAACTTCACATTTCTTATCAACTTCCCTCAAGTGTATATTTTTCTTCATTTTCTTTTCTTTCTTTTCTTTTATTTTTGAGACAATGACATTGGTGTACAAAAGCCGAAACCTTGGTGATTAGCCATCCTAGGGCTTTTTCTATTTTTCGAGGTGGATCCACACCGGGCACACATACCAAAGCTCGTTAGGACTTTCGGTTTATTTGACTTTGGCAAGGCACCAACACCCGATCATGTGAAGTGTACCGAGTTACTTGTCATTTAAACCGATGTCCCCAAACCTATATTTTTGGCTACACTTTCACAACAATTTCAGCACTTCATTCATGACATTCCTTTCATCAACAACTTCACCCCACACTTGCTTTTCACACACATCAACACACTAACATGCTCCTATTCCCGGATGGGTCAAAAGAGGTCAAATTTATCTCAATTGAGGTGCTCAAGCAACATGATCAAGATGAGAAGTAGAGGAAGATGAATTGCCTTAATCACTCCTAATTGATGTGCAAGAACTAGCATGCAATTTCGACTTTCAATCCTCAATTAAATCAAGGCAAGCATCATAACCACAAGTCATTCATGGAATTCAAGATATGCATCATCAATTAAACACACAAGGCCATCCATAGCCAATTCACAAGACAAGATTCATCATTAGGATCATATCCAAGCTTAGAAAGCACAAAAATTTTTAAATTTTCTGATTTTTATGGAATTTTCGATTTAAGTATGTACAATGCAAGACATGTGCAAATATTAAACTATCCTAGGTGCTCATCATGCAAAAGATCATGCAAACCCCACCCCATACTTAGAAACACATTGTCCCCAATGTGGTATACAAGTAAAGAGAGTGAAAGAAGGTTCTCACAATGTAAAATGGGTTGCTTCGGTATTTGGGATGAACTCGTGTGGAGTGGTGGTGATGGATGATCGATCAAGCATGGTAGAGAGCTCTTCATAATCATTCCGGCGTCGAGACCCGCGCCAAGGTATATGTGAGATGGGAGCTCTTCCATCTAACAAGACACCTCAAGCCGTCCAAACCTCACGTCCGCTCCACCCATGTTTGAAAACGGAATCATCGTCATCAACTCGCCTTGCAAGGCTTCCTCATTACCTAAAATCTACCACAAACACAAAACGCAAAAACACACAAAAGCAAAAACAAAGGCAAAAGAGAAAAGGGAAAGAGTTGTACCAATGGGTTGCCTCCCATTAAGCGCTTCTTTTAGGTCATTAGCTTGACCAAACTCTGTGGATATGTTAATCCACCTCGAATACCATGGTTTGCTTGAGGAGTCCAAGCAACCATCTTTTCCCGGAATCCATGATGACAAGCAAGGGCCACTTGATGCCCAAATAAGCTTTAAGTTCTCTCTTCACCGGTGAGTAGTAGACTCCTTCATCACCGCTTCCTTGATGATAGTATAGAGTTGCAACCATAGGTGTCACCCCATACTTAGGCAATTTGTACTCCGCGGTCACACCGGTGAAGTGTTTGTCATCCTCATCCTCTATGATCCGAGGAAAGCCGATTCTTGGAAAGAATCCTTCATTGAAGTACTTCATAACCATCATGGATCCATCATGCTTGCCTCCATCATTCAATAATGAAGAATCCTTAGGAAAGGGGCTCCAATCTTCGTGTGTACTCCGGGCAAGCAAGAAAGGGTCGGAGGGAGCTGAGATTGGCTTAGGATGGACCACTACAGAGCCTTCCACGGTCGTGGTTTGTACTCCACGGTCGTGGTTCTCTCTATAGTCTTCCACGGTCGTGGTTTGTCCTCCACGGCCGTGGTTCTCTTTGTTGCATCCGTTCCAAGTGAGCTCTTTATGTATGGTTCCGGGGTTGATCGCAAGGATGTCCGGGGATGAGAATACTTCATTGCACTCCTCTAAAGGTGAAGGAGATGGAGGTGAACCTTGAAGAATGGTAGGATCTCCTAGCATAAGAGCATTCCTAATCTTCTCAATCTCCCTTCTCATTTGTTCTTCTCTCTCGGTATTCAATCTCCTTTCTTCCTTCAGGGCCAAATCCCTTAGCCACAATTGCTCTCGAGCTTCATTCAACTCTTCTTCAAGGCTTCTATTGGTTATGGTTGAATCGGGCAATTCTTGAATCTCCTCATAGTGAACCTCCTCTTGATGACATACTTCCGCTTCAAGCTCCATGTGGGAACTAGAAATGGAAGCAAGATTGCTTTCTAGATCATCCATCTTCCTCAACATTTTCTCTAGCATTGATTCCAATCGATATTCATGAAGTTGATGGTGAGGTTCCTCATGAGGTAATGTAATCATGTGAGCTTGATCATGGAACTCATGATAGACATTGAACTCCTCCCAATACTCAAACTCATCATGGAGAGGTCCTAGATCTTGGCCTTTCATCCACTCCTCATACTCCATGTTGTCAAGGTCGTCTTGGAGGTACAATCCGTCCATGGCAAACATGAAAAGGCAAAGACAAAAACAACACAAGATCAAAAGTAACAAGAAAGATAAACACTAAAAACAATCAAAAGCAAATGACTTAATCTTGACCTAGTCCCCGGCAACGGCGCCAAAAACTTGTTACGATAGGAAATAGCACAAAAAGCTTTACATTTATAAACTCGAACTAAATCCTAAACTACCTAGCGAAACCCGCAGTGTACGGGTCGTTTTGTAGAAAGGAAAGTATTCCGAGGTCGAACTCAAGGACTGAGGTGAAACTAAGTCATTCAATGATCGAAAATAGTGTGAATGTAGACTAAGATAAGATGAGGAATAAAGAAAATGGAAAACACAATGTTTTTGGAGGGTTTTGGGTGATCAAACAAAGATCACAAGTATATAAACACAATCAAGCAACACAAACACACACTAACACAAAAGATATGAGAATGGAAGTAACAAAGCGGATTCTAGAGTTGGAAGTCCGATTATGGCATAGACTCAAGCTATCTATTCAATTCTCGGGTTAACTATGATATGTTGGGATTAAACGTTTTTAGATTGGGATCAATTACCGGGTTGTTACCTAGGGGTCTAACCTATCCTTACCGGGTAAGTCTCGGAAAGGGAAGTCCTAATCAACTATCCTAGCACACTTAGTCCAATGGCGGCTTGTGAGGCTCACCACTACCTAGGGTTTGTCATCTTAGGTATCTAAGATCGGAAATCATCGGGTAGATCTCTTCCCTCACTTAGGTTGATAGCATTAGGTGATCCTAAGCTAAATTAAGCTCAACAAACACTAGGATTTCAACAACACAAGTCATCCAAGGGTAAAAATCTAGGTTCATCCTATCATGCTTCTAGCCATAACCTTTCTCTCCTCACCCTAGAATCGCAATCTATCTAGCCAACAACATTCATTTCAAGATCAATCTCCATAAATAAAACATGCTTGCAAGTCATGGTCAAATGATGAAGAACAATCCAAAGAAAAGACATTAAAAGCATAGAATAGAAATTACCAAATCCTTACAAGGCTCCAAGAGCTAATCCAACTTGACAACAATCGAAACTTCACTCGAATCCAATCTAATCTCACTCTAAAACGAGAATCTACACTAATCTCTTCCAAGAACACCCCTAATGGGTGCTTGGAAGAGAGGCAACAATGGAGAAGTGTTTTGGGGAAGAAAGGTAGGTCAAAAGAGAGGAGAAGGATCCCCAATTATAGCCTGCAAAATCCTTTAAATACCCACTAAGATGCAAGAGCAATGGAAGAGATCGTGGCCAGCTGTCAATGTGGTCCTGGCAAGAATCACGGTCATAATCACGGCCGTGGAAAGGGCTTAGACCGTGGTTTTGTCCAGAAGTCTCTCCTAGGCTCGTTAAGCCATGATTCGGTGCATGGCTTGTGTTGGCAAGGTTCCATGAGTCCTCCTTAGCCCTTATCTTGCATTCCAATGAGTCCGGAAGTGTGTCATCTCGAGGAATGATCCTCGGATGTATCGATTAGGCTCTTAAATCTCCCAAAATACCTACAAAGCAAGCAAAAGTCCGAGTAGACGTCTATCTCGACAAAATACGTGATTTGAGTGCAAACGCCGTGAACTAATGCTAAACCATGCATGAATGAGCGGAAAATCTATCTAAATGAGTGTCTAAATCTAGATCATAAATCGTGTTATCAGTGCTCCCCACGGGGATACGCTAGGGCGAATGAAGCCCTTCTCAACCAACTCCTCGTGTTGCTTCTTCAGCTGTAACAACTCGACAAGCGCCATACGATATGGGGCCTTCAAAATCAATCTCGTACCAAGCTCTAACTCGTTGCCAAAGTCTATACTCCTTTGAGGCGGTAAATTGGATGGCTCAGCAAGCACATCCAGAAACTCACAAACCACTATAATGTCTTCTAACGTTGGACTCTCACTCTCCTTCATGACAGAACCCCAAAAGGCATTGTAACTTTGTGCAATTAGCCTTACTACTCGTTCTACACTAATAAACATATTCGTCTTCCCAAGGCCTCAATCTCGGAAGACCTCTATCGAACCGAACTCGGTAGAGACTATCACGGTCCTCCTACTAACACCTATCACAACATGGTATCTATCCATCCAATCCATACACAGAATGACTTCTCATGCACCTATGGCATGACAGAGAAGTCCACAATCAAATACTGTTTCCTAAATGTATAGGAAAACCATGTACCTCTTGGGTATCCCTAACCTGATCCCCATCTAGCAACCTTATCAAAGAAGGTCTACCTTCTACTATATCTAAGGTCAATCTATCAACGCATGTATCAGAAAACAAATAGTGCATAGCACCCACATCAATCAAAACTCCACTAGGTAAACCATGAATGAGGATGGTACGTGTAACAGCTAATGCCAACGGTTCCACTGTATATCATCCCTCAAAACTCAGACATATGCTCCTCAGGTACACTGAGGTCATCGCCATAGTCTCTTCCTCTACGCCTTCTACACCGGAAAGAGGAGAGTCTTGCTAAGAAGGAACATTGCTTGTTGACAAAATAGAGCCAAATGGCCTAGTTCACCACATGTGAAGCAAGCTATCGGCACCAAAGAGCACTCAGAGCGCAAATGGCATGGATCACCACAGTTGAAACATGGTCGTCCCGTCTTCGCAACTTATGTGGCTGAAGGGAAACTCGATCTTCTTTGTTTATCCTTAGTAACCTTAGCATGGGAGGAAACTTGCTGATGCCGTATCTTGTTTTGTCGGCATATGATCGATCGACGTCCGATCTTACCAAAGGTAAAACACGTCACTAAAGATTTATTACACTTCGGTCGTAGGTGTTCAGTCTCCCCAGAGTTGTAACAAGCTCTTATCCTACTAGATGTCCGTGTGGACAGGGGATCACTTGAACGTCCATGTGCCAGACTCTGTCTAACACCTGAAGGGACTACTTCATCACTCACTAGTTTGGTCCGTTGTTTCTTCTTTGATCCGGATGCTTCAGCTGGTCCCAGAGATGTTGGTAAACACAGTGTAGGTCTACCTGCTCTTGCAGCTTTCTCCAATAAGCATATGTATTCTCAAAACTCAGATCTACTAATCATGACATAGTCTGTCTCCTTGTAACACTCCGAATCCGCGGGACTCGGAGTGCCACATTGGGTTAGGATCTCACAATGGATCCTGACTCTAGCCTGACAACAAGTTCACTGGACCTTACAAGATGACACTGACAGATAAGAAAACAAATACATAAAACTGTATAACCCAAAAGATAAGACATCATAGCCGAGTAAGAGACATAACACCCTCACACAGGAGGTAACAAAAGACCATCCTCACGCAGGAGGGTAAGATAACAGACCCAAAAGCCCACACATTCTAATGTACAAGACGTCCTCGGCCTGCCACTCTGCTAGATCACCCAACAGCATGCCTATCTTGTAGGACATCTATCACATGGTAATAAACCACTAGCTATCCATACACATATATAGAGTAATGCATAAACACAAACACACGTAAGGAACGATAAACACATTAGCATGCTTTCACTCATTTACCCATTTTATCATCTCCATATAATGGTCATTCACTCAAATTGTATAGATATAATATATATGAAACTATGTGACACGTGGACCGATACATCCTCGCCTCTGAGCCTGCTAGCCAGCCGTACTAGTATCGGTCACACAATCCGTGTACCCTACGAGAGTGGATTGCGCCCTTCTTGTAAACCGGTCTGGCAGTGGGGCAATCAATAAAACATAGGTCAGTAAATACGACATCACATGCTATCCTAGCAAGCATACAAAGCACACACCACTCATGCAAACACCCAATATAAGGATGGCAGCTAAGTAAGTTCTACGGACTTACCTCAACCTCGATCACAACTCAACCAAGATCACCTCTACACTAGAGGGATAACACAACCTATAAACAAGGCATAAGAAGATATATCAGACTCCTAACCACATAAGGGTCACACCTAGACCCAAAGGGATCCAAAGGATCAACCTCAACCTCACTCATAACCTTATGATCCTCAGAAGCCATACTAGGCATAAACCGATCATAACATCATCAAAACTCAACCTCACACATCTAGCATGATCCTAAGCCCTCATACTAGGAAATGAGGGAACAAAGGCACCCTAAGGAAGGCCTAGAAGTAACACAAACCTGCAAAACCGAAGGAAACACCAAGCTGGTGCAGGCAGGCACAATGGCGGCACTTTGGTGGCGCAGGGGCGGTGCACAGGCCGGCGTAGGGGCGGCTACAAGGTAGGCGTAGGGGCGGCTGGTGTGCAGAGGACACCACTTCAACTCTTTCTTCACTTCTACTCTCGATTATCTAATCTTCTTCACTCCAGCAATAACATATAAACATAACATACACATATGTACATCATCATAAGCCAAACTTGGCTAGAATAGGATCAAAACTTAAGGAAAGCTAGGCTAGACTAAGGAAAAGAGGGGAAAGAGACAAGAAGAAAAAAAGAAGAAGAAGAAGGAGATGGAAGCCATGAAAGCTTACCAGGCTGGAGAACCAGAAGCTCACCATCTAACCAAGACGTCCTCAAGCTGGATCACAAAGCTCAGCAACCAACATCAACCTCAAAGCCAAGCAAAAGCTCTCCAAACTCACACAAACTCAAGAAAGATCAACTAAGGATCCAAGGGAGAAGAAGAGAAGAGAAAGTAAGTAAGGAGAGAGAGAGAGATCTGAAATCCAAACCCTCATCATAGAGAAGAAGAAGAAGTATAAATAGGAGGTGAAAAGGGTAAACCACGGGTCAAAGAAGGCGGCTGCAGCACACAGAGCCCCAGGGGAGGACCCTGTGAGCCGCAGGGGCTGACCAGGCTAGGCGCAGGGGCGCCCATTGGGTCATGCAGGGGCGGCTCAGGCATAAACCTGGCCCCTCTGCTCCCTCTCTCAGCTTTCAGCAACTAGGCTCTTACATCTCACCCCCCTAAAAACAAGTTTCGTCCCGAAACTTGCAAGATCCCAAGTCCTCTCGGTCCCACAAGCCGAGGTATAACTCACTCTCTCTATCGGAGGTATCACATCTCCGCTCAGAAGGTCATAACCTATAACAGATCTATAACCATAAACATCAACATGGAGGAATCATCCAGTCCAGAAAACAGGACCATAACGCTACCCAAAGGCAGAGAGGAATCACATCTCTTGCTATATCACATCACAAGGCATAGAGGAAGCACATCTCTAGCCAAGCATAACACAAGCATAGAGGAAATACGTCTCTAGCGATCCATAAGTATATACATTGTATGGAGGAATCACATCTCCACTAAACAATGTCCATCAAAGTAGCATGGAGGAAAGAACCATCTCCAGCAGAATCCTAATCCACTCAAATAGCATGGAGGAAAGAACCATCTCCAGCTATAAACATAAGTCATACCCAAATAGCATGGTGGGAATAATCATCTCCAGCTATACATACATCACGCTAGTATAGCAAGATCTAATAAGATCATAAGGCATAAAAACACTAGCATAGAATAAGCACATCAAGGCATGAAAGAATATAAGCACATAATCACATACTCACCAAGATAGCACTAAGATCTACTCATCGACCCTTGGTGCATCTATCTCGGCATAAAACTCTGGATAGTTCCTCTGGATACTATCCTCAGTCTCCCATATATCCTCCTCAGGTCCACGTCTCGACCACTGTATCCTCATCATAGGTATGTCCTTCGAACGCAAGCGTCTCACACCTCGTTCTAGGACTGCAATAGGATGCTCAGCAAAGGTGTGATCTAGTTCCACCACAAAATCATCATAACTCACAATGTGCCTAGGATCTGGTATGTACTATCTAAGCTGAGACACATGGAATACATGGTGAACACTCTCTAATCTCGGAGGCAAAGCTAATCTGTAGGCTGCCCTCCCAACTTTGTCTAGTATCTCAAAAGGACCGACATATCGGGGACTCAACTTCCCCTTTATGCCAAAACGTCTGACGCCACGCGTCGTGGATACTCTCAACCAGACATGAGCTCCTACACTGAACTCTAGAGGCCGACGCCTCTTGTCTGCATATGACTTCTGGCGACTCTGTGCAGCCATCATCCTCTCTCTAATCAACGCTACTCGAGCCATATCATCACGAATCTGCTCTAGCGCGATCCCACTGATACTGCTAGGCTCATCCCAACATAAAGGTGTACGACACCTATGTCCATACAATGTCTCATAGGGAGCCATCCCAATAGATGCATGCCAACTGTTGTTGTATGAGAACTCAACAAGTGGGAGGTAATCAGACCATCCCTGCCCCCAATCCAACACACAAGCTCGCAGCATATCCTCCAAAGTCTGGATAGTCCTCTCTGACTGTCCGTCAGTCTGGGGGTAAAATGCAGTCGTGAAGTGTAGACTCGTCCCCAAAGCAGTCTGAATCTGCTGCCAAAACCTCGAGGTGAATCGTCCATCTCGATCAAAGACGATCGTCGTCGGTACACCATGGAGTCTCACTATCTCTCTAGTGTACTCCTCAACCAATCTACTCACCGGCCACGTCTCTCGGATAGGGATGAAACATGCCGTCTTCGTCAATCTATCAACAACAATCCAAATGGCATCAAAACTCCTACTGGGTCTCAAACCAGTCAAGAAATCCATGGAGACGTCCTCCCACTTCCACTGCGGCACTAGCAGTGGATGGAGCTCACCTCTAGGTCTGCAATGCTCTATCTTGACATGTTGAGAGGTTGCACACTGAGCCACAAATCTGGCTACATCGGGCTTCATCTCTCCCCACCAATATGAACGTATCACATCATGGTACATCTTACTCGCACCTGGATGTACAGAGTAAGGTGTACAATGAGCCTTCTGTAAGATCCTCTGTCTCAACTCCACATCAACAGGAACACAAATGCAATCATGTCGCCTCATCACTCTATCAGCTCCAATGGAAAACTATGGTGCCTCTCCACGAGACATCTGCTCTCTAATCCTCGTCAAGGTCGGGCAGGTTCCCTGCTTCTGTTGGATCTCCTCCAACAGACCAGGTAAAACCTCTAAAGCATACAACTGGACATCCTCATCAGGAAACTGGATGTCCACCTCTAGCCAAGCTAGATCCCTCTGAAGCTGAGGTTGTACAGTCAATCTCGCAATCGCCTTCTCTCGAGGCGTTTTCCTGCTCAAAGCGTCAACAACTACATTCGCCTTTCTAGGATGATACAAAATCTCAAGGTCAAAATCCTTGATCAGCTCAAGCCATCGACGCTGGCGGTTGTTCAACTCCCACTGCGTAAAAATATACCTCAGACTCTTATGGTCTGTGAAGATCTGACATGTAGCACCATACAAGTAATGTCTCCAGATCTTCAAAGCATGAACTACTACTACCAACTCTAGATCATGAGTCAGGTAGTTCTCCTCATACGTCTTCAACTGTCGAGACGCATATGCAATCACTCTACCTCTCTACATCAACACACATCCCAAGCCTAGCTTGGATGCATCACTGTAAACCACAAAATCATCAGATCCCTCTGGCTGTGCCAAGACAAGAGCAGAAGTCAAACGCCTCTTCAACTCCTCAAAGCTCTGAGCACACTGGTCGGTCCATGCAAACCAGGTAGTCTTCCTCAGAAGACTTATCAGTAGACGTCACTGAAGAACCCTCCACAAAGCGTCTATAGTAACCGGCTAAGCCAAGAAAGCTATACACTTCCTTGACGTTCGTCGGTGTCGTCCATGCAGCAACAAACTCGATCTTCACCGGGTCAACCATAACCCCATTGGCGGAAACAATGTGTCCAAGGAAAGCAACCTCAGACATCCAGAATTCACACTTAGAGAGCTTAGCATACAACTCTCTATCCCTTAATATCTGCAGAACCGTCCTCAAATGATCGGCATGCTCCTCTCTACTACGAGAGTACACCAAAATATCATCAATGAAGACCACCACAAACTGATCAAGGAAGTCGATGAATATGCTGTTCATCAACTCCATAAAGACTGCTGGGGCATTCGTCAGCCCGAATGGCATCACTACAAACTCGTAGTGTCCATAGCGGGTACGAAATGCCGTCTTGTGTACGTCATGCTCTCTCACCCTCAGCTGGTGATATCCTGAGCGCAAATCTATCCGGGAGAAAACTATAGCTCCCTGAAGCTGATCAAGTAGATTGTCAACACGAGGCAATGGATACCTGTTCTTGACGGTCACCTTGTTCAACTCTCTGTAGTCTATGCATAGCCTCAAAGATCCGTCCTTCTTCCGCATGAAAAGGACAGCACACCCCATGGTGAAACACTAGGGCGTATGAAGCCCTTCTCAGCCATCCTCGAGTTGCTTCTTCAACTCCAACATCTCGACAGGTGCCATACGGTATGGGGCCTTCGAGATGGGTCGCATGCCAGGCTCTAACTCTATGCTGAATTCCACACTTCATTGAGGCGGCAAACTCGACGGCTCAGCAAACACATCTGTAAACTCGCAAACTACTGGAATATCCTCTAGAGTTGGACTCTCTCCATCCTTCATGGCGTAGCACCAGAAGGTATCACAACCCTGTGCAATCAACCTAACTGCTCATACGACACTAATAACCGAACCTGTCTTCCCAAGGTCCCAACCCCGGAAGACCTCGATCTGCCCAACCTCGGTAGAGACTGTAACAGTCCGTCTACCAACATCCAATACTGCATGGTATCTACGCATCCAGTCCATACCTAATATGACTTCTTCATGCATCAATGGCATGACTAAGAAGTCAACAAGTAAAACACGAGTCCCTAAACGAAGGGGACAACTACGTATCTCACGGGTACCTCTGACCCGACTACCATCAGGTAACCCTATAGTAAAGGGTATCCCCTCTATGGTAGCTAAACTCAAACGCTCAACACAAGTACTAGAAAATAAAGGAATGCGTAGCACCAATATCAAACAAAACTCTAACAGGTAAACCATGAAGTAAAAAAATGGTACCTGTAGCAGCCGGTGCAGGTGGATGCTCTGCACTCCTCAACTCAAAAGCTCGCCCTCGGGCTCCTTTGGCATCACTGGTGCCAACATCTCTACCTCTACTAGGTCCTGGAGAAGAACCCTGAGTAGATGGACGCTATGGGACCCTCTGCTGTCCTTGTGTCTGCTGCTGAGGTGTCCTTTGACCACCTCCTGCTATACTAGCAGGGGAAGAATCCTGCTGGGATGCTACTCCTCCGTGCCTACAGAAGGCAACTCGATGTCCCTGTCGGCCACAAGTAAAACAAGTCACAACTAGTTTGGGGCAAGCTGGCTTCAGATGACCAGGGTCACCACAGTTGTAGCACTGACGTCCCTTATCTATAATTTGTGCAGATGAGGGGTAACTCTGACGCCTCTAATCTCGTCTAAATCCAGATGATCCTCCAACTCCACTAGTCTGCCCAGTGCGCTGCCTCTTCTCAAACCGTCCCGTTTGAGAAGCTCTCCTCTGACTGGCTCTCTTTCTCTCAAAAGCAAAAGCCCGGTCTTGGTAATCAGCTAGGGACTCACAGTGGAATCCCGCCATGTATGAACGTGTGCTCTCTCTCAGACGACGAGAGAACAAATACACATGCTGGTCCTTAGATGGTGCAGCTAGACCCATCAAAGCTAACTCAGTCTGGAAACGGTGGATGCCATATATAATAGGCACATCCTCAAATCCTGCCTTCACAAAATCCTGTAGCTTCTCCCTCCTCAGTGAGGCAGGGCAGAACTGCTCTCTAATCATGCGCCTCATGTGGTCATAACTGGTAGCTCTGATCCGGACAATTCTCCACCACTGGTGTGCGAGGTCACGGAATAGAGACTGAACTAGCTCTATCCGTCTGTCCTCAGGACATCAGATAGACTCTAAGGCTGAGTCTACATGCCCAATCCACACTTCAGTCTCTAAACCAATCTCCCTTGAGAAGTGTGGTACTCCCTGCTAGTGAAATGCCTTCAACCAGGGATCTGGCTGAGACCCTCTGGTCTCCACTGGGGCTCGAACTGGATCCACAACACGTGTAGGTGCAGCTGGCACCCGGGTCGCTCCCTGAGATCTCTTAGAAGATCCCTTAGGTACTGGTAAATTTGGGGCTCGCCTGCCATCCCCAATATCCTCCTCAAAACGTCAAAGGTACTCTCTAAACTCCGGTCCTCCCATGGAGACACGGTCAGCGTCATCAGACTGAGCTCAATGTGAATGATATCTCACAGATTCACTGCTCCTCGTCTTTGGGATGACACTCTCTGCAACCTCCTCATGTATCTCCTCCACCACTGGTGGATCAGCAACAGAAACTGGTCTCTCACCTACCACACCCGGAGGACGGGGTGGTCTACCTCTACCTCTGCCAACAACGGCAGTAGCTCTAGTCTGAGCCATCTACGGGGTATGCACACCTAAGTTATAAGGTTCTATATAGGCCATAAGTATAGATATATATACTCAACACAGCACATACATAAACCATCATACATACATATCATATCTACATTGTAGAGATCCGTAGCAGGAGTGGCTACTTCTCGTACATCTAACCCAAAACCACATTTAAAACCACAATTTTTAAAACGTCAGATCCCATGTGAGTTCTGTTTATTTTACCTATCAGACCTCATTATAGGTAGCAAGTGCCATTGTTGTCAACCTAGGCTTTGATACCAACTCTGTAACACCCCGAATCCGCGGGACTCGGAGTGCCACATTGGTTTAGGATCTCACAATGGATCCTGACCCTAGCCTGACAACAAGTTCATTGGACCTTACAACATGGCACTGACAGATATGAAAACAAATACATAAAACTGTATAAAACTGTATAACCCCAAAGATAAGACATCATAGCTGAGTAAGAGACATAACACCCTCACATAGGAGGTAACAAAAGACCATCCTCACGCAGGAGGGAAAGATAACAGACCCAAAAAGCCCACACATCCTAATGTACGAGACGTCCTTGGCCTGCCACTCTGCTATATCACCCAGCAACATGCCTATCCTGTAGGGCATCTACAACATGGTAATAAGCCATTAGCTATCCATACACATATATAGAGTAATGCATAAGTACAAACACACGTAAGGAACGATAAACACATCAGCATGCTTTCACTCATTTACCCATTTTATCATCTCCATATAATGGTCATTCACTCAAATCGTACATATATAATATATATGAAACTATGTGACACGAGGACCGATACATCCTCGCCTCTAAGCCTGCTAGCCAGCCGTACTAGTATCAGTCACACAATCCGTGTAACCTATGGGAGTGGATTGCGCCCTTCCTGTAAATCGGTCTGGCTTGACATTAGAGAACCTCCCAGACTCCACGGCGGGATGAAAGGGAAATGTTATCACAGCCACGCAGTGGGGCAATCAATAAAACATAGGTCAGTAAATACGACATCACATGCTATCCTAGCAAACATACAAAGCACACACCACTCATGCAAACACCCAATATAAGGATGACAGCTAAGTAAGTCCTACGGACTTACCTCAACCTCGGTCACAACTCAACCAAGATCACCTCTACACTAGAGGGATAACACAACCTATAAACAAGGCATAAGAAAATATATCAAACTCCTAACCACATAAGGGTCACAACTAGACCCAAAGGGATCCAAAGGATCAACCTCAACCTCACTCATAACCTAACGATCCTCAGAAGCCGTACTAGGCACAAACCGATCATAACATCATCAAAACTCAACCTCACACATCTAGCATGATCCTAAGCCCTCATACTAGGAAAGGAGGGAACAAAGGCACCCTAAGGAAGGAATAGAAGTAACACACACCTGCAAAACTGAAGGAAACACCAAGCTGGTGCAGGCAGACGCAGGGGCGGCACTCTGGTGGCGCAGGGGCGGTTCACAGGCCGGCGCAAGGGCGGCTACAAGGCAAGCGCAGGGGCGACTAGTGTGCAGAGGACACCACTTCAGCTCTTTCTTCACTTTTACTCTCGATTCTCTAATCTTCTTCACTCTAGCAACAACATATAAACATAACATACACATATGTCCATCATCATAAGCCAAACTTGGCTGGAATAGGATCAAAACTTAAGGAAAGCTAGGCTAGACTAAGGAGAAGAGGGAAAAGATACAAGAAGAAGAAAAGAAGAAGAAGAAGAAGAAGGAGATGGAAGCCATGAAAGCTTACTAGGCTGGAGAACCAGAAGCTCACCAACTAACCAAGACGTCCTCAACCTGGCTCACAAAGCTCAGCAACCAACTTCAACCTCAAAGCCAAGCAAAAGCTCTCCAAACTCACACAAACTCAAGAAAGATCAACCAAGGATCCAAGGGAGAAGAAGAGAAGAGAAAGTATGTAAGGAGAGAGAGAGATCCGAAACCCAAACCCTCACCAGAGAGAAGAAGAAGTATAAATAGGAGGTGAAAAGGGTAAAGAACGGGTTAAAGGGTCAAAGAAGGCGGCTGCAGCACACAGAGCCGCAGGGGCGGACCTTGTGAGAGGCAGGGGCGAACCAGGCTAGGTGCAGGGGCGCCACCTGGGTCACGCAAGGGCGGCTCAGGCATAAACCTGGCCCCTCTGCTCCCTCTCTCAGCTTTCAGCAACTATGCTCTTACACTCCTCTGGTCCAATCTCTACTACAGGCAGATCAGCGGTGGGAATCTGTTCCTGATCTATAACTGCTGGAGAGGGAGAAGGGGTGTACCCCTACCTCGTCCCACTATAGATGTCACTCTAGTCTGAGCCATCTACATGGTATACACACCTAATCTTGTAAGGCTATTTATATGCCGTGTATATATATATATATATATATATATATATATATATATATATATATATATATATATATATATATATATATATATATATATAATACTTAAGATCACATGCAAACACATCAACGCATAATAGGTATCTATATGTATAGATACTATAGAGATCCTTAGAAGGGTGATGGCTTCCTGTAGACACTTATTGCAGATTACAAGTGCCATTTTTGTCAGACCCCTTTCAGGTTTTGTTTATTTATCTACTCCACCTTTATTGTAGATTACAAGTTCCATTGTTGTCAACCTAAGGGTCTGATACCAACTTCGTAACACCCCGAATCCACGGGACTCATGATGCCACATTGGGCTAGGATCGCACAATGGATTGTGACCCTAGCCTAACAAAAAGTTCACTAGATCTTACAAAAAGGCACAAACAAATTAAAATCAAATGCATAAAAATGTACAGTGTATACATCAAAAGGTTTACAACATCACATCCGAGTACAAAACAACAACCATAAACATACAAGTACAAAACGTCCCATATCCCACGAACAACCTAGGGTACAGGAGTCCTCGGCTGATCACCCATCTGGCTCACTCTACAATCCTCCTAACCTGCAGATCAACTACAACATGGTATAAACCGTTAGCTAAAAGAATTGGATAAGAATGAAGTAATAGCACAAACACACAACAACACATCACAATATACGATGCCACAAACACAACCATTTATTATCTTTACTTAAGTTATTCCATTACTAATTCAACTTATTTTGTGACACGAGGAACTAAAGATCCCCGGATCTTCCGCCCTTAAAGCACAGTGTTTTGCGTGGGGGTGGTGTTACGCTAAGAACGTGACACGCAAAAGTCTTGAATTTATAACTCGATATATTTTTCCTAATTCCTAGCGAACCCACAATGTATGGGTCGTTTTGTAGTAAGGATAGTATTCCGAGGTCGAACACAAAGACTAAGGTGAAATTGAGTCAATAGTGACTAGGGATAGTCAAGATCTAGGCTAAGAAAAGAGATAGGAATAAAGAAATGAAAATCTCAATGTTTTTGGTTTGGTTTTGAGGTGATCAATCAAACATCACAAATCATGCGAGATTAACGAACAACTAAGCTAGCAAAACAAGTAAACAAGAAAACACGAGATAGGTAATCAAAGAGAGAAAAGCGGATTCTAGGGGTTAGAAATTCCGGTTATGGCATAGGACTCGAGCTATCTAGTCATTCTTTGGATCAACTATAGTATGTTGGGAGTGGGTGTTTCTAGATTGGGATCAATCACCGGGTAGGTCTCACAGTCCACTAGTCCGTTCCTAAGGTCTTATCACCGGGTAAGTCTCAAAGAACCTAAGGTTAGGAGTTCTACACAAACCGGATTGCTATCTAGGGATCTAACCTCTCCTCACCGGGTAGGTCTCAGGAAGGCAAGTCCTAAACATAAATCCTAGCTCACTCACTCCAATAGCGGCTAGTGAGGCTCACTACTACCTAGAGTTCATCATCTTTGGTACCTAAGGGCAAAAATCACCGGGTAGGTCTCTTCTCACACTTAGTTGCTAACACTAGGTTACCCTAGGATAGATTTAACTCAACAAACACTAAGATTTCAACAATCTAATAACCTAACATTCAGATTTATCAATGCAAGCAAGTCAGACAAAAATCACGGGCAGTTCATCAAGTCCACGGCCGTGGAACCCCTTAGAACAGACCGTGATTTTGAACAGAGGCTAGGTTCGAGCAAACAAATCATCCAAAGGTACGTTTAAGTCTATCCTATCATAGTCCACGCCATAACCATCATTTCCTTACCCTAGAATCACATTTATTTAGCCAACAACATGCATCATCACAATCAAAGTCATCAAGCATAAAATCATGGAGTCCATATCAAAAGGATAAAATGAAAGAGAGAAGAAGCAAATAGAACCAGAAAAACGAGCTGAATAAATGTTAGAAGAGAGACTTACAACCCTTCAAAAGAAGGTTTGAATCGTTCTTACAACCCTAGAAAGTGTTTCCAACAAACTTCACTCTAAAAACTAAGAAACTCTAAGAATGGTGTGTTCTTCTCCTCTTCTCCAATGGAAGTCTATCTTCTCCTCCAAGAGTAGCTCCAATCCAATCTTCCAATGAGAGAATATGTGTGAGGTAAGGTGTGTAGTGGATAGTGGATTGTGTCCCCCTTTCCTCTCAGCCTCCAGGTGTACTTATAGCCTTCTCCATATGCAAGAGTCGGTTATGGAGATCGTGGGACAGCTGTCCCGGCTGTGCAGAGAGAATCACGGCCAGTTTCCACGGCCGTGGAACTCTTAGTGGCCGTGGTTTTGGTGATTCAGACTTCTATGGATCATCAAGCCACGAGTTGGTGCAAGGCATGCACCAACAAGGTCCCATGTGTTCTCCCTTGCTCCTAACTTGCTCCCCAATGGGCTCGGATACGTGTCATCACGAGGGACGATCCTCGGGTGTATCGATTAGGCTCTAATAGCTCCCAAAATACCTACAAAACATGCAAAAGTCCGTGTAGACGTCTATCTCGACAAATATACATGTATTGAATGTAAATGCCACGAACTAATGCTAAACTATGCATGAATAGCGGGAAAAACTATCAAAATGGATGCCTATACTAACGTCATAAATCTTGTTATCAAAATACCCCATACTTAAGGTTTGCTCGTCCCCGAGCAAGTCCCAACTATAGACTAAGAGATGACATGATTTATGCATGCGTAAAAACAATAAAATCTTTTTGGAATTGTGCTTCTAATATTGGATCACCTTTATAGTCATGTTTCATGGCAAATGGACAAGCAATTATGCATCAAACGAATGAAGGCATGAAAAGACAATTATACTTAACTAGAAAGCATGCATGAATGGTAAAAATGAAGAAGTCAAGATGATCATGAGCATATCCAATCTAGATTACTAAGTCTTACACACATGCAAATAGGTCACAAGGACTTAGGAAAGAGAAGGCTAAGAAACGTTGTGAATAGGTGGGAATTTTTAGGTCATGTGATGCTAATCCTAAAAAGGAACTAACTCCACAATTTTATTTGTGATCATCTTCACCATAAGTGTATATTTTCTCCATCTTTTCTTTGTTTTCTTTTATTTTTCACTTCCTTTTTCTTTTATTTTTGAGACAATGACATTGGTGTACAAAAGCCGAAACCTTGGTGATTAGCGGACCTCGGGATTTTTCCGAGGTGCCTAACACCGGGCACACATACCAAGGCTCGTTAGGACATTCGGTTTATCTGACTTTGGCAAGGCACAAACACCCGATTACGTGAATGGTGCCGAGTTACTCGTCATCAAAACCAAAGGGCACACATACCAAGGCTCCAACTCTATGCCAAAGTCCACACTCCTTTGAGGCGGAAAACTGGATGGTTTGGCAAACACATCTAGACACTCGCAAACCACGGGGATATCCTCTAATGCTAGACTCTCGCCGTCTTTCATAGCATAACACCATAAGTCTTTGCACCTTGTGCAATCAACCTCGCTGCTCGGATTGCACTAATAACCATACTGGTCTTTCCAAGTTCCTAGCGTCAGAAAATCTCAATATGACCTAACTCGGTAGAGATCGTCACGGTCCTACTACCTACATCTGACACAACACAATGTCTATCCATCCAATCCACACCTAGAATGACTTCCTCACGCACTAACGGCATGACAAAAAAGTCCACAAGCAAATCACAAGCTCCTAATGAATAGGATAACACGTATCTCGCGGGTACCTCTGACCCTACTATCTCGGGTAACCCTATAATAAAGGGTATCCCTTCTATCGTATCTAACACCAAACGCTCAACACCTAAGATAAAAATCAATAAGTGCATAACACTCATATCACAAAAATCTCTGACAAGTAAACTATTAATCTGAATGGTCCCTACAATAGATGGTGATGTCGGCTCTTTAGCTCCAACACTCACAAGTGAATTTCTTAGGTATTCACGATACAATTCACACATCTATTATATCGACTTCGTCTCGGTACAAGATCCCATGAAGGAAGATATCATATACTGGAATAACCCGTTTGTTTCTCTATCGAACCTCTTCATTACCATAAGCTCCACTCTTAATATTGGTATGCTCTAATCTCTACCACTTCTGTCACTTATTAGACCGAACAACTCCTCCAATCAGGTTCACCTCAGGTAAAACCGTCTATCCCTTAAATGACAAATCGACTCCAGTTATGTCTCTACATTTTCATACCAAAACTCTCTAGTAATTGTAAATCTTCAATCATACATCTAGCGTTGGTGTTCCTGACTTCTCTTGAGCCTTAAAAACCTTAGCCATCATATTTGGTGTAACTAACACCGAAATCACCTTTTACAACACCTTAACGGATCTAGTGATGCCGAAGGATATGAAAGGCATCTTTCTTTCTTCGCCACTTCTGTTACACGCTAGACGTCTTCTCAAGCTCGTTGCTTCATTGAGGTGCAACTTGAATCATCCACTTCGGTACTCCATGTAATGCCCAATTTTTTAGGCATGTTTTCGATATTTATTTTCCGGATTTTATCGTTATTTAACTAGCTTAAAAATTTTAATTTTCATTTTTTTAAAAGTATTTTACGACGTAAAGTACCTTTCCGGAGTTTATTAGTTTGGATACGCTCACGTATATTCATATTACTTTATTTTACGGAAACGTTTGGGAATTTTCCGTTCCGAAAATCCGGTTCCGAGTAAAACGTATTAGGTTCTTTTTTATTTTTAATTATTTCCCCTCTCCTTTTCTGTATTCTTCATTTCCCTCTATCCTTAGGCTGATGAGGTAAATGAGGTGCTCACCTCTTCCCCAGATCTACTCTGACTCCTCGCTCCTGCAGTTTGGACCCTGCTTTCCCCTCTGTGCAAGTCTCCTGCGACAAGTAAGTGAAGCAACTCTCCTCCCTATCACTCTTCACACAATCTTCAATCCCATCAACACTCCCTCTATACAACCCTTCTTCTTTCTCTCCCTCTTCTCTTGCTGTGAGTCTCGCTGGAGTAAAGGCACACCACCGGAGAGCCTTTCCGCCTCCATTGTCGCCTCGCATTCAAGCAGCCGGAATGAGCCTGCTGCTGCCCTCGCTTTAGCACCCACTCCCTTCTGTCTCCCATCAAGCCTATGCCTCCACCGCAACCTTCTCTCTCTCTCCCTTCACCTACATCCTCTGTTTTGGACAGCCTCATATTCCCACGCAAGCAGCTCGGCCTTCGCCCTTCTATCGCCGCCAAGGGAGTTGCAACCCCTGGAGCCCTTACTCTCTCCGAGTCTCGTCAGACGCTGTCAACAACAACCACCAGAGAAGCCACCTCTTCGTCTGCACTGTCTCGCCCTTACCGTTGAGCCGCCATAGGCCTTCTCCTCTCTTCTTTCACCCTCCAGGAGCTACGACCACCAACAGAGGGCCTACGGTCGTTGTCGCCGCTGGAGGGGCCCTCGGTCCTGCCTTCGCCGCCTTCCTGGTTGAGCCTCGCCGGAGCGATGTAGTGTCCTCCTACCCTACCGCTGCCCTTCTCGTTTTGCCCTAGCCAGCAAAAGCCCTTATCAAGTTTTGTATAGTTTTAGTATAATGACAAATAGGCTCCCAAAGTTTAATTAAAGCTTTGTACTTAGAGTTTTTGGATTGTTGCTTTTATGCCCTGCTGGAATTATTTACAGATTTTGGCCCAAGGTTTTATTTAAAGAAAATGTCCCAAGTTTTTAGAATTATATATATTACCCGGAAAAATATTTTTACGATTTTAAATTTGGGTTTCACTTGAGTTATAATCTTATATATATACCATATATGTTATGCTCATGTTAGATTAGTTCCGGGTTTTGACTCGAAGATTATATTACGGGATTTTAAAGTTGGCTTTCAAAACGAGTTTTACCTTGGGCTTATTACGCTATACAATTTGCCTGGAATATATATTTACGGTTTTAACTTGGGTTTTAAAAGTGGGGTTTTCCTTAGATTTATATATGTTAAGTATTCTGTTCAAATTTAGCGTTACGCTAAATTTGTTTAGTTTTGTCACTTGGTGCTAGGTTCGGAAGCGCCCCGATAAAGGCCAACAAATCCTTTCTCGACATTCGTAGATCGTCTTCCGCCTTTTGACCTCGCGTGCGTATCTCTTTCCTTGATCTTGTTATGTTTAGTATTAGTATCATGTTAGGTTGGACCTAGCATAACTTAGAGTGAATACATAGTAGTGGCCTTGAACCTTAGGTGAGTTTTGAGGATTTATGATCATTATAAAGCTTGAGGTGTTATTATCTTGTGAGGATTGTAAGGCTTTGAGTGTTTGGTTGATCTTGTGAGCTTATGAGGATCGAAATTATGGCTCTATGTTTGTTGAGATTGTGGTGACTAGGACGAGAGTATCCTAGCATGTGTTGTTATGGTTATGACCTTGTAAGATCGTGAGGACTAGGAGTTTGTTTATCCTAGTTTGGGTTATGAGTTATGATCTTGCGAGATCATAAGGTCTAGAAGTCTAAGGACTTCTAGCTTGTGTTGAGTGTGATGTGAGCATGAGAGAGTCTAGGATGCGGTCCTAGGATGTGAGTCAAATGATCTCGCGTAGATCATTTGTGTAGAAGTATTAGACTTCTTGAGTTGAGGGAGTTGTTGATATAGTTATCTTCTTGTGAGCAGGTTACGGGCTTCCTTCCCTAAGGAAGCGAGAGTGTTGTGAGTTGAGTGTGGTGACGAGGTAAGTCTCCGGACTTACTTAGCTCGTATTCTCTGTATTAGTTTCGATGTGTGTTTGGTGGTGTGTGTTTATTGTTTATGTTATAAAATCTAAAACGGTAATAGGACCACCAACTTTATATGTTTTTGTTTTGCCCAAGTGTATGATAACGGGCGGTGACTGCTTGTCCATCCAAAATGGGGATGACTGGGAGGTGCCTTGCGACTAGCCCAACGGGTGATGCTGATCCGCATCAAGTACAAACCCGTATGGTGAAAGGGGACAAGGGCGAGATCGTTAAGATTCTCGTGTCACAAAAGAAGTTGAATTAGAACGGGATATGACCTAATAATAAAAAGATAATAAACCGGATTGTGTTTTTTGGAGCATGTTGTGTGTTTTTGATGCCTTATGTGTGTGTGTGCCAATACCATGATTCTAATACCTGGAATACTAACTAACGGTTTTATACCGATATTGTTGTAGTTACCCTGCATGTTAGGGACGCGGCCGAGAGATCCGGAAGAGTGGGCAGCCGGGGTCTGTATATTGTAGGATGGGTTTGTGGGTGGAGTCTTGTAGATATAATTATGTGTTGTATGTTTTCGACGTTTGGTCATTTTGAGTTGTTGACTCGGTTGTAGTGTTTTGTTTATATGGTGTCGGGTTTCATTTCATTGCATCTAAATACATTTCGTTTTGGCCTTTATTTATGTCTTGTTGAATGATCCGGTGAAATTGTTGTCAGGCTAAGGGTTGGGACCCATTGTGAGGTCTCCGCCCGTAGCATCCCGAGTCCCGCGGAATCGGGGTGTTAAAAAAGTAGATAGAGCCCTAGGTTGACAACAATGGCACTCGCAATCTTCTAAAGGCCAGATAGAGGGAAATAGAACCCTCAAAGTATCTATGTTTAAAATGATTTTTCGTTTTCAAAATCACAGGCATGAGTCGGGGTAGAATGTACGGACCACCACTCCTTCCGTGGATCTTGGCAGCATAGTTTATTGTATTTTTAGTATATATATGTATATATGTACATATGTAGATATGTATCGTGGACTTAGGACTTATATAGTTATGGATGCATATTCCTATTGTATATAGTAGCATATGGAGATATAGGACCTTTTAGTTGAGATGCTATTATGATATCATCGCCCTTGGACGACGTCGTTTTTCGTAGGATAGTGAACATACGAGGACGAATATGCTCAAGTACCGAGTTGAGCATCACGTTCTGGAAAACACCCTGGCGAATCATTGGGCTCCTTTAGAGGGCATCAAAGCAATCCTATGAAGACTAAAGAGGACATTAACGGAAAAGGACGAACAAGTAGGAGGAAACTCGAAACAATGAAAGAGAAAAGCGAGATGGAGACAATACAAGTAAAGGGAGCAACATTAATATGCGGAAGTGGTTCCAAAGAAGCCATGATGGAAAGACAACGAGCCTAAGAAAGATAACAAACTTAAGTTCTTCAAGAAGACGCGTACACAACTAAAGATGCAAATCGGGGAGTAGATGAATACTTTCTAGCAAGTTTTAAGGTGGTATTTCATTAAGATGTGAAGTTTTCTTTGGACACTCCTAAGCATTGGAGTCAAAACGAGCAGAGTGATCGAACCATTTGCTAATGATTTAAGATATCGTAAGTTAAGCTTACGAGGTACCAATAAGTGAAGTGTCAACATTACTAGAGTTATGAGAAGGCATGGTTGGGATTCGCGTGGAGTTGACCGGTTTCCGTTATAATGATAAGGCTAAGAAATGCCAAGAAGGAGGAAGTGTGTATAAATGATGATCCCAAGAGGATGAAAGAGGAAACAAGGAGCTTGATCGAAAGACTTAAGATACCAACCAATCGGAACGCGGGTAGATGCTAACTAAGGTCAGAATATTGGAGAAGTGCATTGCAAAACATCATGAAACAGTGCTTAAGCCTATGAGAGTGGTAGAGTTACCTTACAAAAGAAGAAGGAAGCGTCGAGTGCTGGTCGAGTTAGTAGAGTTGAAGTAGAATACACCAGGAGGATAACATTCAAGAGTATGATTGCCTTATGGAAGAGGAAGAAAGCATGGAACGGGGAAAGAACTAACAGAGTTTAAGGTGAAGTACCCCAAGGAGGGTAGCCTTCAGGAGTATGTTAACATGGAAGTGTGGTAGGAGGATAAGTCGTTGATCTTGGAGAGGGTCATTAATGAGTTAATCGGTGACCACCAAAAATGCACAAGTGCGGGTTGTATACTGTTGAATTTAGGTGGAGAGAATAATCTAAGTGTGGGATCATGAAGAAGGTAACAAGAACTTGGAACATTCGTAGTGGTTGAATGTCAATAATAAGGAGGTGTCTTATAGGAAGCATAAACGTCTTATCAAGTAACAATTTACCGATTCCAACAAGTGATGGTAACGTACCTTGTTGATAGGGATTGTAACGATCTGGTACGACCTTCTTAGGTCATGAGATTGTCATATGGAGGAATGAATGGATCAGGGTAAAGGGAACTAGAAGGACAAAAAGGGAAGGGAGTCTTTTATGGTTATTGTGCGTAAATGGAGGATATATAAGGGGATGTATGGTATGTTTGTTCTAAGTGATGATGCCAAGTTTTCACGAGAAAAGTTTAAGTGAAGTTTCGTGACTCGCATGGTGAAACCATAGTGGCTAAGACGTGAAACGAGAAATCTGGGTTAGGGCAACGCGACAAGCTTAGAGTTATGATGTTAGTGCTTGGTGGAGTTATGAGTGGACCTTTCACTGATTGTGGTTGGGAAATTTTGCCTAAAGGCATCCTAGTACGGTTGTGAAGTTGTTCATGGATATCAAGAGATATAGAAGTATGCAGCAAGAGTAAGAGAAGACTGAGGTTTTGAAATTTGATGTCGATATGAGACGTACAAGAAGTACATGAAAGATCGAGGTTAGAGCCTCTGGTGTCGTTCGACGTTACATAAGAAAATGAACTGGGAATTTCTACGCCTACTTGAAGAAAGGATGTATATAGCGAAAGTTGATGTGGGATACGGAGAGTTCCTCCCATAGGTTGGGATGTCCGATGAAGCGAAGGAGATTGTATCGGTTTGTTATAAGGCATGAACGAGTCTTGCAGTTAAGACCTTTGTGAATGAACACATGCACGAGATCAAGAGATGTTATTATCGTCATCCCTTTGAAGTGAGAAGATGGATTAAGTAGAATTATTATTTAACCAAGGCTTCAAGAGTCGGAAGACTCGAGCCAGTTCTAAGAGTTTAGGAGACGAAGGATCTGTGAAAGAAGATTTTCGACATTGTACCTACGGATGGAACATTACACGTTTGGAAGGATGTCACCCTAACAGATCGGGGTGGACCACTTGTCAAGTGTTAGGACAAAGTTGTGTCGGTCGTTACGATATGAAATGGGTAGAGAAAAGATGGAAGCCGAGGTAGAACGGATTCCAATACGTTAGAATGTGGAATTTTCCACTAAGGTCGAGCTTGATTTAACTGTGATATCTAAGGTGCCGTATGGAATAACACTTGTGCAGAGACATGAGTTATGGAAGCAAGTAAATGAGAAATTGCAAGAACTTAGTGATAAGATTTCATTAGAATTAGTGAAATGCCATAGAAAATACTAGACGTTATTTTGAACTCTTGAGTTCGAGTTCATATTGGAAAATATCTTAAACTCTTGATTTGAAGTTGTTATGGAGAACACCAGTTTGCGAATAGAGAGACGATTATCTCCGCTTGTACATCAATTACCGTTAGCCGAACAAGATAACGATGAAGAACCAAGTATCCCTCACCACGGATAGCGGATCTACTCGACCGGCTGCAAGGGTCGGTAGTCTCTTCTAAGATTAAGTAAGATTTGATTGTCACCGTTTGAAAATACGAGACAGGGATATTGCCAACACGGCACTTTGGGACCAGCCAAGGTCACTACAAGTGGTAGTTACTCCACATGGACTTATTGATGCCCGAATAAGATACTTTGGGTCTACTCTTGGGAAAGAGCGGAAGCGTTTGGCAAGTTGTCTTGGGATGGAAAACCCCGAGAGATGTGAAAGAAGTTACAAGTTTCTCAGATGTGCTGAGCATTACCAGATATGTGAAGAGAAAGTTGTATAACACCAATTATGGTATCCTCCGGATGACAATGAAGTATTGAATGGGACGAAGAATTAACATAAGAGTTGTTGAGAGTGAAGAGAGGATTCACTGATGCAATTGTTTTGCTTTTGAGGTATTATGAGTCTGAAGTGTACAAGTGATTCTTCAAGACAAGGTCTTGATTGAGTATTGCGGATCAATGTAAAAGTAATAGCATACGTGTCTTGTTAGTAAATCAGTGGGAAGTGAAGTAATTCCTTCATTACCGGGGACTTACTTCAAAAGTTGAGGAAACGTAACATTAAAGTTGGGTTGACAAGGAATAGAGTCAACTGTAAAAAGGAGAGATTTGATCTTCCTTGTTGGAGGCAATCAATGAGAAAGATAGTGGTTATGCTGCTTCGAGAAGGACCCGAGAAGGAAGTCGAGTTTCCGATATATCGGAGCTTTGTGAAGATCATAACGTTAGTAAGGAAAGTAGTTTACCGGTTGGCGTAGCCACCAAGATTAGTGGATGGTCACCCGGAATTTCATGTGTATCAGTCTAGGAAGTACAGGTATGACTTGAGATGTATTGCCGATCATCATGATCTAGCGGCAGATGAAGAACCAATGAGGCTAACTGAAAGACGTAGGATAGTATCTTTAGTTGAGTTTTACGTTAAGCTAGCATCATCGATAGAATTGACATGTTGACCTAGTTCTTTCCTTGATCGAGTTGTGTGCGTGTGTGGTATTATATGTAGTTTTACCCCGTGTGAGAATATGTTGTATGATCTATTAGACTTGATGTGATAGTTCAGTAGATTATGGGTATAGATTAGAAGGTTTAAGCCTTCTTAGTTTGAGAGTGCATACCTCGGCCTTGGGACCGAGAACTTCGGCGTATAGCAAGTTTCGGAACGAAATTTGATTTTAGGGGGATCAGATGTAACGGCCAATTTTTTTAGGCATGTTTTCGATATTTATTTCCGGCTTTTATCGTTATTTTACTAGCTTAAAATTTTTAATTTTTCATTTTTTTAAAGTATTTTACGACGTAAAGTACCTTTCCGGAGTGTATTATTAGTTTGGATACGCTCACGTAAATTCATATTACTTTATTTTACGGAAACGTTTGGGAATTTTCCGTTCCGAAAATCCCGTTCCGAGTAAAACGTATTAGGTTCTTTTTTATTTTTAATTATTTCCCCTCTCTTTTTCTTTATTCTTCATTTCCCTCTATCCTTAGGCTGATTAGGTCAATGAGGTGGTCACTTCTTCCCCAGGCCTGCTCCGACTCCTCGCTCCTGCAGTTTGGACCCTACTTTCCCCTCTGTGCAAGTCTCCTGCGACAAGCAAGTGAAGCAACTCTCCTCCCTATCACTCTTCACACAATCTTCAATCCCAGCAACACTCCCTCTGCACAATCATTCTTCTTTCAGTCCCTCTTCTCTTGTTGTGAGTCTCGCTGGAGTGAAGGCACACCACGGGAGAGCTTTTCCGCCTCCATTGTCGCCTCTCATTCGAGCCGCCGGGATGAGCCTGCTGCTACCCTCGCTTCAGCAGCCACTCCCTCGTGTCTCCCATCGAGCATATGCCTCCACCGCAACCTTCTCTCTCTCTCTCCCTTCACCTTCATCCTCTGTTTTGGACAACCTTATATTCCCACGCAAGTAGCTCGGCCATCGCCCTTCTATCGACGCCAAGGGAGCTGCAACCCCTGGAACCCCTACTCTCTCCGAGCCTCGTCAGACGCCGCCAACAACAACCACCAGAGAAGCCACCTCTTCGTCTGCACTGTCTCGCCCTTACCGTTGAGACGCCACAGGCCTTCTCCTCTCTTCTTTCACCCTCTAGGAGCTACGACCACCAACAGAGGGCCTACGGTCGCTGTCGCCGCCGGAGGGGCCCTTGGTCCCGCCTTCGCCGCCTTCATGGTTGAGCCTCGCCAGAGCGACGCATTGTCCTCCTGCCCTGCCGCCGCCCTTCTCGTTTTGCCCTAGCCAGCAAAAGCCCTTATCGGGTGTTGTATAATTTTAGTATAATTACAAACAAGCTCCCAAAGTTTAATTAAAGTTTTGTACTTAGAGTTTTTGGATTGTTGCTTTTATGCCCTGCTGGAATTATTTACAGATTTTGGCCCAAGGTTTTATTTAAAGAAAATGTCCCAAGTTTTTAGAATTGTATATATTACCTGGAAAAATGTTTTTACGTTTTTAAATTTGGGTTTCACTTGAGTTATAATCTTTTATATATATATATATAAATATACACTATATATATCATGCTCATGTCGGATTAATTCCGGGTTTTGACTCGAAGATTAAATTACGGGATTTTAAAGTTGGCTTTGAAAACGAGTTTTACCTTGGGTTTATGATGCTATATAATTTGCCCGGAATATATATTTACGGTTTTAATTTGGGTTTTAAAAGTGGGGTTTTCCTTAGATTTATATATGTTAAGCATTCCGTTCAAATTTAGTTTTGTCACTTGGTGCTAGGTTCAGAAGCGCCCCGATAAAGGCCAACAAATCCTTTCTCGACATTCGTAGATCGTCTTCCGCCTTTGACCTCGTGTGAGTATTTCCTTCCTTGATCTTGTTATGTTTACTATTAGTATCATGTTAGGTTGAACCTAGCATAACTTAGAGTGAATGCCAAGTAGTGGCCTTGAACCTTAGGTGACTTTTGAGGATTTATGATCATTATAAAGCTTGAGGTGTTATTATCTTGTGAGGATTGTAAGACTTTGAGTGTTTGGTTGATCTAGTGAGCTTATAAGGATTGAAATTATGGCTCTATGTTTGTTGAGATTTTGGTGACTAGGACGAGAGTATCCTAGCATGTGTTGTGATCGTTATGACCTTGTGAGATCGTGAGGACTAGGAGTTTGTTAATCCTAGTTTGGGTTATGGGTTATTGATAGCATGAATTATAGTCTATATTTTGGGGTTTGTCTGGACGTTTTATCTTCAATAATCTGCATGTTAGCATGTATAATATGTGATTATATTACCATTTCATCTACCTTTGCGAGAATCGAGGTCTACACCTAGTTTTGTTGTAATCGTAGGTAAAATGGCATGTTTTGCATCAAAAAGGAGCAAAAGGAGCTATGGAGTCATTGGAGCTACATTCAGGAACATAAGGAACCATCCCGGAAGCATAGCCATGGATTAGAGATTCACTTTGGACCAGATTTGAGAGATTTCACATTCAGTTGTGACTCACCTCGGTTGACCACAGATTCACCTCGACCGAGGTGATCTAGAGAAGTCAAATCGACCGAGGCGAACACTTGGGACGCGGCGGGAATATTTTATTCTTGGCTGAGATCTTTTATCTTTGGAAAGAGATCTTATATTTTTCGGCTTGGCTCCTGGAAGGAAGAAGATATGCTAGATCATATATTTTACCTATTTTTATGGGAAGAGATCTTTCTAAGACATCTTATCCTTGGAGAGTAATTTTCCTATAAAAAGGGTTGGATTTTCCACGAATCCAGACCCCGCATACGCTGCATACATCCGCTATCAGTGCAAGATCGTGTTTATACCCACCGCAGCCATACTCCAGTTGGGAGACTTGAAGAACCTTTTTGAAGGTTGAAGAAGGAAGATTGTAGCTTTTATAGCTTTTGGAGGTTTTCTTGTAAGATTACCTTAGATTCCCTTCCTTATTGTCTTGTCTTGTTGGATTTCTATCCAAGGAACGCTTTGTTGTGATATTTGATTCAGTTATTGAAGTCTTTTCATTAAATTCTTCTTGTTCAAATATTCACCTTCTTCCCATATATTTGATTAATACTTTCATGACGATGAGTGGCTAATCTCTTTGTGTGATTCTAGGGTGATTGGCTGAAGGTTGTGGGAAAAACAATGATAGAATAATCTTAGATTCCAGTAGGACCCTGAAAGTTCGAGTCTTTAACCTTAACCCTAAGCATCTCGCTCAGTCGATGAACATCTCGGCCGGGGTGGAATTCTTCTGACCGAGGTGACTTATCTGATCCAAAACTGAGAGTTAAGTGTTAGAGTTTGCCAAATCCTATTCTTATTACACCTTTCCTGGTTCAATGCAAGCCTAGGATGAGACTTACCCGGTAATTCCTTAGTTTGTTTACCTAAGATCATAAGTGTAGGTAATAAAGGTTTATCCTTTATTGGGGTTTGAGTGTGCTTTCATCCCATCTTTGTGAGTTAGCCTGAGACTTACCCGGTAAAGGTTGATTCTATTCCCTTAGATGGTTTGTTAGTTTGAGGTTATAGTTCTTTATCTTGATTCCTTGAGTCTTACCCGGTAATAGGAGTTACGGTTTTGGATTAGTGAGTAGTGAGACTTACCCGGTGATCTATTCCACTTTAGAAACACCTTCCCTATGCAAAAACCTCAGCTTTGTCCGCTTATCTATAGATCATGAGTTGGAACCACAACTAGATGCTTTAATCCCTAGAATTGCATATTTCCTTATTGACTTTTATCATCTTTGATTGTTTTGATTACTTGTGGTTAGTAATTGCTTAAGCATACCGTAATTGGACTTTGTTTCACTAAGTCCTTGTGATCGACCCTTGGAATTCCTTGCGTTTTACTACGATTGACCCGTACACTGCGGGTTCGCATCCTTGTTTTAAGCTTACGTCTAGGGTTATAAATTTAAAGCTTGCACACACCGTTTGGAGCGAACAAGTTTTTGGCGCCGTTGCCGGGGACTTGGTCTAGACCAAGCCGGTTACAGTTTGCTCTTGGGGAACTTGCCCCCGTGTCTACTAACCACTCTACTTGAGTGACTTTTGCAGGTTCTTTCTTAGGTTTATGCAAAGAACCCGCACTGGGAAGGAAATCGTTCCTTACGATCCCGAACCAGAGAAGACATACAAACGACGCTTAAGAGAAGCGAAGATGGCCTACCAAGACAATCGCGATCTTGAGGCCGAGTTGAAAGAGGCGTTAGAGCTGCTACGCGTTAGCCAAGAAGTATTGAGGCAGGAAAGAGAAGAAACTCGCACTAGGACTGAAGTGATCAAAGCTGATATGGCTGCTTTACGAGACCAGTTTCTACCTCGACCGAGGGAAGATCCTGTTCCAGATCCTCGACCGATCCAGGTCCCAGTCGCTGACCCTCGACCGAGGCAGGTCCTAGTACCAGACGCCCCGGCCGAGATACTTCCACCTCGGATGCCAGTCTGAGGTGTTCTTCTTGCAAGAATCCCACAAACCCTAGGTCAAAGGATGGACCCCAATCAACAACTGCGGCGTCCAGGAGTTAACCTAGGAGATCCAGCGGACCATGACTATGAACTTCGACCGCAAGTTCTATCCATGATTCGCCAATGCCAGTTCGGAGGGCTGGAGAAGGAATCACCACATCAACATCTTCAAAACTATGAGATCTTGATGGAAACCTTGAGACCCTCAAGGATTGAAAATAACAAATACAACCGGATGGCAAGAAATGGTCTCCCGAGTATTATCAAGACCGGACAATCTGCAGGGATGTCAAGCACAACAAAATCTAAAGGAATATAGAACTTACCGAGCTTGACTGGGACGTCTTCTATGATACCTACGGGTCGAGTTATGGATCGATCCGCCATGTACAACGTCATCTTCACCGGTTTAGGTTCACCTAAACCGATTTTCCTACACAAAGCAAGCGGGATGATGCTTACGCTTGCTCCAAAGTCACAAAGAGCATCATACGTGACTTCACCAAATCCTATTGGAATACAAAATGACCCCGGATCTCTCAGCTTTGGGGGCATCTTCTCTGTCATTATTTTGATAAGCTCCAAAGATTCCGAGCTCATCTTGACTTCTCCAAAGTCTTCCAGCTTCCTCTTGTTAGAGAGGATCTCTTTCAAGAACTTCCCGTAAGCGGGCATACCTACAATTGCATCAATAAAAGGTCTGTTAATATGCAGTTTGCTCATTAGATCAATGAACTTACCAAATTGCTTGTCTAGACGCGCTCTTGCTCTAGATTGCGGGAATGGTAAAGGAGGTTTGTAAGCTAGAGGAGGAACACAAACATCTTCCTTCTCCTTCTCCTTATCTTTCGCTTTCTCAGCGGGGACTTCTACAAACTTGGGATGCGGATCAGTGGTTGTTACATCACTCCTAGTAATCGCCATAACCCTTCCTTTCAGAATGTCCTCCGTCTTCTCGGGAAGCTTCCCTTGGTCTCTAGGAACTTCTCCGGCCTTGTTGAACACTTGATTTTCTAAGGCTTTTTGTGCCTTATCAACCGAGGTGATGTGATTCTCTAGTCCTTGGAGCTTTCCCAAGATTGTCTCCATCATAGTATCATGCTTATCCTTCTCCGGCTTGCCCGAGCCATTCGATGTTTGACCCTAGCTTTTCAAAGAAGTAGAAGAAGATGGAGGTGTTAGAGAATTTTCATTTTGTGAATAGGAATTACCGGAGTTTTGTTGGTTAGATCTCGAATTGTTGTTGTTGGAGTTCTTGTTGTTGTTCCAATTATTGTTCCGGTAGTTGTTCCTACTGCCATGGTTATTATCCCTCCCTATGTATCCAGCTTCTTGCTCCTTCGTTTTTTGCAGGCCAGCTCTTATGACTTTCTTCAACTCTTTGATCTCATTGTTGAGAGAAAATGTTTGAGTTTGTGCAGCTTGAGTCAACATTGCTCCCGGATCTCCTTGGTTCCGATTACTAGGATCCACCTTTCGATGGGAATACTTCTCAATCACTTGGGCTTGCTTCTCAATGAAGTCTCAAGCGTCGTCTTCTCTCATGTCCATGAATGTACCACAAGAAAGAGATTGGAGTTTGAATTGTGTCTCCACATCCAATCCTTTGTAGTAGATTTCCAACAATTCCACCTTTGAAATGCCATGGTGTGGGCAATCCAATAGAAGTTCCTGAAACTTTTCCCAAGATTGAAACAAACTTTCATTAGGTTTCATAGAAAAAGCATTAATCTTACCTCTCAACTCCGCCGTCTTGGATGGCGGAAAGAACTTGGTGAGGAACTCCGAAGTTAATTCCTCCCATGTGTTAAGTCTTCCAGCCGGAAGAGCTTGATGCCAAGACAAGGCCTTGTCCTTCAAAGAGAAGAAGAACGGTTTTATCTTGTAGTTATTGTTGACAGCTCTCTTTGGCTTCCATGTCCCCATAAGAATCTCGAAATTCTGTAAGTGTTGGTGTGGAGATTCAGCATTCGTTCCACCAATTTGACTTTGGCGAACCATGGTAATAACTTGGGGGCTAAACCCAAAATCCTAGACGTCTTCACCTCCGAAATTCACACCTAAATGGCGTGGTTGCTGAATTGGAAACCATTGTCCAAGGGTTCTTGGTTCATCCCCTCCATCAGCAGCTCTCACATCTCTAGCGGGAATGCGAGGGTCAACATGTGGTCTAGGATTGTCACGAACTGGATGGATTATTGGTGCAATATCCTCTAGTTTTGGCATTTCATCATCGTCGGATGAATCAACAATGGATTTCTTAGCTTTCTTCTTCTTCTAAGCATCATTCCTCTCTAGTTTCATGTCTAGAATCATTGCTCGAAGCTCATCTATTTGAAACTGATTTCGTTCCTTTTCCTCCAAGCGAGCCTTCTCACTCAATTGGAGTTGAGTTCGAGTTTCATCCAACTCCTCTTGAATGCTTCTCTCATTATTTTCAGCGATCTTTTTCTCTTTCAGTTTTCTTCTCAAAGTTTTCTCAAGTTCAGAATAAAAAGGAACGAGATCTTTGGTAGATCTAGTCCTTCGCATATACCTAAAAATTTGCAAAAATCCTCAAAAAGACAAATCAAATCACAAGAGCAAAAGCTCCCAAGCTCAACAACCGAGAGCCGGATTTGGTCTAGACAAAATCCCTGGTAACGGCGCCAAAAACTTGTTCGCTCGAAAGTGTGCGTGCAAATAAGATTTAAAATTATAAAACTGAAATTAAGCAAAGCGAACCTGCAGTGTACGGATCGGGGTAGTAAAGAAAGAATTCCAGAGTATCGAACTCAGGGATTTGGGGGATCAAATTCAATTCACAAATCGTCAAGCAATTAAAATATAAAAACTTTGCAAATATTGGGAAAACAACAACCCTAAAGATCTAGGTATCCAATTGTGGCAATTGATTTAAGATATTCTAAATATATAAGGATAGAGTCGAGATTGCAAAGGTATATCTAATGGAAGGTTATGTATGGCAAAGTTCCAAAACCCTATATGTCTCACCCAAGGACTCTCTCTATAAAGGTTATTGAGGCTGCAGTATAGAAAGGATCTAAGGATAAGAATTACTCTCAAATACGCATGCCCAAACCCAAGGAATCAAAGATAAGCCAAAATGGTTAAGGGTGTGACACTCGAAACCGAAATAGAGCATGTGGAGTCTCACTACTACCTAGGAAAGGCAAGCCAAGCCAAGGCTAGGTTAAATAAAATCTTTAACTTTGGATCAAAACAAAAGCAAAGGTCGTACGACCGAGGAAATCACGGCTAGATCTTGAAGAACCACGGCCGTGGTTTTCAAGAACAGACCGTGGAAAAGGTTGTCGACGAGGTTTCTCGCAACTCTCAGGGTTCAATCTGTTTACAATCGATCTATCATCATCTAAGCCACAACTATCAACCCTTCACCTTAAAATTACGAAAGGGTTTTAGCCAATAATCATCATCATTGAATCAAATATCAAGATTAAAAGAGAAAAATAGTAAAACCTCGAAAACTCAATATTAATCAAATAATCAATCTCAAATCCAAACAACCAATGTATGTGTTTAATGAATGCAGGAAAAGGGAACAAAAATCCACACAACAATCTCAAGGAACAATGAAAAACGGGGTGTCAATCCGTCTCCAAATGTAAACCCTAAGATAATCTCTTAATACGCAATCTCCAAATCGCGTCCTTCTTGGGATCTTCCCTAAGCAATGATCCAAAATCTCTCTCTTCGGGTGTAAGCGGCCGTCAATACAAGCGTTTATACCAGTGTATGCGAGTGTCCTTTTTTCTCCCTCCTTCAGCCTTCTTATAGGGAAAATTAGGGTTACGGGAAAGCCCAATAACTATTGCTGACATGGAAAATATGACACGTGGCAATGTCATGAAAATGACGGTCTAGTGTAGCATTCCACGGCCGTGTTTTAGGGCGTGGAATCCTCTGTTGCTCTTCGAAATCACCTTCCACGAACTCAATGCATAACCACGGTCGTGGTTTAGGTCGTGGAAACTCAAAAGCCTTTGTGAAAGCCTTTGTTTCGTAAAGTTTTCTAATCATGCTCCTTCCTTAGCTTCTCCAAAGCATCTCCTTGACATCTAGCATGATCTAATACTCCTATCCCTTCATATATGCTCCAATTCAAGCCTTTATTCACCTATAAACATAACAAATCTTGTTTAGATCTCTATATCGACAATATAGGTGAATGTGCAAATACATGCTTCAAACTCATATCCATGTACACATCTAAGAAGGAAAAACAATCAAAACAAGTGCCTAAAATATAGTCATATTTCATGCTATCAAAGAGCGCAAGGAAAATGTGAGGATCCTCCGTGATGTCTACCGGCAGCAGTTTGAGCGTCCATTCGACCCCAACTTCTTCCCCTACCCACCACCGCCTCCTATGTGATGAGATAATTTGCATGGTTCAAGCTACACCACCTCCTTCGTGAGTTTTCTTAGTTCTTTTTCTTTTCTTTTTTTTCTTACATTGAGGACAATGTGTATTCTAAGTATGGGGTGGTGCATGACTCTTCGTTGATGTAATAACTCGATACTTTTGCTTCGCTTTATCCATGAAAACTTGCATCTTTCCTTCTATTGTCACACGTTTCCTTATTGCATTGTAGTTTTAAGCTTTGAAAACCCCATAAAAATTTGAAAATTTTGAAAATTATTGTGCTTCTAGGATTGGAAATGACCTCTATAATGAATCTACTTGTTGATTGAATTGTTGATGACGTTTATGTGCTTGAACTATGTTGTAAATCGTGAAGATATTGAATGTATTGTTTGATCTTCTTACAAGTTTCATAATGTGAAAGTTTTTGTTTAAATCATATTGAGGAATGAAGGTTGAAATCACATTATAAGTTCTTGCGCTTCTTTATGAAATGATGAAGGCACCTCGGTTTTTCTTGCTTCTTTTTTATTCATTTAGCCCCTCAATGAAAAATTTTTTGCCTCCTTTACATATCCGGGAATTAGGAAGAGTGTAAATTTTGCATGTTTGATGTGGGAGGTCCATGAAAGAAATTTGTGCATTCAAAGTATAGAAAATAGGTTTCGGGAAGTCAATCATGATGAGTAACTCGGCACCATTCACATAGACGGGTGTTTGTGTCTTGCCAAAGTCTGATTAAACAATATTCCTAATGGATTAGGTATGTGCATCAAGGGTTTGAGGCATCTCGAAATTGAGAAACGCCAATCTTCTAGGCTTCGGTTTTTGTGCACCGCTGTCCATACTTCCAAAAAGTGAAGTCGAAAAAGAATTTTGTGCTGAAAAGGGAGAGCAAAGCTCTCAATGGTGGTTGATTCAAGTTTGCAAAAAAAAAAAGAGTTTGTGTTGTTCCTTTTTTCTAAATTTGTGCACCACATTCCCTTATATGTTTCCCACCTATTCACGTTTCTTGACCTTTACTTGAAAATCTTTAAGATCTTTGGAATGTTGTTTGGCTTGGTGATCTAAATTGGAATTTCACATGTTTGATTTTGACATTGCTTTGGGTTATGATGTTTGTCTTGAAGCTTATGCAATATATGAGGTTTCTCTTGCTTGACATGATTTGATATATGCACATAGAAGTTTTTCAAGGAGACATGAAGCAAGATTTGAGGGTGATCTATTGATTAGAAGCACAATACCAAAAAGAATGTTTTACCTTGTTTTATATTCATATTTCATTCTACCTTGTGTTCTAGCTTTTGAAAATCTTGCTTAGGGACAAGAAAGAGGCAAGTATGGGGTATTTTGATAGCATGAAATATGACCATATTTTAGGCATATGTTTTGGTTGTTTTTCCCCTTCTTTTGTGTATATGGATATGAGTTTGAAGCATTTATGAGCACATTCACCTATTATGTTGGTATAGAGATCTACACAAGCTTTGTTGTGTTTTTAGGTGAATAAAGGCTTGGATTGGAGCATATATGGAGTAAGTAGGAGTATTTGATCATGCTAGGCATCAAGGGGATGCATTGGAGAAGCTAAGCAAGGAGCATGGTTAGGAAGCTTTACGAAACAAAAGCTTTCACGAAGGTTTTGAAGTTTCCACGGCCAAATAAGAAGGAACCACGACCGTGGTTTACTTATTGAAGTCGTGGAAATTCATGTCGGGAGCAAGAAAGCCATTCCACGGGCGTGGAAAAGTGCTCTTGGCCGTGGTTCTTGTAACGGTTGCCACGTGTCATATTTGCCACGTCAACAGCGGTTATTCGACTTTTGTAACCCTATTTTTCTCCTATGAGAAGACTGAAGAAAGAAGGAAAACGGAGGTCTTGCATCCAGCGACACTTCGAGTCATTGCTTCAAGAGATTTCGAAAGATATTATTGCGTAGAAGGAAGATTTCGAGAAGTACACATTTGAAGATTGCGTACTCGGAGAAGATCTTAGGGTTTCATCTTGAAAGCGGATTAACATCCCGGTCGTCTTTGTTCCTTGAGATTTGTGAGAGATTTTTATTCTATTCTACATCCATTGAACGCAAGTTAAATTTTTTGTGTTTGATTAACAATGGTTTTGTGTTTATTATTGAGATTTCAAGGTTTTATCCTTTCTCTCTTTTATATTTGATTTTGGATTTGATGATTGTGATGGTTGGCTAAAAACCCTTAAGCGATTCTAAGGTGAAGGGTTGATATTTGTGGCATAGATGATGATAGATTAGACAAAAACAGATTGGACCCTGAGAGTTGCGAGAAACATCGTCGTCGAGGCTTTCCACGGCCTGTTCTGGAGTTCCACGGTCGTGGTTCCTCAAGATTTGATCGTGGTTTTGCCTTAACCTAGCCTTCGCCTACCTTTTCTAGGTAGTAGTGAGACTCAACATCCTCTACTTCGGTTTCGAGTGTCAAAACTTTAACCATTTTGGCTTATCTTTGATTTCCTTGGGTTTGGGCATAGGTATTTGAGAGTAATTCTTATCCTTTGATCCTTTCTATACTGCAACCTCAACAACCTTTATAGAGAGAGGCTTTGGGTGAGGCTTCTTGTAATACCCAGAATTTTTATTCCGTTTAATTCCGAATCAATTCGGACTTCGAGCCGTTGACGGTTCCCATTCTATCTAGTATTTCTTTCTTCACAAATTTTATCATTTTATGTAGAATTTAATTCACATAAAATGATAGAATTATATCAAACCCTAAGTCTTATAATTATTTATCATTTTATGTAGAATTCAATTCACATAAAATGATAGAATTATATCAAACCCTAATTCTTATAATTATTTATCATTTTATGTAGAATTTAATTCACATAAAATAATAGATACATATCAAACCCTAATTTTTATAATTAATCCTTAACGACGACTTTAGACGAGGTCATGACGAGGCTGAGACGAGATCACGACAAAACTGTGACGAGATCACGACAAAGCTGTGACGAGATCACGACAAAGCTGAGACGAGGTCCTGACAAAGCCCGACAAGTTGTTGACAAGGTTTTGACAAGGCTGGACAACCTCAGCCCATTCTTTCTTACCTTGCTTCAGCCCAACCTTATGACTATGATCTTCAGCCCACACAACCACAACCCACCTTCTCCTCCTTACTTGCTTGTGACCCATTCCCGGACTGCTTGTACAGGCCCAGCCGCAGCCCATGACAACCCTGCTTACATGCCAGCCGTAACTCCCTCTTCTTGCAGGCCGTTCAACATTCTCCTCCAGCCCAAGAGCACACACGTTCTGGACATCTCAAAGATCGTAAGTCCCAGCCGATCACGCCTCCTCTTGCTCTCTTCTTATACCTTCCATTCTCACCAGATCACGCCTCTTCCTGCACACGTTCAATTACATCCTCTCTAACGCAGCACATAGGTCCTCAACGCAGCAGTAGGCAGCAGCAATGGTCTTCAACATCGATCTTCTGCACGTGGATCTCGCAAGCAGCAAGCCATCCAATATATGTCTCCTTTGCACCAAGCAGCCCTTTCCTTGTCGTGCAACCGCCACCAACATCATATGGACATATCTCGCCTCTTCACACCAATAGATCTCTTGCAAGCGGCCTCTCCGCTTCTGTGCAACAGCTGGCTCGACAACAACCTTGTGTAATCTCCTATCTCCCTTCGAGTCTTGGAATCGAATAAGATGGATACCCTTGCTTCCTTGCACTTCTTTCCACACCTTTTGTGTCTAATAAATGCTCTTCATGTCTCCTAATCATGCTCAGAACATCCATAGAAGAAACAGTGAAGATATAGGAGTTTGTTGAGTTTTCGGAAGTGAAGAACAGTCAAATTCGGCTCCAGTATTGGGTAGGTTAGACTCCACCTTTACAGCTGATTTTCGGATATGTTTTAGTTAGTATTCTATAGTATAACATACTAAAATTTGAGAGGAATCGGAGCTACGGTTTGAGAGTTATGGTGTTCCAAATTTGACGCCTCATGCAGTTTTTATATATGTGCTGAGTGTTGGGGAAAACAACAAGTGATGTTGTTTTGTGAGAAGCTTTTGAATAAGCTCTTGATCTCCATTGCGCTTGAATTTTGGATACGATATATTTGACATATTTTTGTAGAACATATTAAAATTTGAGAGGCATCCAGCGAGTGGTTTGGGATTTATGATTTTTCCAAGATTGAGTCGTAAGCAGTTTTTCTATTGTGCTGAAATTCGGTTTGGTGAGATAGTTTTAAATAGGATTTTGATCTCCTTTGCGGCTGAATTTTGGATATATTAGAGATAAGATTTTATAGTGGAACATATCAAAATTTGGGATAAATCCAGCGAGTAGTTTAGGGATTATGATTTTTCAAAGTTAAGACAGTGTTCTGCTTGTTAAGTGTTGTAACCAACTTTAGAAATTTTTGTAGAAGCGATGTTTTAACAGTTTTAAGAAATTATTTCTCGTATGAGTAGATGGGATATCATAGATGATCTAGGGAATTATTTCGGAATTTTTATAAGATTATTCGAATTTTATATTTGAAGCTGTAGTTGGACTTTAGTGACTTTTCGGGAAATAGAAAATGGATAGTTTTTCTAGTTGTTACCTAAAACCATCCTAAGGAGTAGAATATGGTTAGTTAGCCTCAAATTATAATTTAAGTACATATTCCGAGTTTTTGGAAGTTCCGGGACTAAGGGTAAAATAGTCATTTTACCTTAAATAAACATTGTAATAGCTTCTGCACATAGAATCGTATATCTTAAGAGTTTTAGACTTATAAGTATCCAGGGAAATGTGTTGACCCACGTGCCTCCTCTGACAGGCAACTGAGTTCTGCACTTACGGATTTAGTGGTGGTTAAGAGAGAGTCGAGATTTGATTTTGGTAAGTCCACGGACTTACTTAGCTGACTCTTGTATGAGTGTAATGTGTATGAGTGGTGTTTGTTAGTTATCATAAATAACGAAACCGGATTAGGCCGACTTTATTATTTATGTAATTGACCCAAGTGTATGATAACGGGTCGTGACATCATCTGCCTAGCTCTTGCGAGAGTCAAGGAGGTTCCCTGCGACCAGCCCAGTCAGGTAGACGGTCATATGCATTAGTACCATTCTGCGTTGGTAAACGGGGATAGGGGCGAGGTTCGGGAATCCCTCGTGTCACAAAATAAGTATCATTAGTAATTACCTATCACCTAATTAAAGATAATAAAAGGATTTAGTGTTGCATGTTGATTGTGTATGTTGTGTGTTTGTGCTTTTACCTTTATACTTATGCACAGAATGTTAGCTAACGGTTTTATACCGCTTGTAGATGCCTTGTAGGTTAAAACAGTTGTAGAGAGATCCGAAGGGAATGGTCAGCCGGGTCCACGTACTTATTTAGTTGGGGACGGGATGTCTTCTGTTCTTCTTATATGTCGTTTTGGTACCTTTGCTTTGTAAGGCTGATACATATTCTTCATGTATATATTGTTTAAAGTTTTCAAATGTTTTAAATACTTTTGTGCCTTGTTGTAAGATCCAAGTTAAATTGTTGTCAAACTAAGGTCAGGACCCATTGTGAGGTCCTAACCAGTAGCTCCCTGAGTTCTCAGAATTTGGGGTGTTACACTTATGGGATTGGAACTTCACCGTACAATTCCCTACCTTAGATATACCTTTTCAATCCCAACTCTATCCTTATATCCTTAGAATACCTTGAATCGATTGCCACAATTGGATACTTGAATCTTTAGAATCGTTGTTTTCCCAATTAATCTTTACAAAAGCTTTTTATTTGCCTGACGATTTTGTGAACTAAATTTGTTCCCCCCAAATCCCTGAGTTCGATACTCTAGAATTCTTGCTTTACTACGACGATCCGTACACTGCGGGTTTGCTTTGCTTGATTTCAGTTTTTATAAATTTAAGACTTTGAAGCACACTTTAGAGGCAAACACTGAGCAGTCCTCCTGTGGCCTGGTCGATCTCCCTCGTATGCTAAGACTCAATCTTGATATTCTATCAGGAAGTCACAGCAAAAACCCGCCAGATATGCACGGGTACCCTCCCTTAGTCTATGGGAGAGCAAAGAAACATGTTGGTCCTCTAGAGGTGCAGTTGGACCCATTAGTGCTAACTCCTCTTGAAACTTCCTGATTGCCTCAGATATAAGAATATCCTCATACCCATCCTCCACAAAATCCTGCAGCTTCTCCCTCCTTAGTGCGGTAGGGCAGAAACACTCCCGTGTGAGGCTTCACATCTGATCATATCTTGTGACCTGACTACGGATGGTCCTCCACCAATACCGCGCTAGGTCTCTAAATAAGGCCTTCACCAATGAAAACTCCACCTTGTTTATAATGTTTTACAAGTGTTGATGATGGAAGATTTAACACAAATGTAGTAGTTGGATATACTAACAATGTATTGATTATATTCTCTAGATGCTTGGTTGCTTTGAATTCAGTGCAGGTCTTATCGAATGTCAAGGGCCTTGACATAAACTTCAAGGGCCTTGTAATATCACTCAAGGAGACAAGGAAGATAGCGTTACAAAGGAACGATCTCAAAGGCATTGGAGTTATATAGTTGCACGACAAAACAAGGATTCAAACGCAAAGAAGATTTTCCAGGAACGAATTGCTCAACAGAAAGAGTTCAGGGAAGATCTTTTACAACCGAAGATCTCAATCGAAGATTAGAGAATCTTTTCAGAAAGATTTTCTAAAATAGAAAAGCGTCAAAATATCTTCTCTTTCGGTTAAACAGAGAACGAGAAGATCAAGGAGCTAAGGACTCAACGTGTTATCAGGAGTTGAAGATTTGCAACTTCTACCTTATCTCGAAACAAGAAGTGATCTTCATGGAGAAGAAGATTCATCTTCGAACGGTCATCTCTCCAGCGGCTAGAAGACCTCTCCATAGAAGAGTATAAATGAAGATGGTAATCGAAGAAGAAAAGACACACAAGCATATACGGAAAACATCTTTACGTCTTCAAGCAACCGAAACATCTTCATTTGATTCGTTGTTTTTCTTTCTCTCATTTACGCAAAAGATGTATCCCCTTAGAGAGGGAAAACACAAGAGCTTCAATGGAAGATCTAAATAGTGTTATACTAGAGTGTGTGTTACTATGCGAAGTAACTAGGCTATTATAGTTAGGTTAAGAGTTGGAGCTAGATCATAGCGTTGACTATAGTGAGAGAAGAAGGGGATTTCTTCTAGTTTGTATCTAGGACTCTTTGAAGCTGATAATAGATATTTAGATCCTAAGGCTATACCCTGGGATGGAGAGTAGGCTATTTAGAGCCGAACTTCGTAAACATATCCTCGTGTCAATCTTTTACATTACGCATTATATCTTGCTATTGTGACTAACTTTGTTTTGCAGGAGCACGAAGTCAAGGCCCTTGAAATTTGTTTCAAATCCCTTGAAATCAAAGTTACACGAAGAGCACAGATCGACATCAAGGCCCTTGAAAGGAATTTCAAGGCCTTGAGATTTGGTTTGTGAAAAGTTCCCATACTCTATTCAACCCCCCCCCCCCTCTAGAGTATCTTTTAACTTATTTATTTCACCTACCGGTTCTTCAATTGGTATCAGAGCTAGACTCACATTTATTGATTTAACCATCAGTGAGACTAATCATTTATCCTGTAGGTGATGGTGGATTTGCTCAAGGAAGATCCTCATCTCGACCACCACTCTTTTGTGGCAACAACTTTGCTCATTGGAGAGCACTCATGTGTATGCTCATTATTGACCAGGACATGGAGCTTTGGAGCATTATTCAAAATGGACCTAAAGTTCCAATGACAACGGTTGGAGATATCCAAGTCCCAAAGAAGGAAGTTGACTTCTCAGGCTGACCTGGACAGTGTATCAAAGAATTACAAAGCAATGAACCTATTATACTGCTGATTAGATGCCAATGAATTCAACCACATCTCATCATGCAAGAGTGCTAAAGAAATTTGGGACAAGTTTGTTGTTACTTATGAAGGAACAAGTCAAGTCAAAGAGACAAAGATTAGCATCTTCCTCAGACAATACTATCTATTCAAGATGAATCCAAATGAAACAGTCAAAGAAATGTTCACCAGATTCACTGAGATCGTGAACAACTTGGACTCACTAGGAAAGATCTTCACAAATGAAGAGAAAGTGATGAAGGTTCTAAGGAGCCTACCTAAAGCCAAGTGGGGACCAAAGATGACTGATATTGAAGAAGCTCATAATCTCACAACTCTTCCTCTTGATGACCTCCTTGGAAAACTCATCACACATGAAATGGTTCTTGGTGGAAGATGGAGAACTCCCATCCAACTCCAAGAATTTGGCATTAAAATCAAGAAGAGATGAATTATCATCTGATGAAGAGGATAGTGATGACGATGATGAAGAAGATGCAATCGCCATGATTTCTAAGGGTCTCGCAAGAATTCTCAAGATTAAGAAACAATCTGCTAATAGAGAATATCCACGAGCATCAAAACCCCGAGGTAAGTTTTCTAACTCTAATAAGAAAAATATTGTACTGACTTGTTTTGAATGTGGTGAAACAGATCATCTTGTGAAGGATTGTCCAACTTCAAGAAAAATGATCGAAAGAAGAAAGTTATGGTTGCTTCATGGAGTGATTAGAATCAACAAATGAATCAGAAGAAGAAAAAGAACAAGCAAACTTGTGTCTCATGGCCGATCATGAAGAAGATTCAAATCTGTATGTTGACAATGTGGTAAGTACGATTATGTCTCAACCTGAAACTGACCTGAAACAATTCCTTAAAGATATTATCATATGTGATAAGAAACATAGAATAAGGATAAATTCTTTAAAAGAAAATCTTTTTGAACAAGAAAAATATCTAAGGGAAATGTCTCTGGAAATTGAAAATCTTAACACAGAAAAAGTAGACCTTGATGACAATATCAAGGCCTTGGAATCAGAGAACCTGATTCTCAAGGACAACCTCTCCTCTCTTCATCGAAACTATATCGATCTAGAGAAAGAGAAAGTTGATCTAACTTTGACGTGTCAAGACCAGAAGGCTGCACTTGTTAAGTTTACTCGTTCAAAAGCTAATCTTGAGAGAATGATGGGTGAACAACAATCCTCCCTTAACAAAAATGGTATAGGTTATCATATGATCTTTCCTAGAAAACTTACCACCACTTTTGTTAAGGCCAAAGGAAGCATTCATATGCCTACTTGCTTCTACTGTTGTAAAAGGGTCATGTTAAATCTACATGTCCTTATAGAAGAAATGATCCTTATATCATCAAAAATACCTATCCTTTATGTTTAAGGAAACAGGTCAAACAAATTTGGGTTCCTAAAGGCACTAGACCACCAAACATGATCGAACCTGAGTATGAACCCAAATATGTCATTTGGTCGACCCGGAAAGGTTGATGTTTGCTATTTTGCAGGATATCACCAAGGTAAAGGAGCACAAATGGATATTAGATAGTTGTTGCTCAAGACACATGAGTGGAAAAAACTCTTTATTCTCAGATTTAAAGAAGCAATCATTTGGAACCATTACTCTTGGTGATAAAGGAAAGTGTGACATAATTGGCATTGGTAAAATTTGCTATAATTCATCTAACTTTATTGATGATGTTTATTTGGTTGATGGTTTGAAATATAATCTGCTAAGTATTTCTCAAATTTGTGATAAAGGCAATAAATTCATGTTTGATTCAGATAAATGTGAGGTTCAAGACAAAAAGACGGGTAAAGTGTTGCTTACTCCTCCTAGATATAATAATGTTTATTCAATGAGTACTAACCAAGTTTCAGGAACTAAGCTACAATGTCTAAAGGCCTTGACTGATGATCCAAGGCTTAGGCATAGAAGACTTGGTCACGTAAGCATGCACACCATGCAGAAGCTACTTACAAAAGATTTGGTATGTGGTTTGCCAAACCTAAATTTCAAGGTTAATGATCTATGTAAGGCGTGTACACAAGGTAAACAAACAAGAGGTTCATTCAAACCTAAGAAAGTTGCAAGTTCTTCTCGACCCATTGAACTGTTACACATGGATCTTTGTGGACCTATGCGTGTCAAATCTCCCGGAGGCAAGTAGTACATCCTTGTTATAGTGGATGATTTCTCTCATTTCACATGGATTTCTTTTCTACGAGAAAAATCTGAAGCTTTATTTGAGTTTTCAAAATTTTGTAAGGAGTTACAAACTTTGAAAAACCTACCAATTGTTTCTATAAGAAGTGATCTTGGTAGAAAATTTGATCAACTGAAGTTTGATTTGTTTTGTGCAAAATATGGCATTTCACATAATTTTTCAGCTCCTAGAACTCCTCAACAAAATGGAGTTGTGGAACATAAGAACTACACTCTTGAGGATTTGTCTAGGACAATGCTTTTAGAAAACAATTTGCCAAAAAGTTTTTTGGCTGAAGCAGTAAACACTGCAAATTATATTTTTAAAAGATGTTTAATTCGCCCTATTTTGAAAAAGACTCCTTATGAACTCTTTAAAGGAAAAAAACCAAATATTTCATATTTTAAACCCTTTGCATGTACTTGTTTTGTTCATAACAATGGCAAATATAATCTTGGGAAATTTGATGCACGTAGTGATGAAGCTATATTCATTGGATATGCTTCAAATAGCAAAGCTTATCGCGTTTATAACAAACGTACCAAAATTGTTGAGGAAAACATTCATATTATTTTTTATGAAAGCGATAATGGTACTTTGAGTGAGAGTTTTGCAGATCTAAATCTGAATCAAAGAGAATATCATAATTCGGATGAAGAGGAAGATCCTAAAAATCGAGACAATAATATGCAGGAAAAGATTCAAGATACCGAAGAAAACCGTGAAGACCTTGAAACACAGCTTCAAGACCTTGAAACAGGAAACTGTGATAACAGAACTCCGCTTCAAGGGCTTGAAACCCAACTTCAAGGCCTTGAGATTGGACCAACAGAAAATATATCAACGGTACCTGAATCTTGTCAAACATATGAAGCTCAACCTTCAGGATCTGCTCCATCTGTCAAAAGAAGAAAATACTCCTCGTATCATCCACAAGAAAATGTGATCTTAGATCGAAATGCTGGAGTTCAAACTAGATCTAAAGTGAACAATCTATGTGCCTTCTCCGCTTTTGTATCGCTTGTCGAGCCAAAGAACTACGTTCAAGCTCTTCAAGAACCTGATTGGATCATTGCCATGCAAAATGAATTGAATGAATTTGAGAGGAACAAGGTATGAACTCTTACTTCAAGACCAAAACATCAATCAGTTATTGGCACGGAATGAGTCTTTCAAAACAAAATGGATGAAAGTGGCAAAGTCATACGAAATAAAGCACGACTTGTAGCACAAGGCCATAACGAAGAAGAAGGTATTGATTATGAGGAGACTTTTGCTCTTGTTGTCAGATTAGAACCCATACGTATGCTACTTGCATTTGCATCTTTTATGAGCATAAAACTTTTTCAAATGGATGTAAAATGTGCTTTTTTAAACGGCTGCTTGGAAGAAGAAGACTACGTTGCTCAACCTCCTGGTTTTGAAAATGATGAATTTCCAAATTATGTTTTTAAACTAGACAAAGCTCTTTATGGTCTTAAGCAAGCTCCTCGAGCTTGGTATGAAAGATTATCTAAATATCTTCTTGAAAACAATTTCAAAAGAGGTTTGATTGATAAAACATTGTTCATCAAAACTAGAGGCAACGACATTCTAGTAGTACAAATCTATGTTCATGATATATTATTCGGTGCTACTAATGATTCCCTTTGCAAGGAATTTTCAGATAATTATGTTTAGGGAATTTGAAATGAGCTTAATGGGAGACCTAAATTTCTTTCTTGGACTACAAGTTACACAAGCAAAGAAAGGGATTTTTTTCAATCAAAGCAAGTATAATAAAGACTTGCTTAAGAAGTACAAAATGGATCAATCTAAGGTTGCAAAGACTCCAATGAGTTCAACACTTTCGCTAGATCATGACAAGAATGGCAAAAGTGTTGAACTCATAGGAGTATCGAGGTATGATCGGTTTATTGTTGTATCTAACTGCTAGTCGTCCTGACATTATGTTTAGCATGTGCATGTGTGCAAGATTTCAAGCTAGTCCTAAAGAGTCACACTTGATAGCTGTGAAAAGAATTTTTTGGTATCTCAATGGCACTAAGGATCTAGGGTTATGGTACCCACGTCAAAGCTCGTTTCATTTTGTTGGCTATTCAGATGCAGACTTTGCAAGTTATAAGGTCGATAGAAAAAGTACTTCTAGATGTTTCCAATTCTTAGGGTCATCCCTAATTAGTTGGCACTCCAAGAAGCAAAACTGTGTTGCCCTATCCACAGCTGAAGTTGGATATATAGCTGCAGGAGCTTGTTGTGCACAAATGCTTTGGATTGCTCAACAACTTCGTGACCTTGGCTTTGACTTGAAAGGTATTCCTATAAAATGTGATAATACTAGTGTTATATCTATAACCAAAAATCCTGTGCAGCATTCAAGGACTAAGCATATTGATGTAAGACATCACTTCATACGTGATCATATTGAGAAAGGTGATGTTTTGATTTCTTTTATCTCAACTAACTTGCAGCCTGTAGATATCTTTACCAAACCTCTTCCTGAGGACCAATTTAATTTTATTAGATTGGAGCTTGTATGTTGAACAAGGAAGCATTAACGTAGGGGGAGTAAACGAGTTTAATTGTTCCTACGCATGAAGCCTAATTGATGTTTTCAAGGGTCTTGAAATGAAATTCAAGGGGCCTTGAAATATTTTTCACAGGGTATATTAAATTTACGAATCTTTTAAGGATTAATATCTTTTAGATATTTCTATTCTTAAAATGTTTTTATAAATCTTTTGTTTGAAATTTTGAAAAAAAATTTGTTGTTGTTTTATTGGTATTAAAATTGGTCTTTTAAAAGCTTGATTTTCTTCAAGATCTTGTTATTTCCCTGTTAAAAAAGACCTAATTTTTCTATCTTTTTCATTCTTTCACAAGAAACCCTATTTCAAAATCCCTTCATTTTTTTCTCAAACTTTCCTCATGGCACCCAGAAGCAAGAAATCTGCTCCTCAAGCTCCCAAAAAGAAAGTCGTTCAGAGTCCCTCAATTGCTAAAGAAGAAAAATCTTTTGAGGATCTGGATACATCTCAGACGGCTGGTCTTCCCTCATCATGGTTCATTAATTTTCAAGCTTCTGGATCTTGGCTTGATGGGTTTCACAATCGACCGATCTCTATGTGTGATCTAGTGGACACTAAATTTTCTCGACACTCTTTAGATTCCCTGCATAGAAAAGCTAAAAAGTTCAATTATCTAGAAAGTTCTAAACCGTGGAGATTTTGCTTTTTCACGACTCACGAGACTATTCTATGTTAATCTCACCACAAAAAGGGACAAAGGATGTATCACTCTTGAATCTTCAGTTAAAGGTACTCCGATTTCACTCACTCCTTCTATTTTAAGTGAGATTTTTGGAATTCCTACTGACGTTGTATTCAACCATCCTTCAACATCACAGAGTGTTCGTATTGCTAAGGAGAAATTTCTAGTTCCAAATTCAACCTCACGTGAACTTACTCATACATCTCTAACCTTAGAGGCTAAAATAGTGTTTACTTTGCTGGTTCGATGTGTTGTTCCTTGTGCAAACTAAAGAGAGTTGTTGACTGATCAATCTCTGAAATTAATTCATCTGCTTATGTCTGATTTGGACATAGATGTGCCTAATCTGATTCTCAACCATATGGTACATTGTGTCAATTCTAAGAGACGTATTCCTCTGCCTTATGGAAATTTGCTGCCTAAGGTCTTTGATTATTATAAAATTGACACATCCTCTGAGGAAAGACAGTCTATTTCTAGCAAAATTGATGAGAACTGCTTAGAACGTCAGGGGATTGAGAAAACTCTTGTAGGAACATGGACTTTAAAATGAAAAGGAACTACTCAAAATTCAACTGAAAAAGCTAAACCTTCTCCAACTCCACAAATCATGTTAGAAGGTTGTGAAAAAGAAATAGTCTATCTCAGTCGTGAATTATTTGATTTTCAGTTTTACACCAAGAGGAGAATGGATACAAATTTTGAGTTGCTAGCTACCATAAATGCTAAAGTCAATGAAATGTATTTGATGAATGCTCTTACACTGAATACAATGGGAAGCATTTTGCCCATACGTGAAGATGTAACTCAACATACTCAAGAGAAAGTTGAGAATGTGCTGATGAATTGTAAAAGGCGTGTACAGAATAAATCAATTTTGTATCCAACTAATGTTGAGCCAATGTTTTTGCCAACAGTTGAGTATGAAGTAGTTAAGCAGAGAAGAGATGAAGAAAAGAGAAGACGTTTGGCAGCTGAAATGGATGATTGGCGCTATAAGAAATCTTCATCCAAAGGAAAGAGGAAGTTCTATGAGGAGAATTGAGTTGACTGGTTTTCTGAAAATCTTTTTATCTAGTTTGTGAAAATACTATTTTGGGTCTGTAATCGTGTTTAAAACTCCCGTGCTTTGACTATTTTTCTCCCTTGTTGGAAGAAAAATGGGGAGAAATGAATGATCCGACATTCAATATACTACATCTGCATTTTAGTTTTGATTTTCATATGCATTGCTAAAGTAGCAAATGCATGTACGATAAAACATTTGTGTTGTCTTCCATCAAGGGGGAGATTGAAAACTCCACCTTGTTTATAATGTTTTACAGGTGTTGATGATGGAAGACTTAACACAAATGTAGTAGTTGGATATACTAACAATGTATTGATTATATTCTCTAGATGATTGGTTGGTTTGAATTCAGTGCAGGTCTTATCGAATGTTAAGGGCCTTGATATAGACTTCAAGGGCCTTGGAATATCACTCAATGACACAAGGAAGATAGCGTTACAAAGGAACGTTCTCAAAGGCCTTGGAGTTATATAGTTGCACGACAAAACAAGGATTAAAATGCAAGGAAGAATTTCCAGGAACGAATTACTCAATAGAAAGATTTCAGGGAAGATCTTTTACAACCAAAGATCTCAACCGAAGATTAGAGAATCTTTTTAGACAGATTTTCTAAAATAGAAAAGCATCAAAATATCTTCTCCTTCGGTTTAATAGAGAACGAGAAGATCAAGGAGCTAAGGACTCCACGTGTTCTCAGGAGTTGAAGATTTGCAACGTCTACCTAATCTCGAAACAGGAAGCGATCTTCATGGAGAAGAAGATTTATCTTCAAACGGTCATCTCTCCAACGGCTAGAAGACCTCTCTATTGAAGAGTATAATTGAAGATGGTAATCGAAGAAGAAAAGACACACAAGCATATATGGAAAACATCTTTACGTCTTCAAGCAACCGAAACATCTTCATTTGATTCGTTGTTTTTCTTTCTCTCATTTACGCAAAAGCTTTATCCTCTTAGAGAGAGAAAACACAAGAGCTCCATTGGAAGATCTAAATAGTGTTATACTAGAGTGTGTGTTACTCTGCGAAGTAAATAGGCTATTATACTAGAGTGTGTGTTACTCTTTGAAGCTGATAATAGATAGTTAGATCCTAAGGCTATACCCTAGGACGGGGAGTAGGCTATTTAGAGCCGAACTTTGTAAACATATCCTCATGTCAATCTTTTACATGCCGCATTATATCTTGCTATTGTGACTAACTTTGTTTTACAGGAGCACGAAGTTAAGGCCCTTGAAAGTTGTTTCAAAGCCTTGGAAATTAAAGTTACACGAAGAGCACAGATCGACATCAAGGCCCTTGAAAGGAATTTCAAGGCCTTCAGATTTGGTTTGCAAAAAGTTCCCATCCTCTATTCAACCCCCCCCCCCCCCCCCC
>BSUD01000007.1:83942854-83979745 GCA_033239045.1 Fagopyrum esculentum | reverse complement strand
AAAAAAAAAAAAAAAAAAAAAAAAAAAAAAAAAAATTTTTTCGGGACACGTGTCGCCCTGCGGTACGGCCTTACGGCCGTACCGCAAAAAGAGGGCCGTACCTGAACATTTACCTATGTATATGTATATGTATATATATGTACATGTATATATATGTATATGTATATGTATATGTATATGTATATATATGTACATGTATATATATGTATATGTATATGTATATATGTATATATGTATATGTATATATGTATATATGTATATATGTATATATGTATATATGTATATATGTATGTGTGTATATATATATATATGTATATATATGTATATGTATATATATGTATATATATATGTATGTATATATGTATATGTATATGTATATATATGTATGTGTATGTGTATGTGTATGTGTATGTGTATGTGTATGTGTATGTGTATGTGTTTGTGTTTGTGTTTGTGTGTGTGTGTATGTGTATGTGTATATATATATATATATATAGGTCTAGGAAGACCAACACAAGATTAAACTTATGAATTCCTAAGCAAAAGGAAAGGAAAGAAGAAAAGAAGAAAGAAAGAAGGAAGAGGAAGACCAACACAAGATTAAACTTATGGATTCAAATCTCAAATCAACTCTCTTGCAAAACAAAAGAAATCTAAGAAGATCAAAGGAGAATGAGGGAGAGAAGAAGAACGTGAGGAAGGAGAAGCCTGTAGAGGAATGAGGAAACCCTCCCCCAAAAGTAAAGGAACAAGCTTATATAAGAACATAAGGAAAGTGAGGTCAAGGAGTCAACGAAGGCGGTTGTAGCCAAAGGAAACCGCAAAGGCGGGTCCCTGAGCTGCATGGGCATACCAAAGGGCCGTTGGGGTGGTTCACAGGGCTGCTGGGGCGGCTATGCACTTGCGTCTCAGCTAAGGCGCAGGCACGGGGTCCTAAAAGACTTAGGATCTTACAAAACCAAGTCTAGAAAAACAACTACAATCCAACATACAAACTAGGGTTCCTAGATCCACAGAAAGAGTAATGGTTCCCCGTACAGTCTATCCCAGACCAACTGTAAACATGGTTTAAGACGAAATTCATTTTGAAAATTCATACCTCTTTTAGGTTCTATTTATTAATCAATTCATCCTTTCTGGAAGATTGCGAGTGCCATTGTTGTCAACCTAAGGTTCTGATACCGAGTTTATAACACCCCAAATTCTATGAAATCGGGATGCTACGGGATAGGACCTCACAATGGGTCTTTATACAAGCCTAACAACAAGTTCACCGGATCTTGCAACAAGGCACAAATAAATATAAAATCAACATAGATACAAATGAATTGTCATTAACCCAAATACATACAAGACTCACAACCGAATATCAAAACTATACAATAAAGTATTTGTACAAACAAAAACTCGTATCCCATCCTAACATGTACGGGAATCCCGATTGATCACTCCCACCAGATCACTTTGCAACCTTCCTATCTTGCAAAACATCTAAAACATGGTATAAACCATTAGCTAACTATTCGTATATATGAGAAATACATAAGCACAAATACACGTCAAGAAGTACAATAAACACCAAGCATGCTATCATAGAGTTCCCGTTTTATTATCTTTCACAAAGTCATATACTTATAATCCATTTATACTTGTGACACGAGAAGTCTATGATTCTCGCCTCAGTTTCTTTTACCATCTAGAGTGGATCGGCGTACCTCCTGGTATGCCTAATGGAGTGTATCATTACCCTCACCGTATATTTGGTCTTACCCATTCGCAAAGAACCTCCCAGACTCCCTCGAGAGAATTGAGCAAGTTGCCACCGCCCGTCAATAGTGGGCCTATTACATGTCGGTTATAATCAACCTATAACATGCTATAACGCATGTAGCACGCACCACTCATGCACTCATCCAAAATATGAAGCAACTAAGTAAGTCCAAAAGACTTACCAGTCACAAGGTAATCCTAACTAAAGTCCACTCTCAATTTCCTGAAGGAAAAACTCCACACCTTATCAAACAAGGCACACGTATCAAACATTGACTAACAAGCTAGAAGATTTCAACTTCTAGTCTCAATCATTCTCAACACCGTCTATGGTGTTTAATCCACAAAATAACTCACATCACCACTAACTGGCATTATCGCTAGTTATACTAGGTCCAAACCTAACATGTTCTACTAACCAGCTACTAAGATAGGAGGAAAGGATACCGTACCAAGAAGTTGGTACAACTGAAAGTAAAGCGCAACTGCGATAGAGGAAAGGCATGAGCATAGCGACAAGGCGTGAGGCGTCATGATTACGAACGTTTCAGGCGCAGGTGTTGGGACACCCAAGGAGGCACGGGTGCGACAAGGAGAAGGCGCGGGGGAGGCTTCACAAAAAACACAATTTGTTCTTCTTCATACGACAATACGCTCACTTGAACCCTTATGCTTCTCTTGGAAACACCCAGGGACACCCTTCGGGTTCAACAATATACATACTCATCACCAAGAAGAACAAAGGAAACATAGAACTCCCTTGATGATCTCCAATCAAGGAAGCGGGAAATAACAAGAATGAAACGAAGAGCTACCTTACCACTCTTCTACAGATGTGCAAGAAGGAAAGTCTGGTTGCTATTGCCTTGCCACTACCCACAACATCACATAAACCATCATTATCATCTCCAACTTGGAAGGAGAATAGAATAAGAGAAGGAAGATGAACAAAAAGAGAAGAGCTGAGCGTGATGAAGAAAAAGGAGAAGATCAGCGGGTTCCAAACCCTTAGCACGAGGGAAAGATGGAACTTAAAAGGGAAGAATAAAAATCAAGTCGGCTAACCAAGTCGGTAGACTTATTTTCTTTATCGCAACCGCGGTTAAATATGGCCGCGATCGCGGAATGAAGGGGGTGCGGTCGCACTGACTCTTGAGGGACACGGTTGTTACAGCTAAAACTCATTGAATCGGTGGCCGCATAGGATGCCCAATAGCTTTGCCTCAAAAACCTCATCAATTCAAGCAACATTTTGAAGGAACAACTCACCATGGAAACGATCGTCACACTCCATTTCTTCTTTTTGAGTCTCCGTAAGAATGAGGGGTCGTCTAGAAATATCTACCATAAACAACACCAAAGCAAAGAAAACCTTCTCATAGGTGAGGAAGGGGGAAGGGAGGAGATCAATAATTTCCAAAGCCCGACACAGTTAAGGTTGACCAGACAAACAAAGGTGACCAAGGTTAGGGTTTTTGAGGGGTCATATATGAAGAAATCAAATCGTATCTTCAACGCCCTGAAGAGAGTAGAGCAAATAGCAAGCTCCTTTGAAAAATTTGTGAGAAGGATAAAGCTTTTCATTCGATGTAAAGCAAGAGAGGTTTCACTCATGGCCGAGACATAGATTTTATTTCAATGGAGATTAGAGAGAGCACCTAGAAAGACACGTTCTTTGGGAGTAGAAAAGGTTTTTTTTTCAAGATGACCTTCTATTTTATTTATTAGCCCATAAGAACATGTTTAATTATGGGTTAGTTTTGCGGGATTTTAAATGTTATTTTTAGCCCATGTTATTTTATTTATTTCTTTTGTAAATAATTTAAGTCATCTAATAGAGAGACTTAAAGATAGACTTGGAATCATATTGCTTAATCTCCAAGTCTTGAAGATCTATCTTATTAGAAGATCAATCTGATTTTATTATTTTCTTATAGCAAGATCATATCTTATTATCGATAAGATGTGATTCTTCAGTTTAGACTACATGAAGCCCATGGCTGAATCTCACCCTATAAATAGGGTGTTTGAGCCCCTTGTTTTCTTAATTCGAAATTGAATAAACAATTTGGTTATATTTTGCGGTATTTGCTTGTGCAATCCGTGTTTTGTGTCTTCCCCATCGGAAGGGAGAGCAAGAGATGTCTTGTTCGGAACTCGCTTGAACTTGTTTGAGTGTTATCTACTTGCACGTGTCATAGTAGGGTGCTTCAACTAGTCACATGCATACCTCCGGGTGCTCTAAGGTTCGTCTGAACGCCTATTGTGTTTGCTTGTACAGAAAGGTTCTACAGAACGGCCGCCAATTGTTTGTTAGGATCCATCACATCCTAGCGCGCCTCTGAGTCGTTGCTAAGGTTTTGACCTTGATCTATCCATCTACCGATCCAATCCATCATTTGATCATCTTTTTTCCATATCTCTTTTAGGTGTTGAAAGATCAGGCCATCCAAATACAACTTATCCCCACATCAGAAGGTCTACGTTAAGGTTGATGGATGTCTTAGTGTTTGGATGAGTGAGTGGAAAACATGCTTGCAATGAATTGATGGGGGTCTCCCCACTAGTTTGTTTTGTAGCGGGCCTTTTGTGGTGGGTAAGACGGCGCTTAATGCGGCATCTACTAAGGTGGTTAAACATGAGAGGGCTTCTAGCGCAAACCAACATATGTTTCTTCCGTTTGCTTTTAATACTTTTAGTTTTCTTACACCCGATGTTGTTGATGTTCTCAAAAGGGTGCAACCATTCTTGCATGATACTATTATGTCTCATAGGTGTTCTAATGTTGTTTTAGGAGGATCGAATTTGCTATTAAGAAAGGGTTGATGGGCGCAACTTGTTGTTTGTCTTACTTTTAGATTTGAATTAGTACTGAAAGAGAAAATGAATAGTGTCACACTAATTGATGGTCACCGAAAAAAATCCTACAAGTTTTTTTCAAATTAATTTTAAAAAAATAAGGGCAAATTTGGTAACTAGGCTTTTTTAAGAAATCATGATACAAAGTAGGATTTTTTATATTTTCCATCAATAAAACATACCCCAAAATCATATTTACCGTTCAAGTAAAAATTAATTACCATAATAATTAGGTAAAATCTCCTCTTTCTCTCTCTTTTCTGTTACAATCAAAGAAACCCGATCTGGTTTCTTCTCCTCCTCTCGATCTGGATCTCAGAATCCATTCTTCTCCTCGTTCGATCTCGCCCTTCTCGCAAGCTTCTCTGGTATCACAATTATCGATCTATTTTCTCTCTTATCTCTCACATTCGACATCGATCGAGCAATCTTCTCTAGAATCAATCGATCAAACAACAGAAACGAATACAACGCAATTGACTTGTGATTCAAGACTTCAAATACCAGAATTTGCTTCGTTCTAACAGGTATCTCTCTCACAATATTCTACTCTCTCTCTCTCACCGTCTTCTTCAGTATTATTCTGGTATTTTGTTCACCATTGTGAAACTTTGATCAGATTCTTGTATTTATGGTATAAGGTATCGTCAGATTTGGTTTTGTTTTAAATTATGTTTCTGGTATGAATGAGTGTGTTATGATTCTGGTATGAACCTTGTTGCTAGTTTGTTTTTTTAATTCTGATATGAAAGAATGAGTTCTAGTATCATTAATTCTGTGGTATAATGATTTGAATGAATTCTGGTATACTTGAACTTCTGGTATTTGTCGTGTTGTGCATAATTATGGTATACTTGAACGTCTGGTATACTTGATCTTCTGGTATTTATGTTCTTGTGCATAATTCTGGTATACTTCGACTTCTGATATACTTGAACTTCTGGTATTTGTGGTGTTGTGCATAATTCTAGTTTGAATTAATGAGTTCTGGTATACTCTCTTTTGTAGTATGATAATTGTCTTTCAGGTATCATTAATTCTCTGATATTTGTGGTGTTATGTATAATTCTGGTATGAATTAATGAGTTCGGGTAGTAGTATGATAATTATCTTTCTGGTTTCATTAATTTTGGTATCAATTAATGAGTTCTGGTATAATCTCTTTTGTAGTATGCTAATTGTCTTTCTAGTATCATTAATTCTCTGGTATAATGAATTGAATGACTTCTGGTATAATTGAACTTCTGGTATTTGTGATGTTGTGCATAATTCTGGTATACTTGAACTTCTAGTATACTTGAACTTCTGGTATTTGTGGTGTTGTGCATAATTTTGGTATACTTTAACTTCTGGTATTTGTGATGTTGTGCATAATTTGGTATACTTTTAACTTCTGGTATACTTATAATAGTTTTTTTCTGGTTTATACAAAACTTGTTAGTCATGGCTCATTTACAAATTGTGGCTTATTGTGGAGGAGAATGGAAATCTGTGGGAAATGAATGGACATATTTAGGGGATAAAGTAGTGTGCAAACCCATCACTGTGGGAGATCCAGTTAGCATACCAGAAATTAGGATGTTGATTGCCAAACGTTTTCAAGTAGATGAGACAGTGAACAAATTGGAACTTACATACAAGAATACCTTAAATAAAGCGTTGTAACCATTTGATATTGAGACGGTAGAAGATTTCGAGGATTTTGTTGAAGTTAATCAATTGACTCAACCATACTGGAGTGTGCCATTGTGTGTGAGATTAAAGTCTACAATTATTATACTAGAAATTGAAAAAATTAATGAATATCATCCATACGCTGCCATTGTTCCTACTCCCAGTGTGACTGAAATAGAAACATAGAATAGTTATGCAATCACTGAAGTTCAACCTGAAGAAACTCAATGGGGTCTTAAGCTTGGTCAAAAGTTCAAGGATAAAAACGCAGTGAAAAATGCATTTTGTTTGAACGTTGTTGTTGAATGTACACAATACAAAATAACAAAGTCTATCAAGCTTGTTATTCTTGTGCGATGTCTAGATAAAGATTGTAAGTGGCACGTGCGGTTCTCAAAAATCAAGAAATCAAAAGTGTTTACACTAACAAAGTATACCAGAGAGCACACTTGTTCATTCCATACCAGAAGAAATTATCGCAGAAAGGTCTCATATCCTGTCATTGCTGAAATAGTTGCAAAAACGTAAGTCCATTGCTTATTATCACATATAATATTCAATTCTATATAGTTTTCTTCCATTTTGGTATGAACTACATTCAAATCATATTGTTTATGTTATTCAGGTATGCTAATACACATAAACTCCCCGAGCCTAAAACAATTATTGGAATTTTGAGAAACAAGCATTGTTTAGAAGCTAGCTACTGGAAATGTTGGATGGCACAAGAGGCTGTCAAGGACAATATAAGAGGAACAAATGAAGAGAACTACAAGGGTGTGCCGGTGTACTTACATCGATTGCAAGAGGCAAATCCGAACACTATTATAGCACTGCAATTGGATGATGAAAACAAATTCAAGTATGTCTTCTTTGCTTTGGGACAATCAATCAAAGGATATTCAGTAATGAGAAAGGTATTATCCTTGTTTTGGTATGTAATAAAATTATGCCTCTAGTATTATCAATTATGCATGAATGATATAGATTTTGGTATTAATGTTGTGTTTCTGGTATGCAGTATAATTATCTTTCTGGTATGCTCTTTTCTGGTTTGTATAACCAGTGCCTAGTATTGTTAGATAAATGTACTTCTGGTAATATCATTTCTGATTTGATTTCAAGCTTAGCTTCTAGTACAGTGATATATATTTGAACAATTAAGTTTCTGGTATGACTATTATCCATTTCTGGTATACCAGAAAACTAATTGATTTTTGGTTGTTGTTGTTTAAGTTTATATCAGTTGACGGAACATTTTTAAAAGGACGATATGGTGGGGTGTTATTGCTTGCAACAGCGCAAGATGCAAACCAACAAATATACCCCCTAGCATTTGCAGTTGTTGACCGTGAATGTGATGACTCGTATGATTTCTTCTTCTATCATATACACAAGTTTGTCCTTGACACCGAGGAACAACTATTTATATCGGACAGACACATGTCAATCAAGAATGGTATTGCTAAGCACTACACAAAAGCATCTCATGGAGTTTGCATGTACCACTTGAAAGGGAACATCAAGAAAAAATCAACCAAGAATATAGTTCAACAAATGTTCGTGGATGCAGCTAGGTGCTACAGAAAGGATAAGTGTCTTGAACTATTTAAAAATATAAAGATGGTATGTTTATTCTGGTTTTTATTATTTTCTGGTATGCAATCGCATTATACTTCTGCTATTTAAATTCTGGTGGTTTATTTTATTTCTGGTATTGTCCATTATCTCTCATTTATAGTGTTTCTGGTATGAATGTTTCTGGTATGAACGCAGGTTAGGTTTGTTCTATGAAAATTATAATTTCTGGTATTACATTTAATCTCCGGTATGAATTCTGGTATGCTTTTTGTGATCGTTTCTGGTATCATACATGTCATGTTTCTGGTATTCACCATTATTATTGATGAGCAATGATTATGGTATTACCTTTTTCTAGTATTGAAACATGTTAGATGTATGGTATGTTTTTTCTGGTATTGTATATTACTTCATGTGTACCTGCTAATGTTTGTAGGAGAAGGTAGTAGTTGCACAGCTGTTGGAAGAAATTGGATTTGTTGCTTGGTCCCGAGCTTTTTGCAACGCGAAATGTTATAACATTATGACAAGCAATGTAACACCCCGAATCCGCGGGACTCGGGATGCTACGGGTTGGGACCTCACAATGGGTCCCGACCCTTAGCTTGACAACAATTTCACCGGATCTTGCAACAAGGCACAAATAAAGGCCAAAATCAAATACATTTTATGCAATGTAAAGAAACCCAAAACCATACAAACCAAAGACTTCAGCCGAGATACAACCGAAAGACCAAATGTCATACACGCGGCATACAATATATAATGAATACAAAACTCAAACACGACTCCAACCAAAACCCAATCCTAAAATGTACGGAACCCCGGCTGCCCACTCTTCCGGATCTCTCGGCCGCATTCCTAACCTACAAGGCAATCTACAACAATCGGTATAAAACCGTTAGCTAATATTCGAAGATTAGAATCAAGGTGAAAGGCACAAACACAAGTAAATCAACATAACACACAATATACACCAAAGCACGCAAGTCCGGTTTATTATCTTTTTATTATTAAGTCATATCCCGTTCTAATTCAACTTAGGTTGTGACACGATAGTCACCGAAACTCGCCTCGGTCCCTACTTACCGGCATGGAATGGTACTGATGCATCTGACCGTCTACCAGCACGGGATAGTCGCCGAGAACCTCCTAGCTCTCGCGGGAGCCAGGCAAGTTGTCACCGCCCGTTATCATACACTTGGGCCAAAATAATATAAAGGTCGGTAATCCTAATTCCGGTTTAGTTGTTATAAACAATAAACAATAAACACACACCACCAAACACACATCAATGTTAATACAAGGAATACGAGCTAAGTAAGTCCGGAGACTTACCTCGTCTCCACACTCAACTCACAACACTCTCGCTTCCTTAGGGAGGAAGCCCATAACCTGCTCACAAGAAGATAACTATATCAACACCAACTCACTCACAATAGAAGTCTTAGACTTCTATACAAATGATCTACGCAAGACCATTTGACTCTCAATTCTAGGACCGCACCTAGAATTCCTCATGCTCACATCACACTCAACACAAGCTAGAAGTCCTAAGACTTCTAAATCCCTAGATCTCGCAAGATCATAATTCACAACGTAACTAGGATAAGCCAAACCTAAACTTCAAAATCCCACAAGATCATACAGCCCCACATCGAGCCTCAAAACGCTCACAAGATCAACCATATAACTTAAAGCCTTATAACAACCTCACAAGATAACCAAACGCCTCAAGTCTTAGCACAATCATAATCCTCAAAACTCACCTAAGGATCAAGGCCACTACTTGGCATTCACTCTAAGTTATTTTAGATCCAACCTAGCATGATACTAATACTAAACATAACTAAATCGAGGAAGAAGGTACTCACACACGATCCAAGGTTGAAGATGATCTACAAAAGTCGAGATTGGATTCGATGACCTTTATCGGGGCGCTTCGGAACCTAAATCCAAAGCTAAACAAATTTAGCTCAGACGCTAAATTTGATAGTAATATATATATATGATATATTAATTTGAGGTAAAACTCGTTTTCAAAAGCCAAAATTAAAAACCCACAATACATTTTCCGGGCAATTTATACGAACATAAGAACTTGGTCATAAACCAAAATTAAAATCTTTAAGGTCATAAACCGAATTTAAACCAACGAGGGCATACTTGATAATTTGTAAAACTGGGTCAATATATGTAATTAATTTTCTGCAGAGGTATAAATGCAACTTCTAAAAAGTAGGGTCATTATTGCAAATTCAAAGCAGTGGGCACAATCTGTAATTATACCAAATTAGAGGGGCCGAATTAAATAACCCTCTTTAGGGTTCTTCTTCCTCGCAAGACGCAATAGAGGCACGAAGAAGGTGATGCGGCGGCCAACAGCGGTAGCGAAGGAGGGCTGTGCAGGGGCTCCGGCGGCGAGACTGGCTGCGGCTCCAACCAGGCGAGGGCGAAGGCCGGTGCAAGGCGAAGGAGGGGCCCTCCGGCAGTGTGTTCTGGCGTGACAAAAGCTAGATGAAGGGAGGAGGGCAACGAGGCTAGCAGGCGGTTTCAAGGGTGGTTGTGACTGGAAGAGAGGCTCGAGAGGAGATCGAGGTTGCGTTGCTCCAGCTCTCTAGTTGCAGAGGAGATCGAGAAAGAGAGATGAGTACATAAATGGAGATGGGAAAGAAGAGAGATGCACTGCACATAGGGGAAACAAGCTGCACAGGTAAGGGGTACCCAAGGCAGCGCAGCTCCGGCTTCGGCAACGTTAGGGCAGGCGAGGCGGGTAGAAGAGGCAGGGCAATCAACACAGGGCGGCGGCCATGGCTCCGGGAGGGCTGCCCAGATTGGTTTGCTCAGTTCGGGGAGGGTGAAATTGAAAGCTTGAGGGCAGCTGCTCGTTGTTGCTTGCTGTTGCGTGGACGGAGCTGACGAAGGAGGAGATGAGCTGCAGAAAACCTTGCTTGCTTGTTGAGGTAGGGAAGGACAGAGGATAACGAGGGATCACTTCAGTCCTGAGGTGCCAGGCTAGGCAGTAGCCTGGGCGGTTGTGGCGGGTCTAGCACAAGGGGCAACTAGGCTGCTACTGTCACACATAAAAGAAACAAACAGGAAAGAAAAGCAAGGGAAGGCTGGTAGGGAAAAAGAGCAAAACTCAGCCCCATTGGGCTCGAAACCGTGACCTCCGGGTCAGGGAAGGAGGGAAAAGAAGAAATAAAAAGAATCGAATACATGTTACTCGGAACGGGATTTTTGGAACGGAAAACTCCTAAACTTTTCCGTAAAATAAAACATGGAATATATATTTATAAATATAAAATATATAACTCAAAAATAAAAAAAAGATAATAATAATTTACGATGTGAAAATACTCTTAAAAAAAATATTTAAGCTATAAAACTATCGATAATTCCGGAAGAATAAATATCGTAAACGCATTAAAAATTTAGGAGCGTTACATCAGATCCCCCTAAAAAAAAAGTTTCGTCCCGAAACTTGTTATATGCCGAACTTCTTGATCACTAAGGCCGAGGTATAAACTCATAGCTAGGAAGGCTTGACCTTCTAATCTATATACATTAAAACTACTCCAACCACCATCGCAATATAACTATAACCGGTCATGAAACCCATTCTTGCACGGGGCGCAAACAACATATAACATCACACATATACACAACTAAGGGAAGAACTAGATCCAAGCCTTCGATTTATCAACGCTACTTGATCAGCGTAAAACTCAACCAAGAATACTATCCTCTAACTTCCTATTAGCCTCATCGGTTCCTCGTCTACCACTAGATCATCATGATTAACAACATGTCTCGAGTCATATACATCCTCTCGATTGATACACGTGAAACGCTGGGTGAACACCATCTACTCTCGGCGGTCACGCTAAAAGGTAAACCAATCTCCCAACTTGCGCTAAGATCTCAAAAAGGTCCGATATATCGGAAACTAAACTTTCTTCTCGGGTCTTTCTCACTGCAACATTTTCATTATGTTTCTCTTTGATTGTCTCTAACAAAGAAAGTCGAACTTCCAATTTACACAATTGGCTTTGGCTCTAGCCAAACTAAACTTCAATGTTACATTTCCTCAGTTCTTGTTGTATATTCCAAGAAATGAAGGAAGTATTTTACTTCACACTATTTCTACTATCAAGACGCGTATGTTGTTTCTCCCTTTGCATCAATACTTACCAAACACCTTATCCGAGAGAATCACTTGTCCACTTCGAACCCATAATACCTCAAGGTAAATGTCAAACAGTTGTCTGACGACTCGTCTCTTAACTTTCAACAACTCCATTGTCAATTTTCATCTCACTCAATACTTCATTTTTATCCGGAGTAGGTTAGCCATAGATGGTGTTACCTGGAGAATCTCTTCACAAATCCGGTAATGACCAACACATCCAAGAAAACTTGTAACTTCTTCCACATCTTTCGGGTGTTGTCATCCCAAGATAACTTGTCATACAACTTCTCTCTTCTTCGAGAGTAGACCAAAATATCTTATCCAGGGCTTTAGTAAGCCCATATGGAATCACTACAACTCATAGTGACTATCGTTTGTCCAGAATGTCGTATTTGCGATATCCCAATCTCGAACTCTCAGTTTGTGACACACAAACCTTAAATCATTCTAAGAAGACTACCGACCCTTGCAACTGATCGAGTAGATCATCTATCCGTGGTGAGGGATGCTTGTTCTTCATTGTTATCTTGTTCATCTCATAGTAATCGATGTACAAACGGAGATAACCGTCTCACTTTTTCGCAAACCGGGTGTTCTCCATAACAACTTCAAATCAAGAATTCAAGATATACTTTCAATAACAACTCCAAATCAAGCTTAATGGTAAAACTCACCTACTGCCGCATTCGAATCCGTTCTATCCCGGGTTCCATCTTTTCTCTACCCATCTCATCTCGCAATGACCGGCACAACCTGGTCCTAACACTTGACAAGTGGTCCACTCCGATTTGTTGGGGTGACGTCCTTCAACCCGTGTATTGCTCCTTCTATAGCTACTATGTTCACCGTTCTCTTTCAAAGATCCTTCGTCTATAGAACTCGAGAGACTGACTCAAATTTCTAACTCCCGAAGCCTTGGTTAATCAATACTTCAGCTTATTCCCTCTTCTCACTTCAAAGGAATGGCAATATCAACCTTTTTTGATCTCATGCCTGTGTTCAGTCACAAGGGTCTCAACTACAAGACTCAAGCATGCCATATAACAAATCGATACAATCTTCTTCGCTTCTTCTAACATCCTAGCATATGGGAGGAACTCCTCGTATTCTACATCAGCTCTCACCACAGACATCCTTTCTTCAAGTAGGCATAGAAATTTACACTTCATTTCCTTATGTCACGTCAAACGACTGTAGAGGCTCTAACCTTGATATTTCATGTACTTTTTTTTTTGTACGTCCCATATCAACATCAAACTTCCAAACTTCAATCTTCTCCTACTCTTGTTGGCCACCTTATGTATCCCTTGGTATCCATGAGTAACTTCGCAACCGTACTTGTATGCCTCTAGGCAAAATTTCCCAACCATAATCATTGAAAGATCCATTCATTATTCCTCCAAGCACTAACATCATAACTTTAAGATTGCAGCGTTGTCCTAATCTAGGTCCTTCTTTTCGCGCCATAGCCACCATGACTCTTCCGCGTGAGTCTGAAACATCTTACTCAGCTTTTGCTTGCGAAAACATACCATTCATTTCATTAGCACAAACATACCATGTATCCTCAACATACCACACACCCTTTTTATGTATTCCCCTTTACGTACATCAACTATAGAAGCCACACTTTCCTCTTGTTTCTTCTAGTTCTCTTCACCTTAATCAAACTTTAAAAATTCGGATCCGTGTCATTCCCCCATATGTCAATCCCATGGACTAAGAAGGTCGCGTAAGATTGTTACAATCTCCTTCTCGGAAGTCTTGTTATAAGTACTTGCTTGAACTCGTTCCACATTATTTGATTTAAAACAAATGCGCTCTGTTGACGTACTTCCATACCATTGACATTGGTCCACCGTGAATACTTTAAGCTCCTTTTTTCGATCCTCTGAATGCCCATAATCTTGTTCACTCACCCTTTCTACACTCACCAATAGACAACTCGCACTTGTGCGTTCTTAGTTGTCACCGCTTAACTTGTATTTAACCTTCTCCGAAGTCAACGACTTATTATTCTACTACACTTCTCATGTTACCTTCTCAGGAAGGCTACCCTTCTCGGGATACTATGCCTTAAACTTCACTTGCTCATATCACCCTTCAAACACTCCATTAACAGTTTCTACGCTCCACACTTCCTTCTTTTTTCTATAAGGTAACTATAACTTCCCGGGCCTTGTTGTGTCATCCGACCCACTTTCATAAGCTTAACCGCTCTCCCATGATGCCTTGTAAGCTCATCTTCTCAAGAATTGTGACTTTAATTAACATCCACTCGCGCTCCCCTTGGTTGGTATCTTAAGTCTCTCGATCAAAGCTCCTCGTTTCGTCTTTCATCTTCTAAGGATCATCAATTATACACATTTCCTCCTTCTTGGCGTTTCTTAGCTTTATCATTATAATGGAAACCGGTCAACTCCACATGAATCCCCACCATTCCCTTCTTCTCATAACTCTAGGAATGTTGACACTTCACTTATTGATACCTCGTAAGCTTAACTTACGGTATCTTCATCTTTCGCCAATGGTTCGTTCACTCTTGTTCATCTTGACTCCAATGCTTAGGAGCTTCTAAGGAAAGCTTCACATCTTAATTGAATACCACATTTAACCTTGCTAGAATGTATCCCTCTCCTCCTCGATTCGCATCTTTAGTTGTCCACGTGTCTTCTTGAAGAACTTATGTTTGTTATCCCTAGTGGTCTCGTTGTCTTTCTAATCGTGAATTCTTTGTAACCACTTCCACACCTTTGTGTTACTCCTTTTTCTTGTATGTTCCCCATCTCAATTTTTCTTAAGTTTTCTCGAGTTTTCTTTTACTTGGTTGTCCTTCATTTATGTCATCTCTAATCTTCCTCTTCGACAACCTCTTCAAAGGAGTACAAGAACTCCAAGGTGTTCGCCAAAACGTGATGCTCAACTTGGTACTTGTGCATACTCATCTTCGTATATATACTATCCTAATCCCAAAAAGGCGTTTGTCGAAGGGCGATAATAGTTTCCTATCCTCTTACTATAAGGTCTACTACTACTAATATAATACTAGCATACCATATGTGTATGTAAATATAACTACATATATATAAGTCCTATGTTCACATTACTACTAATATATCACATCCGTAAATCCAATACAACAATACAAGGTCCAAACATGTACTATAGTCCACATATATTAACTATACATATATATTCAGTTCATCATGCAACATACAATCATAAAGATACACATCAATTCTATCATGCATAACTACAAACCTCATATCCATATCTATATACACATACATATATAACAAAATCCAATAAACTAAGCTGCCGAGATCCGCGGAAGGAGTGGTGGTCCGTACATTCTACCCCCACTCATGCATGTGATTTAAAAACGAAAAGTTAGAACCCGTGTGGGTTCTGTTTATTCTTCATTCGGCCTTTAGAAGATTGCGAGTGCCATTGTTGTCAACCTAGGGCTCTGATACCACTTTTGTAACACCCCGAATCCGCGGGACTCGGGATGCTACGGGTTGGGACCTCACAATGGGTCCCGACCCTTAGCTTGACAACAATTTCACCGGATCTTGCAACAAGGCACACATAAAGGTCAAAATCAAATACATTTTATGCAATGCAAAGAAACCCAAAACCATACAAACCAAAGACTTCAGCCGAGATACAACCGAAAGACCAAATGTCATACACGCGGCATACAATATATAATGAATACAAAACTCAAACACGACTCCAACCAAAACTCAATCCAAAAATGTACGGAACCCCGACTGCCCACTCTTCCGGATCTCTCGGCCGCATTCCTAACCTGCAAGGCAATCTACAATAATCGGTATAAAACCGTTAGCTAATATTCGAAGCATTAGAATCAAGGTGAAAGGCACAAACACAAGTAAATCAACATAACACACAATATACACCAAAGCACGCAAGTCCGGTTTATTATCTTTTTATTATTAAGTCATATCCCGTTCTAATTCAACTTAGGTTGTGACACGAGAGTCACCGAAACTCGCCTCGGTCCCTACTTACCGGCATGGAATGGTACTGATGCATCAGACCGTCTACCAGCACGGGATAGTCGCCGAGAACCTCCTAGCTCTCGCGGGAGCCAGGCAAGTTGTCACCGCCTGTTATCATACACTTGGGCCAAAATAATATAAAGGTCGGTAATCCTAATTCTGGTTTAGTTGTTATAAACAATAAACAATAAACACACACCACCAAACACACATCAATGCTAATACAAGGAATACGAGCTAAGTAAGTCTAGAGACTTACCTCGTCTCCACACTCAACTCACAACACTCTCGCTTCCTTAGGGAGGAAGCCCATAACCTACTCACAAGAAGATAACTATATCAACAACAACTCACTCACAATAGAAGTCTTAGACTTCTATACAAATGATCTACGCAAGACCATTTGACTCTCAATTCTAGGACCGCACCTAGAATTCCTCATGCTCACATCACACTCAACACAAGCTAGAAGTCCTAAGACTTCTAAATCCCCAGATCTCGCAAGATCATAATTCACAACGTAACTAGGATAAGCCAAACCTAAACTCCAAAATCCCACAAGATCATACAGCCCCACATCGAGCCTCAAAACGCTCACAAGATCAACCATATAACTTAAAGCCTTATAACAACCTCACAAGATAACCAAACGTCTCAAGTCTTAGCACAATCATAATCCTCAAAACTCACCTAAGGATCAAGGCCACTACTTGGCATTCACTCTAAGTTATGTTAGATCCAACCTAGCATGATACTAATACTAAACATAACTAAATCGAGGAAGAAGGTACTCACACACGATCCAAGGTTGAAGATGATCTACAGAAGTCGAGATTGGATTCGATGACCTTTATCGGGGCGCTTCGGAACCTAAATCCAAAGCTAAACAAATTTAGCTCATACGCTAAATTTGATAGTAATATATATATGACATATTAATTTGAGGTAAAACTTGTTTTCAAAAGCCAAAATTAAAAACCCACAATACATTTTTCGGGCAATTAATACGAACATAAGAACTTGGTCATAAACCACAATTAGAATCTTTAAGGTCATAAACCGAATTTAAACCAACGAGGGCATACTTGATAATTTGTAAAACTGGGTCAATATATGTAATTAATTTTCTGCAGAGGTATAAATGCAACTTCTAAAAATTAGGGTCATTATTGCAAATTCAAAGCAGTGGGCACAATCTGTAATTATACCAAATTAGAGGGGCCGAATTAAATAACCCTCTTTAGGGTTCTTCTTCCTCGCAAGACGCAATAGAGGCACGAAGAAGGTGATGCGGCGGCAAACAGCGGTAGCGAAGGAGGGCTGTGCAGGGGCTCCGGCGGCGAGACTGGCTGCGGCTCCAACCAGGCGAGGGCGAAGGCCGGTGCAAGGCGAAGGAGGGGCCCTCCGGCAGTGTGTTCTGGCGTGACAAAAGCTAGATGAAGGGAGGAGGGCAACGAGGCTAGCAGGCGGTTTCGAGAGGAGATCGAGGTTGCGTTGCTCCAGCTCTCTAGTTGCAGAGGAGATCGAGAAAGAGAGACGAGTACATAAATGGAGATGGGAGAGAAGAGAGATGCACTGCACATAGGGGAAACAAGCTGCACAGGTAAGGGGTACCCAAGGCGGCGCAGCTCCGGCTTCGGCAACGCTAGGGCAGGCGAGGCGGGTAGAAGAGGCAGGGCAATCAACACAGGGCGGCGGCCATGGCTCCGGGAGGGCTGCCCAGATTGGTTTGCTCAGTTCGGGGAGGGTGAAATTGAAAGCTTGAGGGCAGCTGCTCGTTGTTGCTTGCTGTTGTGTGGACGGAGTTGACGAAGGAGGAGATGAGCTGCAGAAAACCTTGCTTGCTTGTTGAGGTAGGGAAGGACAGAGGATAACGAGGGATCACTTCAGTCCTAAGGTGCCAGGCTAGGCAGTAGCCTGGGCGGTTGTGGTGGGTCTAGCACAAGGGGCAGCTAGGCTGCTACTGTCACACATAAAAGAAACAAACAGGAAAGAAAAGCAAGGGAAGGCTGGTAGGGAAAAAGAGCAAAACTCAGCCCCATTGGGCTCGAAACCGTGACCTCCGGGTCAGAGAAGGAGGGAAAAGAAGAAATAAAAAGAATCGAATACATGTTACTCGGAACGGGATTTTTAGAACGGAAAACTCCTAAACTTTTCCGTAAAATAAAACACGGAATATATATTTATAAATATAAAATATATAACTCAAAAATAAAAAAAGATAATAATAATTTACGATGTGAAAATACTCGTAAAAAAAAAATATTTAAGCTATAAAACTATCGATAATTCCGGAAGAATAAATATCGTAAACGCATTAAAAATTTAGGAGCGTTACAAGCAACAATGCAGAATGTATAAATAGTGTATTGTGTGATGCAAGGGATTATCCAGTGCTTGCCTTCATTGATGTTATCAGACAGACAGTGGGTAGATGGTTTGTAACGCGAAGGCAAAGTGTTGAATCATGTACAGAAATGACAACACCAAACGTCGATGCCCTAATACAAGCTAAATATGGGGAGGCAACAAAGTATGGATGGTACGTGCTTGATGCGAAAAGGCTGTTGTTTGAGGTACAATGGAACCAGGAAAGGGAAGTTGTGTGTTTAGTGGATAGGAGTTGCACTTGTAAGGAATTTGATATTGAGGAAATACCATTTGTTCATGCAGTAGCTGCAACAAAGATGGCAAAAACAAGTCTGGCATCTCTGGTAAGTAAATATTACAGCACCGAATATTGGAACACGGCATATGAGGAGACAATATACCCAATTGTAGATCATGAGCATTGTGAGATTCCAAGTTGCATTACATCTATTGAATGCAACCCTCCTATAAAGAGGAAGAGAACCGGAAGATTGCCTGAAGCTAGGATACGGGATCAATGGAAGGAAGCAAGAAGAAGAAATGCAGTTGTTGCGGCAAGATAGGCCATAACAAAAAAAACATGCCGAAATCAACCAATGGAGAAAGAATGAAGACACATACCAGAAATACTAATTTTGATTATTTGTCATTATCAGATATGTAGAAAACAGTTACTATATAAATATATGTTTGTTTTATGTGTAAATGTCCACATACCAAAATCAAAATAATAGGTAATAACAAAAACTAAATAAAAAAACTAATACCACAATCCAATAAAAGTATACCATCAGGCTATTTATATGAATACCAGAAATCATAGGCAATAAAACATACAACAAAATCACAAATTGAACGTTTCTGGTAAACAAATAATCATACCAGAATCAAATAGATGAAACAAACTACAAGAAACACAAACCAAAAATACATACCAGAAATACTAATGCAATAACTCATACCATAAAATCACAAAATAAACATTTCTGGTAAGTAATTACTCATACCAGAGGCACATATATATGAAAACCAATCATACCAGAAGCATAAAAAATAACAAAGAAATACCAGATATAATCATACCAGAGGGACTTAAATGAAATATCAGAATCCTAAATAGCAACATAAACACTTCTGGTAAAGAAACTATATTAACAGAATATTTGTTATTGTTTCATAAACAAGATTATATTACAAAAAAGTTAATATATTACAACAAAGTCAGTCAATACCAAAATACAAGTTTAGCAAGAGTCAACTACATCATTTAGGACAGATTCAGTTTCAAAGGGACTCGTGGGGTTTCACCCACTCCCTATGGTACAAAATATAACAAAATTGTTCCCTGAAAGCTGGGACCCATTCTTGACATATGTTTGACAAATTAGTTCGTCCAGATGACAAATACTGAATGTGCTTGATTGTGAATACACCACAGCTTCTACTGCAATTGTAGACAACATATTATATAAGTGTTTTTCCAAAACATCATACTAATGAACATACCAGAAACATATGACTAGTATTGTAGAAATCACCTTGGGTTGTTCTGTGGAACTTCTTTGGCTGTCTTTCGAACATAATCCAATGGCTTATCAAGATTGTCCCCAAACCTCCCAAATTCTCCATGAAGTTTCAGAATATAAGGAACCCTAACAAGGAATGGGGTGAGCAAAGCTTTCAAGTCCCCATCAGACATACAGTCCACAATTGAGTCATATACAACAACACACCATTTAGTTAAATCAATATGTAGCGCTATCCAGTGTTTACCACAGGTGTTGATGGCAGTGTATATTGTATCGACTTCATAAAAGCTCTTGCTAAAAAAGGGAGGATCAAGTCCAAATATATAACCTGCAATTTCTTCACCGTAATTAAAAGTCCCTGTAGCTTTCGACGCTAAGAATTGTTTATAATGCACATCATTGAAGTAGTCGACAAATGGTACAGGAACAATGGTAATACGACCATAAACCTCTGGATAATCAATTATAGCTTTTCGGAGGTATGTAATCATTTCATCCAGTTGCTGTAAAGTAGGAAAAAAACTAATGATTCAATACCAGAGCTCATATGAGAATAATGCCAGAAAAACATAAAAAGTTCATACCAGAATTCAAGACATGAAAACCATCAGGCAAGATACACATACATGAAAACACATCATACCATAAACACAAAACATAAACAAATACCAGAAAGCTCAAGCAATAAATCATCTAAGGAAGTCAAATGATAATTTATGGCAAAATGAAATAATTACATACCATAAAACTAATGAAATAGATAATACTAGAAAAAAAGAAGCAAAAATAAAGTCATACCAGACTCTTATACAACTAGATCATACCAGAAAGCAGTACAACACATCATACCAGAAATTTTAAAAACAAAATGTACACACAACATCTTACCAGAAACACATCAGTAGCTAGTTTTAGAAAGTCATACCAGAAAACATCATACCAAAAATTATTAACTTAAACAAAAGTAAGGTTAGTGTTAACTTGCATAATCCCACAACCAGCCAGTTTTTTGGAGTAAGAGCTTGAAGTGTTCTCTATTTGCTGAATATTGAAATCCAGTAATAAATTCTTTTTTAGTCTTTGGGTTAAGGTACCAAGCATAAAAAGCATCTTTATCCTTCTTGCTCAAGAAATTATGCTTGGTGGCTTGGGGATTTTTACTGGAACGATATAGGGAGATACAACAAGGTCGCTGGGTTTCTTTTCACGTAAACCCATTCTCCTCGGTCCTCTAGTTTTAACTTTCCCTTTCCCTTTCACATCTACATCTGCTATTGGTTTCTGTACCAGAACGACAACATAACACAAACATTAACAAATATGCACGGAAACAAAACACATGAAGAATAGTAGTGTATTATACCTCTTCCACTGCTTCTTCCTTTGGCTGATCAACTTCAGCTTCCTCCTTGGGCTCGGGCTGGGGCTAGGGCTGGGGCATTGGCTTTTTTGTAGATATCGTCTCTTCAGAACTTGAAGAAACCCCAATAACTTCTAACTTAGGAGCATCAGCTGGAGGTTGGGAGACCGGCTTTTTAGAGGTTTTGGTATAACGAAAACGAAGTTAGTGAGTGAATGAGCGGAATATTGGGTAAATTAATGAGGTTAATTAATGAGGTAAATTAATATCAATTAATAGTAAATAAAATAGGGGTATAGTTTCTTTTATAAAAACTGAAAAAAGCCTAGTATATCAAAATTTGCAAAAAAAAATAGTATATAGAATAGTATAACTATCTATAAATGGTGTGCAAGTTACGATTTACTAGTATTAAAGTGAGTTGTATTAATTTGATGTAAAGACGGTGGAGTTGAATTGAATTGTGAAGCCAAGTATGTGTTTGAGGCCGCCAGGAGAGTGCGTTGTTTTTGTTGGGCTCAAAATGGCACCACAGACAAAGACAATAGGGTCCGGTCTTAACTATGTAAAGTCAAAGCATTTTCACGACCCACAACTGCACGTCGCTCCATCCAATGAGAAACATCCACGTTATCATTCCCCGTCACAAGCTTAATGTCACGTATTTTACGGTAGCTTGAGGCCTCATCGCAGGTGACAGTGGACTTTTCTTCCTGCATTTCGCGGCTTCTTCATTGGAATCTCCATTGTCGTACATCTTCCTCTCCACATCAACCTATATTCTTCTTCCTTCCGCCATGATCCAGAGATCTCCTTCTCAAATCCTTGTCCCGTTTCTAATTCTAGGTTTTTTCTTCCACAATTCCCAATCTTTGAGATTCGATCTAGAATCAGGTCACACTAAATGCATATCCGAGGACATCAAAAGCAATGCCATGACCGTCGGGAAATACCATGTCGTCAATCCCCATGAAGGTTCCCCTCTGCCGGACACTCATAAGATCACCGTCAGGGTAAGCTCCCGATTAGCTTCTCAAAAACTAGTTGGGGAAAGATTTCAAATTCTTCAATTTTGTCTTTCCTGAGGTTGCTCCTCTAACTTATTTGGTCAAATCGTGGGGATTCGCAGGTCACGTCTTCTTACGGGCATAGCTACCACTCAGCGGAGCGTGTCGAGACGGGACAGTTCGCATTCACCTCGGCTGAGCCTGGAGATTACATGGCATGTTTTTGGTCGGAAGATCATAAACCTCCGGTAACATTGACTGTCGATTTTGAATGGAAGACCGGTGTTGCCGCCAAGGACTGGGGCACTGTTGCTAAGAAAGGCTCAATTGATGTAAGTACATCTGTGTTCACCTTTTAATTTTCAGATTGTGCTAGGCTTTTGATTTTATCAAAACTGCAAATTTTGCTAAGGATGGCTCATGTTTTTCAAAATGACTGGGATAATAATCTTTTGTCAACTGGTAGTCTATTGTACCATGTCTAGACTGTTAGCCTACAAATACCCATTACTAACTGCACAGACGAATTAGATGATCAGATGGATAGGCTATCTTAATGGGAACTCAATTAAGCAAGCTTAATCATTTTCTTATTTGGTAAGGAAAGAAAGATGACAAAACCTGAAACTAGAATGCAATGTAGGGAATGGAATTGAGACGGAATTGCTAAATACACGGTCAACTAATTACTAGATACACAAAGAAGTGTGTCGCGGGCTGAAAAAAATTGGGCTTCAACTCAGGCTAACTGCATGGAAAAAATTGGGCCCAAACTGAAGCTCAAGTGGTGTTTTTACCTTTGCTCCGTCTAAATTTGGCCTGACTGTGCTGAAGCTCAGGTTTTTTGGTGCGGGTCGCAATGCGGTACGCTGTCTAAATAGTAATTAGGTGACAGTGTAAAAACATCCCAATTCAGATAGAAAAAACATCTTAATCAATGTCTCCTGTTGTTGGAATCATCTAGCCATCTGTTTCAGTTTGTTTTAAAACACATTACATTGCATCAGAATTGAAGTACTTATATATTGAATTTAGAGTGCTTAACAAAATTGGTTTTCGGCCTTTTAAATGTGTAGAGTTTTGACTTGTCTATTTTCTTCTGAGTAACTGGAATTTGTTTAGCACGGGTAAATGTTATTTATTTTATTGAGAACTACAAATTTTGTTTGGAAAATAATGATGCAGCTGGTATTTGTTTTTCCTTTTCTCGATGGTTGGATCATGACCTTTTTGCTGCTATGATGATGCACTGTCTTCTCACCGTTGTCATTTTTGTGTGAGCAGTTGTGTACTGCTGGTATATTGTAACATGTGGAGAATGTTAACCTACAAGTACCCATTAGGCCACTACTTACTGCTAAACTTTAGAGCACTAAATGCATAGTTATTTTTGTATGAAATCATGAAACAAGGGCTAACATCTTTTTACTCCGGGAGGAGAGTTTCAGAATCAAACTGAAGCTAGAATGTGATGAAGGGTGGGTTAAGGTTTAGTGAAGGGATTTAGAAGGATTTTAGATAGATGAAATGGTTATAATCAAACTGAAACCTGATAGGAACTATCATGCCTGAAAAATGAAGTTCTAAAAATATGGAATTTGGAGTACATTACACAATGGTTTTGGGCCCTGTTTTTTTCTGTCGCCTACATGAAGGGAGCCTTCTCTACTGTCCTGTATTGCCAGCTCTTGCAGGATTTAGATTTCTACCATGAGTTGACGTTCTGGAAGGACTAGCCTAGCTTTAAATACAAGAACTAAAGTAACATACCGACTGAGTTTTTGGCACAAATATGAAAGGTCTGTCCAGTATCTATCTGGAACCTGGAATGTGTCGTTCATCATGTCACAGATCTATGGAGATGGCAACATTTTTAGTTTGAAGTAGTACATACATTTTGTTTACCTATGTTCACTTGCTAATAGGCTATGGAGACGGAGTTAAAGAAGCTGATGGATACTATTACCTCCATCCACGATGAAATGTTTTACCTTCGTGACAGGTAAGAAAATTTTGGTGGGTGCTGTTTTACAGAAACCTTTGTATGCAAAAATTATGCAATGTTGTACATTTGATCATCTGCATTTCATGTCCTTTTATTCTGATTCGTTAAGGGTACTTGTAACACATTGTTGATACCTTTGTAGGGAAGAGCAAATGCAAGAGCTTAACAAGTCAACAAACTCGAAAATGTTCTGGTTGAGCTTTCTTTCTCTCTTCATCTGCTCATTGGTTGCTGGCTTGCAGTATTGGCACTTGAAATCCTTCTTTGAAAAGAAGAAGCTTATTTGAGGAACTGAATGTCTGTACTATTTTCGTACTTTGTTAATCTACAAAATTTGCAAGGCCCAGGCACACATTATAGCTAACTTTGAGCTAAAATCTGTGAAATTTAGACATGGTAAAATTTTGTGTAGACAACCATCTTCATGTTTTTTGCGGGGATTTAGAAAGTTAAAAGACTTTTATTCTAATTCTACCTTTTGTTTGTTGGAGCAAATTAGATTTGTGGATGATTGTGTTCCAAGGAGATGTTGAATCTTAACGACCCGCTGAAATGGATACCATGGTGACATCCAAAATAAGATCAATCATGGATGAACATTTAAACAAATTTGAGATATAATATATGCTACTAATCATGCATTTGATTTTCCATATTTTTACAAACACAACATAGATTAAGACAATCCTAGTATGATTTGGAGTTTTCACCCAAATCCTAGTAAGTGGACTACTCACTCATGACTGAATATTCAATAAAACAACTATCTGAAATGGAAACCATGGTGACAAACTAGATAGAAAATATGAAAGTTAGGAAGAAGAATGGAATAAAACGTACTTACCAATCCAATATTATGGACAAAACAAGATTGAAAATGATTTGGTAAGAACTTCATGAACACTTCAACTTTACTTCATCCACGGCCAACCTTCATACAAGAGAAAATTGTTTCAAATCTAAAGAGAATTAGTTGTGGAATTGTGAATTGGTTTATATTACAATCAATCAATCTCTTTCATTTATAGTTAAAATCGTGGTTCCCCAATCTATAACCCTCTAAAAAATCTAACACATCAAGTATTTGTTAGTTCTTAATGTGGTTCACACTGGGTAGCGAAGGTCGAGTTTTGCGTTGCCTTAGGTCAAGTCGAATGAGCTCCAATATTATGAAGACCATTACACGTAGCTCGAGTTTTTGTGCTTATCTGCTCGCATTTTTGTGCTTCCTTGCTCTAGTTTCTTGAGTGAACTCGACCTAGGTTGACTTTTGCGACTTGTGTTGTTTTTAGATGGGGTTTCCAAGTCTTCTAACCTCAAGTTTTTGTAAACTCAAGAGTCCTCCTATTGGGATTCTTGCTTGTCTTGCTCCTTGCTTTCTTCCTTCCTTGCTTCCATGCTTCCATGATGATGATGAGGGTACGATGAGTACTCCTTCGAATGTCTTAGATTTGTCCTTTGTGCTCCAATTTAGACCTAAATCACATAAAAATACAAATCACAAGGGGAGTAGACATTCTTTAATACTTTAAAGCATAAGCAAAGACGTGAATGCCTTCTCCCATGCAAAACTAAGGAAAAACACACAAAAAGTGATACGGGATATTTGCCCATGTAATTGAGCGGATCTTTCGACACCTAAAAGACTCAATAGAAAAGAAGATAACAAAAGAAAAGGGATATAGAAAGAAGGTGATCCGATGGTTGGATGGATTGCTAGATGGATAAATCAAGGTTGAACCTTAAAGTTACTCGGAAGCACACTATGGCACAATCACACATAATACACAACCAACGAAGTCGTGTAGAATCCTTCTTGCTACCCTTCTAGCTACCCCAAACACAATAGGCATTCAAAGAAACCTAGAGCATCTAAAGGTTTGCTTGAAGCTAGTTAAAGCACCATGCCCTTCCGTTGGCAAGTAGAACACACACAAACAAGTCCAACCGAGTTACGAGCAAGTTGTCTCTTACTCCGGTTTACTATTCATTATGTGAAGACGATGATAGACATCGTAGGAGGATAACACAACATGTTTAACAAAAAGTATTTAATTTCAAGATGAAAAATATGAGGTATGACCTCCCCATTTATAGTGGAAGATTCGACCTAGGTACAAGGGAGCGCCTGGTGGGGCCTTGTGAAAGAGCAAAAATCCTATGATCTATCTAGAAGAAGATAAGATCTAACCCTAAGAAAGTAATAAAATAAGATCTAACTTCTATAACGATAAGATCTATTTGTAAGCTTCCCTATTAGAAGACTTAATTTTATTTGAAAATAAATAACATAGACTTGGGGTGGAAATATAATTAAAAGCCTGCAAAATTAACACATAATTAAAATGTCCTTATACGCTAAATAAAAAAAAAAAGCCCGATTGAACCACAAGTGGTGCATCTCCCACACGTAGTGGATGAGGATGAACTAGCACGTGGATCATGATGGCATGAATGCTAGCTTGTTCCCATGCTTACATGGTTGCGTGGATTGTCCAGTGGTTTTCTACGTTGTCGTGCATGGGAAAGCTCCTCCATTCGTGATGTTAATCTCCATTTCCCAGATGCATGTGTATTGGAATGTGCATTTGTAGGATCCCTTATGTTCAACATATGGTCGTTCCATCATCTCTTTCGTCCGTACACTTACTTGCATGGTAATGTTGGTTTCCTCGCATACGTGGGTCTTGTCACCTTCTGAGAAGTGGTCCCGGAAATGGTCTTTATTTATTTGTGGGAAATGGTCTTCATTTCTCTGCTCAATATGTGAAGAACCGTATAGGTGAATAATAAGGATATAAATACTCTAGAAGGTGTAATAGCTAGAATTTCCAAATTCTAATTAATGTTGATTAACTTAATCATTGATAGTAATTGACCCATAACTCGCGAAGGTTGCGTAAGTGATGAGTATGAGTCCCACCTTTATGTTCCCGGCGTAACTTTGGGCTTATGGAGAATTTTTTTACTTTTTCCCCCGGGTAATTATTTTTATCCTCCGGTGTTATTTGGAGCATTTGGAAGCTCCAATAACAAAAAATGCAGTTGAGAGAAATGATCAGGACATCGACATGTCCAAAATATGAAATAACATGGAAAGGCACAACAACAAAAAGAGTCGCTATTTCGTTTCTTAACGGCTAAGAAAGACGGCTTAGGAATACACGTTTTCCGAGACAATTGTGGAATAATTATCCCTACAATATTCCAGATTTATTATTCCAATTTCGAGAAATTTGGAGAAGGGGGTTCAACCCGCCTTTGTATCAGTTAAAGGATAATTATCGACTTCGCTAAAGGTTAATTATCGTCTTCACTATAAATAGCGAAAATCGTTTATTAATTCATTTCATTTCATGTTTCCTCGTAAAAGCTCTTATTTCTCTCAACCTTCAAACTTAGATCTACTATCCGTTTCTAATCTGATTTCACTTCCGTTTGAGTTTCTGGATTTCTCTCTTCATTCTCTTCATATTGATACCGAGTTTTTGCGTTTTCGAGGATATGAAGACCTGTCGAGCATATATGTCACCAGGACGGTTCCGTCGCTCAGAATTCGGTGAATTTGATGTTGTCCATGCGTAGCCTGCATCGTTGTGGTTCCAAATCTTCTTTCAAATCGTCAATCGGATTAGTAACGAATAAGTTATGAATTTATTCGTTTTCCGTACTGCGATTTGGCCTAGATTGACCTTAGACTTGTCAAAATGGATAATTAGAAATTCCAATTGTGAGTTATGTTGGGATAATGCCTTAGGCATTTGTGAGCTGACGTGATGTTGATGTTTAATTTCGATTTATGAGTTAAAGATGGGTATATGTTTAGGAGGTGGAATCTCCTAGCCTTGAGACAATTGATATTTTTGTGTCTTGCTGATGCAGGCGCTGATCGTTTTCTCGAGGGGAAGCCGTGACGTGGTATAGATCGACGTTGTGACAGGTAAGTCCGTGGGACTTACTTAGTGAGCGGTTATGGGTTTGAGTCTGTGATGTGGTTGTGTGTGTGCATATGTGTGTTGCATTTATAACCTAATTGGCCTAGGATGACCCTACATGCATATTAATGGCCCAAGTGTATGATAACGGGTGGTGATGACTTGTCTAGCCTAGAATTAGTAGGTTATCTGCGACCAGACCTCCAGGTGGTGATGATTGACACCATTCCAAACCTAAGGGGAAAGAGGGCAGAGGCGTTGGGAGTTTACTCCGCGTGTCACAAGGAAATGAATTAGTAATGGTACAACTTAATTAAAGATAAAAAGGGTTGTGTGTGTGACATTGCATGATATGATATGATGATGTGGTATATGTGCTACGGCTTCATTCTTATCTATGATCTGTCAGCTAACGTTTATACCGTGTTGTAGATCTTTTGTAGAATCGGAAGAATGTAGAGTGAGCTAGATGGGTGATCAACCGAGGGGTTCCGTACACTATGTTGTGCGAGGGTTATGGGATCTTTTTATACGTTTGTGTATGGTGTTGCCGTTTTGTACTCGGTTGTGTTTTGTAAACCTTTTTATGTATATATTTAATACAGTTTTATGTATTTGGTTTTAATCTATCTGTGTCTTGTTGTAAGATCTAGTGAACTTGTTGTCAGGCTAGTGTCAGGATCCACTATGAGATCCTAGCCCAGTAGCGCTCCGAGTCCCGCGGATTTGGGGTGTTACAAAGTTGGTATTAGAGTCTTAGGTTGACAACAATGGCACTTGCAATTTGTAATAAAGGTGGAGTAGATAAATAAACAGAACCCGAAAGGGGTCTGACTTTTGAAGAAAAATGGTTTTGAAAAGATTACAGCTGTTTTGGGATAGTGTGTAAGGGAAACCATCACTTTTCTAAGGATCTCGTGTAATCATGAGAACAAATTCGTAATTATTATTAGTTTTGTTACGAAGGTCCCATATCGTTTAATGTATTATTCGTAGTTATTGTTGGTTGAGTGGATTATTCGTAGTTATTATTGTTTGAATGAATTATTCCTAATTATTATTATTCATAGTTATTATTAATTATGATATATACTCTAAATCTTGACCCTTAATACTAACTATCCGACGGTTTAAGATTGTTCTCATGGTTACACGATAAGCATGTTCTCATGGGAACCACACCCTATATATATATATATATATATATATATATATATATATACCTATTATGTGATGTTGTGTTGCATGCAACCTTAAGTATTATATATATATATATCAATAAATATGGCATATATATAGCCTTATAAGTTAGGTGTGCATATCCTACATATGGTTCAGACTAGAGTGACATCTGCTATAGGACGGGGAAGAGGTAGACCACCTCTATCTCCGGCAATCGTAAGTCGTAAACGAGTTGGTGGACCTCCAATCGCGAGAGGTTAGGGTTAAGTCCCCATTGCTGATTCGCAAGAGGCGGAAGACCAAGTTATGAAAGACGTTGAGAATGTCATTTTCAAGGTTGTCGGCGACGTGTGGATCGCATTAAGGAATGATATAGTTACCCTACTTAGATTGTGGAGTACCCAAGTAGATGATTCAAGTTGCACCTCGATGAAGCAACGAGCTTGAGAAGATGTCTAGTGTGTAACAGAAGTGGCGAAGAAAGAAAGATGCATTCCATATCCTTCGGCATCACTAAATCCGTTGAGGTGTTGTAAAAGGTAATTTCGATGTTAGTTACATCAATGAGGATGGCTAAGGGTATTAAATGTAACACCCCAAATTCTGAGAACTCGGGGAGCTACTGGTTAGGACCTCACAATGGGTCCCGACTTTAGTTTGACAACAATTCTACTAGGATCTTACAACAAGACACAAAAGTATTTAAAACATTTAAAAACTTTAAACAATATATACATGGAGAATATGTGTCAGCCTTACAAGCAAAGGTACTAAAATGACGCATATGAAGAACAAAAGACATCCCCGTCCCCAACTAAATGAGTACGTGGACCCGGCTGACCATTCCCTCCGGATCTCTCTACAATTGTCTTAACCTGCAAGGCATCTACAAGGCGGTATAACACCGTTAGCTTACATTCTACGCATAAGCATAAAGGTATAAGAACATACACACACAACGTATACAATCAACATGCACACTCAAGTCCGTTTATTATCTTCAGTTAGATGATAAGTCGTTACTAATGATACTTATTTTGTGACACGAGGGATTCCCAAACCTCGCCCCTGTTACCGTTTACCAACGAGGAATGGTACTAATGCATCTGACCGTCTACCTACCTGGGTTGGTCGTAGGGAACCTCCTATGTCTCGCAAGAGCTAGATAGTGATGTCACGACCCGTTAACATACACTTGGGTCAATTACATAATATAATAAAGTCGGCCTAATCCGGTTTCGTTGTTATCCTATCTAGCAAACACCACTCATACACATTACACTCATACAAGAAGCCAGCTAAGTAAGTCCGTGGATTTACCAGTCTCAAAGTGCAACCGATCAGCACACTCTCAAGTTCCCTTCGGAAAAACGTGCAACGCCTGTTCAAGACAAGGCACACGAATCAAACAACGCTCTAGTCAACTAGAAGTCCTTAGACTTCTAGGCTCAACATCCTCACAAGAACATAAACGCATAAGATGGATCGACACTTAAAACCTAACACAACTCTTCTAAACCAAACTATACTTATACCCAACTTCGGAACAAAATAAATCTAGAGTAACCCAACAGATCGTTCTCAACTTTTACCACATGCTCCTATATATATATCCATCAACAACATATCCAAAAATCACGTCCAGCAGAGGTCAATAACCCCTCCAAATCTATTTCACAAAACTGCATCACAAGCAGTGTTTCTCATACTTAGAATATATCAGCATAACCTAAAAACTACATGAGGAACCAATTTGGAGAATCATATCTCCTTAACTATTACTCGAAATATTCTCAAATTTCAGTATGTTATACTATATAATACCAACTACAACATATCCAAAAATCAGCACTAAAGGAGGAGTCTAACTTATCCAAATCTGGATCACAAAACTGTATCGACATGCAGTTTTCCACAGTTAGGAAATTCAGCAAACACTTAACAAAACAACACACTGTCTTAACTTTGAAAAATCATAATTCCTAAACCACTCGCTGGATTTATCCCAACTTTTTATATGTTCTACTATAAAATCTTATCTATAATAAGTCCAAACTTCAGCCACAAAGGATAAGTCATTCATACCTAAATCTGGTCACAAAGTTGGCTGCTAGCCAACATTGGAAACTGAGAAACTACAACAGCTCTTCCTTGGCTGTAATATATGGGTCCTAAGATGGTTCAGAATCAGTTATAAGGACATATATGAATGAATGAAAGCAAGGAGGGAAGAGTGTGACCATACTCAGCTACAAGACTCAACAAGGAGTTAAACCACGACACACCAGCGGCTGGGAGGAGGCGCACCTGCGGCCATGGAGTGGCGCACCAGCGGCTAGCACCCAGACGCGCCTGCGGATCTGCTTCAGCGCACCTGCGGATCTGGCGTGCCAGAAGGTGATGACGAGCCTTCCTTCCCCTGTTGTGTTGCTGCTGCGATGCTTGTTGTTTGGACAGAAGAATGGGAAGCGTCTCACCTGCAGGCCATGAGGTGTGATCGTTGTGATGGAGAGACCGACACCGTTAAACGGAGTACAAGGCTGGCCTATATTCGCTCACCACCGAATCCCGGAAGGGTTGCGTGTAGAAGACAACAAGGTTGGTTGCTGTTGGAAACGTGAAGAAGGTTTTGCTTCTTCTGTCCGAGGTTGCTGCGTCCGTTGATTTTGTGAAGCAAGGTACAAGAGGAAGAGGCAACAGAGTTTCTGCGTGTTAGAGGCTAGGGTTACAGAGGTTTGATGCGGTTACGTAAGAGGTAAGGAGGAAGGAGGCTGTTGTTCCTCATTCAGCTACAAAATGGGCCCGCTGGCCCACTCGTGAGGGGCCCGGATGGTGAGTTAAGAAGAATAACACTCCTTTAAAAGCCTAAGCAAATATAATGGTTAAGACTTATTTTATGTGGATAGAGATTTCACAAAATGATAAATATCATAAGAAAGGTCAGAATTCAGTGTCACCCAAAAAGATAAGAAGTCGGGAAAAAACCAAAACCGGTCTAGGTCCGGTTTGCTTCGGAACAACTCGGAAGTAAAAATTCCGGATGTTACATCAGTTCCCCCTTAAAATAAGTTTCGTCCCGAAACTTAAAAGAAGACAACATAGAGTCGGAGTTCATACAGAAGAAATAAGGTGCCGGAAAAGTCCCAAACGGTCAAGCTCTGATTTGTTTCTGAAGTCGTCGGAAGTAAAATTTTTGGGTATTACATTAAAGCTAAAGAGAAGTCAGAGATTAGAGCATGCCAATAGTGGGGGATGAAGCTTCTGATTGTGACGAGGTTCGATACAAGAACGAACGGGTTATTCCAGTGTATGATATCTTCCTTCATGGGAACGTGTAGTGAGACAAAGTTGTGATAATAGATGTGCGAATAGTATCGTGAATTCCTAAGAAATTCACTTGTGAGCGTTGGAGCTGAAGAGCCGACATCGCCAACTGCTGCCGGTACCATTCAGATTAATGGTTTACTTGTCAGAGATTTTTGTGATACGAGTGCTATGCACTTATTGATTTTTGTGTTATGTGTTAAGTGTTTGGTGTTAGATACGATAGAAGGGATACCCTTTATTATAGGGTTACCCAATGATAGTAGGGTTAGAGGTACCCGCGAGATACGTGTTTGTCCTATTCATTAAGGACTTGTGATTTGCTTGTGGACTTCTTTGTCATGCTGCTAGTGCGTGAGGAAGTCATTCCGGGTATGGATTGGATGGATAGACACCGTGCAATGTTAGATGTAGGTAGTAGGACCGTAACGGTCTCTACCGAGTTAGGTCAAATTGTGATTTTTGGAGGTTGGGACCTTGGAAAGACGGGTATGGTTATTAGCGCAGTCCGAGCAACGAGGTTGATTGCACAAAGTGCAAAGCCTTCTGGTGATATTCCATGAAGGAGAGCGAGAGTCCATCGTTAGAGGATATTCCCGTGGTTCACGAGTTTCTGGATGTGTTTGCCGAACCATCCAGTTTGCCGTCTCAAAGGAGCGTGGACTTTGGTATAGAGTTAGATTCGGGGACGAGACCAATCATGTAGGCCCCATACCATATGACGCCTGTCAAGTTGTTAGAGCTGAAGAAGCAACTCGAGGAGTTGGCTGAGAAGGGCTTCATCCTCCATAGCGTATCCCCTTGGGGAGCACTTGTCCTCTTCGTGCGGAAGAAGGACGGATCGTTGAGATTGTGCATCGACTACAAAGAGTTGAACAAGGTGACCATCAAGAACAAGTATCCTTTACCTCGCATCGATGATTTGTTAGATCAACTTCAGGAGCGACTGTGTTCTCCAGGATCGACTTGTGCTCGGGATATCACCAGTTGAGGGTGAGAGAGCAGGATGTGCATAAGACGGCATTTCGGATTCGCTATGACCACTATGAGTTCGTAGTGATTCTATTCGGGCTCACGAATGCGCCCACCGTCTTTATGGAGTTGATGAATGATATATTCATCGACTTCTTGGATCTGTTTCTGGTGGTCTTCATAGATGATATCCTGGTGTACTCGCGTAGTAGAGAGGAACATGCAGGACATCTGAGCAAAGTGTTGTGAGTTTTATGGGACAGAGAATTGTACGCAAGTTCTCTAAGTGCGAATTCTGGATCCTAGAGGTAGCAATTCTGGGTCATGTTGTCTCCGCCGAATGGATCAAGGTTGATCCAGCAAAGATTGAGTCTGTAGCAGCGTGAACGACACCGACGAACGTCAAGGAAGTGCGTAGTTTCCTTGGCCTAGCCAGTTACTACCGACGGTTTATGGAGAGATTCTTTGTGATTGCCCGTCCACTCACCAACCTATTAAGGAAGACTACCCGGTTTGTATGGTCCGAGCCGTGTACTTAAAGTTTTAAGGAGATGAAGAGACGTCTGACTTCCGCTCCCATCTTAGTGCAGCCGGAGGGCACAAAGGACTTTGTAGTCTAAAGTGACGCATCCAAGCTAGGCTTAGGGTGTGTTTTGATGCAACATGGTAGAGTGATTGTATATGCGTCTAGACAGTTGAAGACGTATGAGGAGAACTACCCGACTCATGATCTAGAGTTGGCAGCGGTAGTTCATGATTTGAAGATATGGAGACATTACTTGGTAGGCGGATGTTGCCGCTGACGCCCTGAGTAGGTAGACACCTCGAGAGAAGGCGATTGTGAGATTGACTGTTCAACCACAAATGCAGAGAGATCTAGCGTGGCTAGAGATGGACATCCAATTTTTTGATGAGGATGCTAGTTGAGTACCTTGGAGGTTCTACCTGATCTGTTTGGAGAGATCTAACAGAAGCAGGGGACCTGCTAGACGCTAACAAAGATACCAGATAGGATGTCTCGAGGTGAGGCACCACAATTCTCCATAGTAGCAGATGGAGTGATGAGACGCCGTGTTCACCTCAAAGTGTGCATGCAAATAAATTTTAAATTTATAAAACTTAAATCAAAGCAAGCGAACCCGCACTGTACGGATCAACATAGTAAAACAAGAATTCCAGAGTATCGAACTCAAGGATTTGGGGGATCAAATTCAGCTCACAAATTATCGAGCAAGTAAAGTATAGAAGCTTTGCAAATATTGGGAAAAATAGAATTCCTAAAGATCCAAGTATCCAACTGTGGCGATCGATTCAAGATATTCTATAGATATAAGGACAGAGTCGAAATTGCAAAGGTATAACTAATGTAAGGTTATGTACGGTGAAGTTCCAAAACCCTATATATCTCACCCAAGGACACTCTCTATAAAGGTTGTTGAGGCTGCAGTATAGAAAAGATCTAAGGATAAGATTAAACTCTCAAATACCCATGCCCAAACCAAAGGAATCAAAGACAAGCCAAAACGGTTAAGGTTGTGACACTCGAAACTGAAATAGAGGATGTTGAGTCTCACTACTACCTAGAAAAGGCAAGCCAAGGCTAGGTTAAAGCTAATCTTTAACTTTGGATTAAAGCAAAAGCAAAGGTCATACAACAGAGGAAATCACGGCTAGATCTTGAAGAACCACGACCGTGGTTTTCAAGAACAGACCGTGGAAAAGTCCGTCGATGAGGTTTCTCGCACTCTCAGGGTCCAATTGGTTTACGATCGATCTATCATTATCTAAGCCACAACTATCCCTTCACCTTAGAATTACTAAAGGGTTTTAGCCAATAACCATCGTCATTAAATCAAATATCAAATATAAAAGAGAAAAAGGTAAAACCCTCGAAAACTCAATAACAATCGAAATCAATCTCAAATCCGAACAAAAAAGTATGTGTTTGATGAATGCGGAATAGGGAATAGAAATCCTCACAAATATGTTAAGAAACAATGAAGAATGGGATGTCAATCCGTCTTCAAATGCAAACCCTAAGATAATCTCGAAGTACACAATCTTCAAATCGCGTCCTTCTCGGGATCTTCCCAAGCAATGATCCAAAATCTCTCTTCGGGTATAAACCGCTGCAAATGCAAGCGTATGCGAGCTCTAAGCGAAGATAAGCAAAGCCCTCAACGAAGTCCTCATTTTCTCCCTTTTCAGCCTTCTTATAGGGAAAAATAGGGTTACGAGAAAGCCCAATAACCATCAATTACGTGGCAGATATGACACGTCACATCGTCATGGAAATCACGGTCATGTGCAATAAACCACGGTTGTGGTTTAGGGCGTGGAACTTTCTGTTGCTCTCCAAAATCACCTTCCACGAACTCAATGCATAACCACGGTCGTGGTTTAGGTCTTGGAACTCAAAAGCCTTTGTGAAAGCCTTTGTTTCATAATGTTCTTCAATCATGCTCCTTCCTTAGCTTCTCCAAAGCATCTCCTTGACATCTAGCATGATCAAATACTCCTATCCCTCTCATATATGCTCCAATTCAAGCCTTTATTCACTTATAAACATAACAAAGCTTGTGTAGATCTCTATATAGACAAAATAGGTGAATGTCCTCATAAATGCTTCTAACTCGTATCCATGTACACATCTAAGAGGGAAAAACAATCAAAACAAGTGCCTAAAATATAGTCATATTTCATGCTATCATGCCGCGACCGTGTCTGTGTACCCGGAGATGCGATCCGAGATAGAGGATTTTACAAGAGGCTCACTCCACACCTTACTCAGTGCACCCAAGAGCGAGTAAGATGTATCAGGTTGTGAGACGTTCATATTGGTGGGGAGAGCTGAAGCCCAATGTGTCCAGATTTGTGGCTCAGTGTTTGACGTGTCAATTGGTCAAGATAGAGCATTACAGACCAGGAGGAGAGCTCTGACCGAAGGTATTTCTATGGTCGTCTATACCCAATCAAAATTAATTCCCGACTTAGCACTAAGAACAAGTATAGTAATTAAGTAAGGGTCAAACCAAGAGAGTTAAGGTGTTTTAGATGCAATTATCGATTATAATGACAAGTGACACAAAGGGGGGGGGGGGGG
>BSUD01000007.1:83852742-83942695 GCA_033239045.1 Fagopyrum esculentum | reverse complement strand
GGGGGGGTTTGGTTGAATAGATGCACAAAAACGTATGAAAACGATTAATGCGACAAGTAAGACATTAATGAATGAATCTACACTAGGTTGATTCTAAGCATGCAATTGCTACTTTGGTGCATTCCTTTTAGAAGTTTTTAAGTAATCTCCCGTCTCGATCATACATATGTGTTGAGCCAAGCGGCATCAACACAACTTAACCTATTAAAGTTCCGTAAATCTACAAGAACAAATAAAAAGTTAGCATTCAAACAAAGACTAAGGGATATAAAGAGAAGATTAAAACCATTAAACTTATCTTTATATTTGTGTTCCTTTTCTTTAAGTAATTACAACCCGTTATAACTTAAAGTTGCTACTAGATTAAAGACCCGAACCCGGAACCTATTAATCCTAGTTGTTTACATGCACTTTAGAACCTAAGGTGATCAATCTCAAGTAATAGTTAACATGCAATTAAACAATGGAGATCAAGGAAACACAAAGCATTACTGAATAAAAACTTATATTAAAAGGACTTACAACCAAAGTAACAAAGCAGCTTCAAGCCAACCCAATGTAGCAAGGGAGTTAGCAACTCATTATAATGGAAAAACTCAAGTCTAAAATGGATTTTGTGAGGAAAAGCATGGATAATTCTAGCAACCAGCTATGGACTATTTATACTACAAAAGACACTTAATTAGGAGTAAATAGCCAGCCTAAAACAGCCACCTTTAATGCCATAAAGGTGGTGTAAACATCCGGAGTAAATCTTCTGGTGTTAAACAGCAGGGGCGGCCTTCAGGACCCGCAGGGGTGGTTTAGGCAGAATCGGTTGATCTTCTTCAGGACCACTGGGGCGGCTGCACAATTCCGCTGGGGCGGATATTTAATGCACTTCAACGTCTGACCTTTCGCCTTCCTGACGTTTCTGATGTCAAGGCGCAGGGGCGCCTTAAGGCCAATGCAGGGGCGGTGACATAGACTCTTCACCTTCCAACTCCCAAAGGCGAGGCGCAATCAGGGCGCAGTGGGAGGCGCAGGGGAGCTGGTCTTCATCTTGTCAGGGCAAGTCACCGCAGGGGCAGTTGTAAGGGCCCTCGGGGGCGATGGAGCAACATAAACTTTGCTTCTTGATCGATCTTCACTCCTAAGTGCTTATAACTCCTTCCTTAGCTTCTTTTGATCTTCTTCTTTTGGAAGCAAGAGAAAGAGAGGCAATGTGAGGAAAAGAGAAAGAGAGGCAATGTGAGGAAAAGAGATACTACCATCCTTATCGCTCCAAGAGTGGCCTACCCGGACAACCTCCTTATGACTCCCCTTCTTATGTCGCCAAAACGTCGGAAGGGAAACCTACATTCGGTGTCGCTCATCTTGCCAAGGAGCCCTTTCGGGTTTTCACCTTGCCACTCTTCTTCTTTTCTCACTTAACCTCACATCCCTCAAGTCCAATTTTGCACCAACCTAAGGTTGGTCGGACTACCTTCTTTTTACCTAATCCGCCCTTTCGGGTTTTCGGTTTATCCAAGGATTTTCATGCCTTTTTTCTTCTTTTTTCTTCAAACTGATTTCAATAATGCAAAACAAAATGCCAAAAACAACTAACAAACTGTACAAGCAATGATATATATCCTTCCCCCATACTTGAAGTGCACTTTGTCCTCAAAGTGAAAACGAGTCAAAGATAAATGTGGGAGAAGGGAAAGAAATGTACTCCTCACTGGGGTGGTCCGGATGGACCACTAGGACCCTCCTTCGGCGGGTAAGGGAAGTGGCTGAAGAAGTGCTCCTGCCGACGGTGAAGGGTGTCAATCCGGTCCTCCTGAGCCTCCATCCTCTCTCGAAATGAAGTCTCATAGCTAGCCTGCCAAGCTAGCTGCTGAGTCTCCAACTGCTGCCGATGAGCCGCCTGCCAAACATCCTGACGGCGGTCAAAGTGGGTGGTCATGGAGGAGGCGAAGCTGGACTGCCATGCCTGTTGCTGCTCAAGAATGGACCGCTGATAGTCTGTCTGCCATGCCTGGTGCTGTGTAGTCAAAGCAGCCATCTGAGCCTGCAGACTCTCTATGGTCTGACTGTCGTGTCCCGTCGTCGGCATCTCCTCATCAGTGGTATGGGCCCTGCTAGAGCCGGCTACGTACCTCCCAACAATATCAACCTGAGGTCGTTTCGGAGGGACAGGGTCAGCCGGTACATATAGGTCGGAGAGCTCTTCTCCCAAGGGGAGTCGTCGTGGAAGATATGTGATGTGACCCCCATCTGCAAGGGAGATCCAGAACCGATGCTCTCGTCTCTCCTGAGGAGCCTGCACCTCCTCAATAACCCTTCATTGTATAAGGGTGCCTCCAAACCCTCTTCCAATGGAGGAAGATCCATAACCCGCACAGCTAGTAATGAAATGATACCTCCTCCCACAATGTCACGAGGCTCATTCCTCCTAATCCGCTTAAGGGCGGTAAGGAAGAGATATCCCAATCCGGCCCAATCATTCGTGGAGAGGTAAGCATATATCAATGGAAGGTCCTTGAGAGTGACCTTATTCTCCTCCTTATGTCCACAGAAGACACTCATGAAGACCTTTGAGATGAACCTCAAGCAGGGGTGAGTGAATTTGTTGGAGTACTCACCTCCTGCATGAAACTCCGACCTAGTGGCGGCTTGCCAAAACTCAAGCAAATCAAGCGTCGGAATGGGTTCCCACAAGTCATCGGATGCTGCTATGGTCACCCCTAAAGCCTCCGATATTTGGGTGTAGTCCAATGTGTACTTCTTCTTGTTGTACTTGAATGAAAGCCCCACACACATTTGGTCTACCGTCTCCATTTTGAATGTTGCTGTAAATTGTCTGTTGAGGTCGGGGTGTGTTGGAGCGGAATTTATCAGAAAATCGCCCAACCCAACATTGTTTAGGAACTCCTGCATACTCTCCAATATTCCTAGATTTTCCAAGGTGGAAGCATCAAGGAACCGGGTTGCATGGACCTCCCGGCTTTGAGCAATCCTATATCGATCCTTCTCTCCTTCCGTCAGCTTGTATTTCTTTTGTGGTTCCATCTCTTGCAATTGATTAAGTAAGAGAGTTAGAAAGTTCAGCAATTTGATCAAAAGACGAACCTTCTGTCATAAAATCCGCAGGGGCGGCTGCAACAGGCGCAGGGGCGGGAGCTTGCAGGCGCAGGTGCGGTCGAAGAGCAGAAGGGCGATTTGGTCGTTTCGACGAAGGTGACGACGATGGGGTTTTTCCGGCGCTTTCTTTGGTTGTTGCAGTTGTCGCCGGAGGTGGAGCAGTCGAGCGAGAGTGGAAGGGTTGTGTGTGGTGGAGGTTGTTAGTGTTGGTAGGAGGGTGGCGCCACTAGGTTGCCGGAGGTGGCACAGGGGCGCGACGAGGTGGTGGCGATGAGTTGCTGGAGGGCGCAAGGGCGTGGGGGGGGGGTGAGGCGGCTAAGTTACGAAGAGTGAATGGAGAGGGAGTGTAAAAGCGGTAGATGTAGGTTATTTTTGGGAAGTGTAGGGGCGGTGTGTGTCACCGCGGGGGCGGTGACAAGAGAGAGGGGGCACGCAGCCTCAGCGCCGGGGGCGGAGCTGAGGGTGCTTGTCAAGGGTGGCCGCCGCAGGGGCGTAGGGTTGGCACCGCTGGGCGGTGACCTACGTGAGCAGACGCAGGCCCAGCGCCGGGGATGGCGCTGGCCAGGGGTGTCGCCGCAGGGGCGGGTTTTACAGCCGCAGGGGCGGTTTTCTTGACAGAAACTCCTCTTCTTATTCCTTCGAGTTGCCTCCCGAATTAGCGTCTTTGTTTTACGTCGTTGGCTCGACGTAAGGACTCTTCTTTTATGTTTGAACATCGTCCTACATGCCTTTTGGGTTGATGACCGTTTATGACGGTAATCCTCTGGAGGCCCTAGTTTCAATTCTTGTAATGGCTTCCGTCATTTGACCAACCTGCTTCTCAAGATTCTTGATGCTTGATTCTGTTGTTTGGACATGAGTAGCAAAGTGTTTAGTCAAAACCTGCAACATATCTTCAGTTGAGTGATACTTACCTTGGCGGGGCTGCTGTTGTTGGTTTTGTTGATCCCTCCAACAAAACTTTTGTTGGTTACGCCAATTTGGCATGAAATTCTGTGCATAGGGATCGTTCCTAGGTCTTTGCTGCTGTGGTTGTCCATACCCCATTGCGTTAACTTCAGCATCGTCATCTTGAACTTGTGGACACATGTCTGTTGGAGGACATGGGTCGGAACAAACTCCACAAGCCTTGAGCTGTTGCGGTGTTCCCATAAGTGTTAACCTTTTCACAATTTCCTTCAATTTCGCCAGCTCGGTGGAAATCTCGCTCTTCCCGGAGCTCACGGCATGAACTCCTTTCTTAGCCGGGGTCCTTCCAAAATTCCGAGTTCCTTCCGCTAGTTCCTGTATCTTTTCCAAAGCAATGTCAGGAGTAGAGTTAAGGATATTACCTCCGCAAGCCGCATCGACGATCCTCCTTTCATTGTCTAGCAAGCCATTGTACAAGTACAAGACTAGATCTTGAGTTGAATATCCGTGGAAAGGACAGCTGGATCGGAGGCGTGCAAACCTTTCGAAGTACTCGTAGAGAGTTTCGGTTGCCTCTTGCTCGATGTTGCTTATAGCTTTCTTCAAGCTATTGGCTTTTTTAGCTGGAAAGTATTTCTCCAAGAATGCTTTGTGAAGGTTCTCCAAATGTCAATGCTCCCGGACGGAAGGTGGTAATACCAATCATCCGCCGAATCTTTGAGTGTGAAGCCGAATGCCCTCATCTTGATCTGTTCTTCGGTAATGTTGGCCGGCTTCATACTCATACAAATGGTGTGGAACTTCCCAAGGTGCTTGATGGGGTCTTCACCACTTAGCCCATGGAAGGATGGAAGTAGGTGGATGAGGCCTGGTTTGAGCTCAAAGTTGACTCCATCCCCTAGTGCCGGTATAGCGACCGCAAGAGGGTTTTGAGCCAAAGTGGGCTGCGTAAGTTGACGAAGAGTACGGTCATCCATCTCTTGTTGTAGTTGTTGTTGTCTTCGTTGCCGGATGTGCGTCCTCTCAATTTTTGGATCAAAAGAAGCAAAGCCGGAATTAGTAGCACGGGTTTGAACCATAAAATGGTTCAAACCAATAATCAATAATAACAATAAAACACAAAAACTCCCCAGCAACGGCGCCAAAATTTGACCGAAGGTATTTCTATGGTCGTCTATACCCAATCAAAAGTAAATCCCGACTTAGCACTAAGAACAAGTATAGTGATTAAGTAAGGGTTGTACCCAAGAGAGTTAAGGTGTTTTAGATGCAATTATCGATAATAATGACAAGTGAGACAAAGGGGGGGGGGGTTTGGTTGAATTGATGCACAAAAACTTATGAAAACGATTAATGCGACAAGTAAGACAATAATGAATGAATCTACACTAGGTTGATTCTAAGCATGCAATTGCTACTTTGGTGCATTCCTTTTACAAGTTTTTAAGTAATCTCCCGTCTCGATCATACATATGTGTTGAGCCAACCGACATCAACACAACTTAACCTATTAAAGTTCCGTAAACCTACAAGAACAAATAACAAATTAGCATTCAAACAAAGACTAAGGGATATAAAGAGAAGATTAAAACCGTTAAACTTATCTTTATATTTGTGTTCCTTTTCTTTAAGTAATTACAACCCGTTATTACTTAAAGTTGCTACTATATTAAAGACCCGAACCCGGAACCTATTAATCCTAGTTGTTTACATGCACTTTAGAACCTAAGGTGATCAATCTCAAGTAATAGTTAACATGCAATTAAACAATGGAGATCAAGGAAACACAAAGCATTACTGAATAAAACTTATATTAAAAGGACTTACAATCAAAGTAACAAAGCAGCTTCAAACCAACCCAATGTAGCAAGGGAGTTAGCAACTCATTACAATGGAAAAACTCAAGTCTAAAATGGATTTTGTGAGGAAAAGCATGGATAATTCTAGCAATCAGCCATGGACTATTTATACTACAAAAGACAATTAATTAGGAGTAAATAGCCGGCCTAAAATAGCCACCTTTAATGCCATAAAGGTGGTGTAAACAGCCGGAGTAAAGCTTCTGGCCTTCAGGACCCGCAGGGGCAGTTTAGGCAGAATTGGTTGATCTTCTTCAGGACCGCTGGGGCGGCTGCACAATTCCGCTGGGGCGGATCTTTAATGCACTTCAACGTCTGACCTTTCGCCTTCCTGACGTTTTTGATGTCAAGGCGCAGGGGCGCCTTAAGGCCAACGCAGGGGCGGTGACATAGACTCTTCACCTTCCAGCTCCCAAAGGCGAGGCGCAGGCAGGGCGCAGTGGGAGGCGCAGGGGAGCTGGTCTTCGTCTCGTCAGGGTAATTCACCGCAGGGGCGGCTGCAAGGGCCCGCGGGGGCGGCGGAGCAACAAAAACTTTGTTTCTTGATCGATCTTCACTCCTAAGTGCTTATAACTCCTTCCTTAGCTTCTTTTGATCTTCTTCTTCTGGACCAAGGAGTTAGTAGCATAAACCGATGCTAAAGCAATAAAAAGACTCTAAAAACTACCCTAAATGATAGTGATTCCATCACCTATCAAGCTCCATCCACTGCTAGTACCGCATTGGAAGTGGGAGGACATCTCCATGGACTTTGTGATAGGGTTGAAACAAAGCAGGAGTTTTGATGCCATTTGGGTTGTGGTTGACAGATGAACGAAGACTACACGTTTGCTTCCTATCGGGGAAACGTGACTAGTAAGCAGATTAGCCGAGGAGTTCACTAGACAGGTAGTGAGACTCCACGGTGTACCGAGGACGATCGTCTCAGATCGAGATGGATGATTCACCTCGACGTTTTAACACCACATTCAAACTACCCTAGGGACGTGTTTATACTTTACGACTGCGTTTTATCCTCAAACATATGATCAGTTGGAGAGGACCATCCAGATGCTGGAGGATATGCTACGAGCTTTTGTGTTGGACTGGGGACATGGATGGTCAAATCACCTCCCATTGGTTGAGTTCTCGTACAACAACTGGAATGCACTGATTGGGATGGCCCCATATGAGGCACTCTATGGACGGAAATGCCGCACCCCGTTGTGTTGGGATGAGCCTAGTAGTGTTAGCGGTATAGTGCTTGAGCAGATTCAGGATGATATTGCATGAGTAGCACTGATTAGAGAGAGGATGCTGGCTGCACAGAATCGCCAGGAATCGTATGCAGACAAGAGGCGTCGACCTCTAGAGTTCAGGGTAGGAGCTCATGTCTGGCTAAGAGTATCTCCGACGCGAAGCGTTAGACGTTTTGGCATAAATGAGAAGTTGAGTCCCCGATATGTCGGTCCTTTTGAGATACTGGACAGAGTAGGAAGAGTAACATACAGGTTGGATTTACCACCGAGAATAGAGGTTGTTCACCTTGTGTTTCACGTGTTTCAATTGAGAGAGTACATACCAGATCCGAGACACATCGTCAGCTATGATGACTTAGTGGTTGAGCCGGACCACACTTTTGTTGAGCACCCGATTGCAGTCCTAGAGCGAGGTGTGAGACGCCTGCGTTCGAAGGACATTCCTATGCTGAGGATACAATGGTCTAGACGAGGACCTGATGAGACTACATTGGAGATTGAGGATAGTATCCAAAGGAACTATCAAGAGTTCTATGCCGAGATAGATGCACCCGTAGGATCGATGAGTAGATATTAGTGTTATTTTGGTGAGTCTTATGATTATGTGCTTATGTGCTTTGATGTGTTTTTGTACTAGTTGTGATGTATGCATACGATCTTATTAGACCTTGTTTGCTAGCGAGCTATCTTTATAGCTGGAGATGTTTCTTGCTCCATGCTATTGAGTTGTGATTAGGGTTTAGCTGGAGAAGGTTATTCCTCCGTGCTATTGTTTATGGACATAGTTTGAGTGGAGATGGTTTTCCTCCACGCCCCGCGTTATGTGTACGGTTTGGCTGGAGATGGTTTTCCTCCATGCCTTGTGAAGTGGTTATAGGTTGGCTAGAGATGGTTTTCCTCTATGCCTTTAGATAGCGTTACGATCTTGTTGATGGAGTTGGTGATTCCTCCATGTTGTGTTTTGAGCTTATAGAGTGTTATAGGTTGATACCTTTGAACGGAGATGTGATACCTCTGATAGAGAGAGTGTTTATACCTTGGCCTATGGGTCCCAATGGATTTGGGAATCGTTCAAGTTTTGAGACGGAACTTTTTCTTAAGGGGTGTGTGATGTAATAGCTAGGATTTCCGAATTTTAATTAATGTTGATTAACTTAATCATTGATAGTAATTGACCCATAACTTGCGTAGATTGCGTAAGTGATAAGTATGAGTCTCACCTTTATGTTCGTGGCGTAATTTTGGGCTTATGGAGAATTTTTCACTTTTCCCCGGGTAATTATTTTTACCCCCCCGGTGTTATTTGAAGCATTTGGGAGCTCCAATTAATACATATGCAGTTGAGAGAAATGATCAGGACATCGGACATGTCATAGATATGAAATAACATGGAAAGGCAAAACCGCCAAAGAATCGCAATTTCGTTTCTTAACGGCTAAGAAAGACGGATTAGGAATACACATTTTCCGAGGTTGTTGTGGAATAATTATCCCTACAATATTCCAGATTTATTATTCCAATTTCGAGAAGTTTGGAGAAGGGGGTTCAATTAGCCTATGGATCGGTTAAAGGATAATTATCGACTTCGCTAAACAGTAATTATCGTATTCACTATAAATAGCGAATAATCGTTTATTAATTCATTGCCTTTCACGTTTCCTCGTAAATGTTGTGATTTCTCTCAATCTTCAAACTCAGACCTACTCTCCGTTTCTAATCCAATTTAAATTTCATTTTAGTTTTTGGATTCCTCTCTTCATTCTCTTCATATCGGTACCGAGTTTTTGTATTTCCGAGCATATAAAGACCTTGTTGAGCATTTATGTCACCAGGACGGTTCTGTCGCTCAAAATCCGGTGAATTTGATGTTTTCCATGCGTAGCCTGCGTCGTTGTGATTCCGAATCTTCTTTCAGATTGTCAATCGGGTTGGTAACGAAAAAGTTATGAATTTATTCGTTTTCCGTACTGCGATTTGGCCTAGATTGACCTTAGGCTTGTCAAAATGGATATATAGAAATTCCATTATGGTCGCTATATTATTTTGGTATTTATGGGTTGTTTGTTTGATGAAATATGATGGCAGGTGGGTTTAGAAATTGCGTGCGGGCAAAACGTTATTCTAGTGAAATTTAATTAATTAATTAAAGGTTAATTAATTAAATAGGATTAGAATTGATATTGAGGAATGTAGATTAGATGTTGAGATTTGAGGAATTGTGAGTTATGTTGAGATAATGCCTTAGGCATTTGTGAGCTAATGTGATGTTGAAGTTTGGTTTCGATTTATGAGTTAAAGATGTGTACAGGGTTTAGGAGGTGGAATCTCCTAACCTTGGGACGATGTTGATATTTTTGTGCCTTGCTGATGCAGGCGCTGATCGTTTCCTCAAGGGGAAGTTGTGACATGGTATAGATCGACGTTGTGATAGGTAAGTTCGTGGGACTTACTTAGTGATCGGTTATGGGTTTGAGTGTAACGCCCCAAATTTTAGGAGCGTTTGCGAGATCTAATTTTTCCGGCTTTGATCCATATATTTATTTACCGTATTATATTTTATTTTTGGAAAGGTTCGAAAATACTTTCCGATCCGGAAATACTTTTCGATCCGGAAATACTTTCCGATCCGAAAATTTCGCTCCGACTAATTTGTAATAACAAGATATTTCCGTTGGTTTAGTTATTTAATTATTTAAATTTCCGTCAAGATGGGCCAGCCGGGCCCGTCAAGACAAGCCTTGGCCCAAAAAAAAAAGAAAGAGGCAGTTGAGGTTCTGTTAACTTCTTTAACCCTAGCCGCACCTCTTTCTGGCCTCCTCTCCCGCAGCTGTTATCCACAACCTTTTCACGCTAATCCTCCTTCACTATTGAAACCGGCGCCCTCTGAGTTCGAAACCGATGTCGGACCTGCTTCGTCTTCCGTTTGTCAGCCGTCGTCTCCCACCTTCCCCATCTTCTTCTGTTGCTGCCGGACCCAACCATCTCCGACCTGGTCTCCTCTGCGCGATCGGAAAGTAGAGCACGCCCGTCGACACATCACCGCTCCACGCCGGTCACGCCTACCCTGTCGAGGAAGCGAGCGCTCCGGGCTTCGACCTATCCTCCAGTCCGTCGAAGAAGCCGGTGCTCCATTCCCTCCGACCTTCTCCAACAGCCGCCAAGGAAGCCAACGTTCTCCCCTCTCCCTTTTGCAAGAGCCCAGGAAGGTTTCCGTCACTGCGCCTTGGCCGCCGAGGGCTCTGTTGTTGCACATTGGCCGCCGAGAACAGCAACGGGGGAGTGCCGCCGAAGACAACCAAGTCCGCCGCCTCCTCCTTCTTTCCGGCAATTATGGGAGGTTTGTTTTTAAAAAGAGTGTGAGTTGATTACTGAGCTTCTGCATCCCAATTTATGGATTCATGTGTGGAGAGTAGTGATTATGTTGTGTGTGGTCTAGAGGAATGCAACAAGATCTTTAATATTGATGGTATCATTGTATATGTGTAAAATTATTTCGATCGATTGGTTATGTAATTAAGAAAGAGCTATACTTAAACTTGTTGATGGATTAGAGCAGTACGACAGGACTATACCGAAATAAAAGACTGAAGTAGAGCTGCAACGGTATTGAGTTGTTGTGGTTATTTTGATGGCCCTGAAAATAAAAAGCCTAAACTGGTTGGAATTGATGTTAGTAGTTTGGCTCATTTGGGACCTTTTTAATTAATTGATGGAACGGGCAGAAAACAATACCCATACTCATGAGTGAGTAGGATAGTACTGTGCCAATAAAGTAGATCCTATGAATTGTTCTTTTTGATGATCTCCTAGTTGAATTGTTTTTATTAACTCAGAACCCAAACCTATCTCATGGCTGTATACTTTAAGTTTGTCCTACCAATGTGTTCGACTTGTTATCCGAGAGATAACAACGGCCCTATAGATGGTTGAGTAGTTTCGACTTTTAGTCAAAGGAAAAGGAGTAGAGTTTATGTGCCTTACTAGGGCCTATATGGTTTTCCGAAGCCATGAGCAAAATTGTCTTTTACATCAATGGGTCTAGTTGATGTTCTTCTTTTAGATGATCTGGTTAACTTAGAAGTTAGAAACTTCTAAGATTGTGGATACGAGATTGATCCAAAAATTTTCTATTATCATCAGGGGTTGACATCTTATTCTTGCGGAATCGAGTAGTAGCTTTATCAGGACTTTGAGAGTCGATTCATGTAAGTCTCCGGACTTACTTAGCTCGTATTCTTTGTATTAGCATTGATGTGTGTTGGGTGGTGTGTGTTTACTGTTTATGTTATAACAACGAAACCGGAAATAGGATTACCGACCTTTATATTATTTTGGCCCAAGTGTATGATAACGGGCGGTGACATCATCTGCCTAGCTCTTGCGAGAGTCTAGGAGGTTCTCGGCGACTAGCTGTGTTGGTTAGACGGTCGGAGGCATCCGTACCGTTCCATGCCGGAAATAGGGACAGAGGCGGGACCACGGTGGTCTCCAGTCACAAATCTAAGTTGAATTAGAACGGGATATGACTTAATCATAATAAAGATAATAAACCGGATTGGTGTGCTTTTGAGTATGTTGTGTGTTTATGATGTTTTGCTTGTGTTTGTGCCTTTCCCATTTATTCTAATGCTTCGAATATAAGCTAACGGTTTTATACCGAATGTTGTAGATTGCCTTGCAGGTTAGGAATGCGGCCGAGAGATCCGGAAGGGTGGGCAGCCGGGGTCCGTACATCTTAGGAAGGGTTTATGAGTTGGAGTCGAGTTATGTTTGTCATTTGGTTTGCGTTTTGTATGCCGCGTGTTTGGCATTGTGGTTTTGAGTTGTATCTCGGCTGAAGTTTGTTGTTGCGTTCTTTCGGGTTTCTTATCATTTGCATTATAAACGTTTTCGAGTTTTTGAGCCTTTATTTGTGCCATGTTGGAAAGGTCTGGTGAGATTGTTGTCAAGCTAAGGGCCGGGACCCATTGTGAGGTCTCAACCCGTAGCATTCCGAATCCCGCGGATTCGGGGTGTTACAAAAGTGGTATCAGAGCCAGGTTGACAACAATGGCACTCGCAATCTTCTAAAGGCCGAATAGAGGGAAATAGAGCCCTCAAGGATTCTAAGTTTAAAATGATTTTTCGTTTTCAAAATCACATGCATGAGTCGGGGTAGAATATACGGACCACCACTCCTTCCGCGGATCTCGACAACTTAGTTTATTGGATTTTGATATGTATATATGTATATATAGATATGGATATGAGGTTTGTTGTTATGCATGATGTAATTGATGTATATCTTTGTGATTTTAAGTTGCATGATGAATTGAATATATGTGTATAGTTATATATGTGGACGGTTATATGTTTTGGGACTTTATATTGTTGATGGAATGCTGGATTTATTATGTTGGTAGTTACATGGGCTTAGGACTTATATAGTTGTATATAAGTAATCTTATTATATAAAATAGCATATGAAGTTGGGGAACCTTTTAGCCAAGATGATAGTATGCTATCATTACCTTGAAGACGACGATGTGCTTGGGGTAACGTTCATACGTGGAGGAGTACGCTCAAGTATCGAGTTGAGTATCACGCTCTGAAGATCACCTTGGGTTCTGAGAATCCTTTAAGAGGATGTCGAAGAGGATGAGTAGAGATGACAGAAACGAAGCACGGAAAAGGGGAAGGAAAACTCGAGACAACTTAAGTGAAATCAAGATGGGAGCAATACAAAAAGAAAAAAAAGATTAAAGTGTAGCGGTTCTAAAGAGGCCATAATCGAACAACGACGAGACCAAGGGAGAGAACGAACTTAAGTGTTCCAAGAAGACGCGTGGACAACTAAAGATGCGAACCGAGGAGGAGATGGGTATATTCTATCAAGGTTAAAGGCGGTATTCCATTAAGATGTGAAGTTTTCTTTAGGCGCTCCAAAACATTGGAGTCAAGACGAGAAGAGTTAACGAATCATTTGCTAAAGGTTTAATTTACCGTAAGTTAAGCTTACATGGTACCAATAAGTGAAGTGTCAACATCACTAGAGTTATGAGAAGAAGGACGTGGTGGGGATTCACGTGGAGTCAACTGATTTCCGTTATGATGATAAGGCTATGAAACGCCAAGGATGAAGTGTGTATAAATGATGATCTGAAGAAGGTGAAAGACGAAACAAGGAGTTTTGATCGAAAGACTTAAGATATCAACCAAGAGGGACGCGAGGGGATGCTAGCTAAGGCTATAAATTTGAGAAGACACACTTACAAAATAGCATGAGGCGAGGTTAAGCTTATGAAGGTGAGTTATACGGCGTGCAAGGCCTAGAAGAGTATAGTTATCTTATGAAAGAAGAAGGAAGCATGGAACGTGGGATGAACTAACGGAGTTTAAGATAGACTACCCCGAGGAGGGTAACGTTCATGAGTATGGTAACATGGAAAGTGTAGTAGAATGGTAAGTTGTTGACCTTGGAGAAGGTCAACTATAAGCCGACTCGAAAACCAAGAACACACGTGAGCGGGTTGGCTATTGATGAGCGTAGATGAGAAGAGTAGGCAAGACAATAGCATGAAGGATCGGTAACGATAGCTTGGAGGATCACCAACGGTTTTGTGTAAGTAGTGAGGAAGTATGTCAACTAAGTACAATTGTCTTAATCAAGTAATTTTGCATGTGATCAAAGCAAGTGAATGTAACAGACCTCCTAGGAGGGGATTGTAACCCGGTGCGACCTTCTTAGGTCATGGGATTGACATATGGGAAAACGAAACATATAAGAACTATTAAGGTTTAACAAGAATGGAAGAGGATAGAGGAGCGGGAGGAAAGGAAGGCTATAGTTGATGTACGTAAAGGGGAATACATAAAGGGGATGCGTGGTATGTTGAGGATGCATGGTATGTTAGTGATTGGTGGAGTAATGAGTGGATCTTGTTGTGATTATGGTTGAGAATTTCTCCTAAAGGCATACTAGTACGGTTGTGAAGTTGTTCAGGGATACCAAGAGATATGTAAGGTGACCAACAAAAGTAAGGAAATATCGAAGTTTTGTAGTTGGATGTTGACATGAGATGTAAAAGAAGTGTATGAAAGATCAAGGTTAGAGCCTTTGCGGTCGTTTGACGTTACATAAGAAAATGAGGTGTAAATTTCTACGCCTACTTGAAGAGAGGATGTCTATGGTGAAAGCTTATGTAGAATACAAGGAGCTCCTCCCATATATCGGGATGCCAAAGAAAGCAAAGAAGTCATGTCGATTTGTTTTAAGGTAAAAATTAATTCTTGTAGTGAGGACCTTTGTGACTGAACACATGCGCGAGATCAAGAAATGCTATTATCGCATTCCTTTGAAGTGAAAAGGGGATTAAACTGAAATATTGCTTAACCAAGGCTTCAAGAGTCAGAAGACTCGAGCAAGTCCCTCGAGTTCAGGAGATGATGGATCTTTGAAAGAGGACGGTCGACATTGTAGCTACAAATGGAACAATACACGTGTTTAAAGGACGTCACCCCAATAGATCGGGGTAGATCATTAGTGTCATGACCACTTGTCAAGTTTTCAGACAAGGTTATGTCGGTCTTATGCTATGGGACGAAAGAAGGAAAGACGAAAACCTAGATATCACAGATTCCAAAACGTCGGAATGGGGATTTTTCCACTAAGGTCAAGCTGGACTCGATTCCGATATCTAAAGACGCCGTATGGAATGACACTTGTGCAGAGACATGAGTTGTGGAAGCAAGTGAAGGCGCAAATGCAAGAACTTATTGATAAGATTTCATTAGAATTAGTGAAATGATATGGGGAACTCCGAATGTTATGTGGAACTTTTGATTTGAATCTCATATTTATTTATTTCTTGAACTCTTGATTTAAAGTTGTTATGAGAACACCAGAATTGTTGTGAAAAAGACCGACAATTCTCTCCATTTAAACATCGATAAACGTGAGTTGAACAAGATAATGGTGAAGGACAAGTAGTCCTTACAACGAATGGATGATCTACTCGATTGGTTACCAGGGTCGGTAGTCTCTTATGAGAATGATTTAAGGTCTGATTGTCACCAATTGAAAATCCGAGTCTAGGATGTTGCAAATACAACATTCTGGACAAACCACTGCTAACCTACTCCGGAAGACAAAAAGGTTTTGAGCAAGACAAGTCTTAGAAGAGTTGTAAGAATTAAGAGGCGAGTTTTTGGGCAATTGTTTTGAAATTGCCTTGGTATATGTGATGGGTTTGAAGAGGACAAGTGATTCTCCAAGACAAGTCTTGATTGAGTATTGAGTAACGAGGTAAAAGTAATAACATACGTGTCTCGTTGTAGAAGTGGGGTGAAGTAAAGTACTTCCTCGATTACTTGGAACTCGCAACAAGTATTGAGAAAACATAACGTCAAAGTTTGGTTTGAGAAGAACCACAACCCACGTAGTAAATTGGAAATCCGATCTTCTTTGTTAGAGGCAATAAAAGAGAAACATAATGGAAATATTGCCTTGAGAAAGACCCGAGAAGGAAGTTAAATTTCCTATATAACGGACCTTTTCGAGATCTTAGCGCGAGTTGAGATAGTGGGTTACCGCTTGGCGGGGCCGCACAGAGTAGAAGGTGTTCACCGGTGTTTCAAGAGTATCAGTCGATAGAGTACATACATGACTCGAGACATGTTGTCAGTCATGATGGCCTAGTGACAAACGAGGAACCGAAGAGGCTAACTGGGAGACGGAGGGTAGTATCTTTAATTGAGTTTTACGCGGATCTAGTAGCATCGATAGAATCAACGGGTTATACATAGTTCCCCCTTGGTTGCGTTATGTGCACATGTGATGTTATGTGTAGTTGTGCCCTGTACGGGAATATGTGCTATATGACTTGACATATCTCGCAATGGTAGTTCGAGTAGTTTGTGTACATAGATTAGAAGGTTTCAGCATTCTTAGCGTGAGGGTTCATACCTCGGCCTTAAGGGCCGAGAAGTTCAGCGTGTGGCAAGTTTCGGGACAAAACTTATTTTTAGGGGGATCTGATGTAACGCCCCGAATTTTAGGAGCGTTTGCGAGATCTACTTTTTCCGGCTTTGATCCATATATTTATTTACCGTATTATATTTTATTTTTGGAAAGGTTCGAAAATACTTTCCGATCCGGAAATACTTTTCGATCCGGAAATACTTTCCGATCCGAAAATTTCGCTCCGACTAATTTGTAATAACAAGATATTTCCGTTGGTTTAGTTATTTAATTATTTAAATTTCCGTCAAGATGGGCCAGCCGGGCCCGTCAAGACAAGCCTTGGCCCAAAAAAAAAAGAAAGAGGCAGTTGAGGTTCTGTTAACTTCTTTAACCCTAGCCGCACCTCTTTCTGGCCTCCTCTCCCGCAGCTGTTATCCACAACCTTTTCACGCTAATCCTCCTTCGCTATTGAAACCGGCGCCCTTTGAGTTCGAAACCGATGCCGGACCTGCTTCGTCTTCCGTTTGTCAGCCGTCGTCTCCCACCTTCCCCATCTTCTTCTGTTACTGCCGGACCCAACCATCTCCGACCTGGTCTCCTCTGCGCGATCGGAAAGTAGAGCACGCCCGTCGACACATCACCGCTCCACGCCGGTCACACCTACTCTGTCGAGGAAGCGAGCACTCCGGGCTTCGACCTATCCTCCAGTCCGTCGAAGAAGCCGGTGCTCCATTCCCTCCGACCTTCTCCAACAGCCGCCAAGGAAGCCAACGTTCTCCCCTCTCCCTTTTGCAAGAGCCCAGGAAGGTTTCCGTCACTGCGCCTTGGCCGTCGAGGGCTCTGTTGTTGCACATTGGCCGCCGAGAACAGCAACGGGGGAGTGCCGCCGAAGACAACCAAGTCCGCCGCCTCCTTCTTCTTTCCGGCAATTATGGGAGGTTTGTTTTTAAAAAGAGTGTGAGTTGATTACTGAGCTTCTGCATCCCAATTTATGGATTCATGTGTGGAGAGTAGTGATTATGCTGTGTGTGGTCTAGAGGAATGCAACAAGATCTTTAATATTGATGGTATCATTGTATATGTGTAAAATTATTTCGATTGATTGGTTTTGTAATTAAGAAAGAGCTATTCTTAAACTTGTTGATGGATTAGAGCAGTACGACAGGACTATACCGAAATAAAAGACTGAAGTAGAGCTGCAACGGTATTGAGTTGTTGTGATTATTTTGATGGCCCTGAAAATAAAAAGCCTAAACTGGTTGGAATTGATGTTAGTAGTTTGGCTCATTTGGGACCTTTTTAATTAATTGATGGAACGGGCAGAAAACAATACCCATACTCATGAGTTAGTAGGATAGTACTTTGCCAATAAAGTAGATCCTATGAATTGTTCTTTTTGATGATCTCCTAGTTGAATTGTTTTTATTAACTCATAACCCAAACCTATCTCATGGCTGCATACTTTAAGTTTGTCCTACCAATGTGTTTGACTTGTTATCCGAGATATAACAACGGCCTTATAGATGTTTGAGTAGTTTCGACTTTTAGTCAAAGGAAAAGGAGTAGAGTTTATGTACCTTACTAGGGCCTATATGGTTTTCCGAAGCCATGAGTAAAATTGTCTTTTACACCAATGGGTCTAGTTGATGTTCTTTTTTTAGATGATCTGGTTAACTTAGAAGTTAGAAACTTCTAAGATTGTGGATACAAGATTGATCCAAAAATTTTCTATTATCATTAGGGGTTGAGATCTTATTCTTGCATAATCGAGTAGTAGCTTTATCAGGACTTTGAGAGTCGATTCATGTAAGTCTCCGGACTTACTTAACTCGTATTCTTTATATTAGCATTGATGTGTGTTGGGTGGTGTGTGTTTACTGTTTATGTTATAACAACGGAACCGGAAATAGGATTACCGACCTTTATATTATTTTGGCCCAAGTGTATGATAACGGGCGGTGACATCATCTGCCTAGCTCTTGCGAGAGTCTAAGAGGTTCTCGGCAACTAGCCGTGCTGGTTAGACGGTCGGAGGCATCCGTACCGTTCCATGCCGGAAATAGGGACCGAGGCGGGACCACGGTGGTCTCGTGTCACAAATCTAAGTTGAATTAAAACGGGATATGACTTAATCATAATAAAGATAATAAACCGGATTGGTGTGCTTTTGAGTATGTTGTGTGTTTATGATGTTTTGCTTGTGTTTGTGCCTTTCCCATTTATTCTAATGCTTCGAATATAAGCTAACGGTTTTATACCGAATGTGGTAGATTGCCTTGCAGGTTAAGAATGCGGCCGAGAGATCCGGAAGGGTGGGCAGCCGGGGTCCGTACATTTTAGGAAGGGTTTATGAGTTGGAGTCGAGTTATGTTTTTCCTTTGGTTTGCATTTTGTATGCCGCGTGTTTGGCATTGTGGTTTTGAGTTGTATCTCGGCTGAAGTTTGTTGTTGCGTTCTTTCGGGTTTCTTATCATTTGCATTATAAACGTTTTCGAGTTTTTGAGCCTTTATTTGTGCCATGTTGGAAAGGTCCGGTGAGATTGTTGTCAGGCTAAGGGTCGGGACCCATTGTGATGTCTCAACCCGTAGCATTCCGAATCCCGCGGATTCGGGGTGTTACATTGAGTGTGTGTTGTGGTTGTGTGTGTGCATATGTGTGTTGCATTTATTACCTAATTGGACTAGGATGATCCTACATTCATATTATTGGCCCAAGTGTATGATAACGGGCAATGATGACTTGTCTAGCCCATAATTAGGAGGCTAGGGAGGTTCTCGGCGACCACACCTCCAGGTGGTGATGATTACACCATTCCAAACGTGAGGGGAAAGGGGGTAGAGGCGTTGGGAGTTTACTCCGCAAGTCACAAGGAAATGAATTAGTAATAGTATAACTTAATTAAAGATAATAAAGGGCTGTGTGTGTTAAATTGTATGATATGATATTATAATATGATACATGTGCTACGACTTCATTCTTATCTATGATATATTAGCTAAAGTTTATACCGTGTTGTAGATCTTTTGCAAGATAGGAAGACTGCAGAGTGAGTCAGATGGGTGATCAGCCAAGGGCTTCCGTACACTAGGTTGTGCGAGGGTTATGAGATCTTTTTATACAATTTTGTATGGTGTTGCCATTTTGTACTCGGCTATGTTTTGTAAACCTTTTGATGTATATATTTAATACAGTTTTATGTATTTGCTTTTACTCATATGTGCCTTCTTGTAAGATCCAGTGAACTTGTTGTCAGGCTAGTGTCAGGATCCACTGTGAGATCTTAGCCCAAAAGCGCTCCGAGTCCCACGGATTTGGGGTGTTTCAAAGTTGGTATAAGAGCCTTAGGTTGACAACAATGGCACTTGAAATCTGCAATAAAGGTGGAGTAGATAAATAAACAAAACCTGAAAGTTTTTTCAATTCCATTCTCTAGTGAGAATTTTTTCAATTCCTATGCTCTCAAAACAATCCTCATCAATCTTTCCAGAGACAATTTGTGTCTCCTCATCAGCATTCACAATGGAGAAATATTGAAAGTATTTAGGGACGAGATTGGCATAAGGAAGAGGAGTGTCATTGGTGAAATTTATCATGTGAAGCATATGGTTTAGGATAAGGCTATGGAGGTCGACATCTAAACCGTTCAATACGTGATACAACAACTCAAAAGACTGAGCAATCAGCAAATCCATTCATTTTGATCTCGGAACAACACATCTCACAAGCACAACAAAAAGAATTCCAACTTTTAAGGTGAGAGATGTTTAGGTTGGCTAGAAAGAGGAGTTAGGTAGAAGGAATTGTTCTTTGGCCAACATGACAGATTTGGTCTCGGAGGGTGGTCGTATGAGGTGGAGGAGGGAAGCCCTAATATCTTAGCAATAACCGAAGAGGAAAGGTAATAGATTGACCTCTTACAACCGATTCCAGGGAAGCTTCCCTCTTTCTCCCCTTGCTATGAGATCCAAATAGAACAGTCGGGTCAGTCTTGTAAACCCGATTTCTCCTGGATTTAAGTATTTCCAAATAGAGCATCCTTTGAGCAAAGTGATGCATGGTAGACTAAGGGAGTGAAGAAATTCCAGATCAACCGACTAGCACATGAAGAGAGGTCGGTCTTTGAACCCGTTGAGCCAGGTGCCTACTGTAGTGTGATTTGTGAACCAGTTTGTAGGCATACCGGTCTGAGCACATATGTCGATGATTGCCGGTGGAGAGGGAGAATCCAAATATGAGGAGATGTGAACCACTCTCTCTGTTGATGGTCCAGGAGTTGATTGCCTGGAGCATTTTGAAATGGGAGATGTAGCGTCACCAGTTGATTGAAGTGGGTGCCATGATGTGTTTGTGAGAGAATTTTTGAAAATTTTAAGAGTAAAGCAAGGGTACTGTAAAACGTTGAAGAAGGAAAGAGATAAAGGAAGAGGGAGGATTGTATTTAAAGGACAATTCAATTTATGGCTTGTCAAGATCTTGAGAGAATCAAGACCTTGAAAACCGAAATTGGATTGCATGCTATCCTAATAAATCACAACCACTTTTCAAAAATATTAGAAATTTGAAAACAAAATCTTTTTAAATCATTCTAAAAATCCTTCTTTAAAATAATTTAATGACCAATTATCTAAAAAATTATGTCATTCAAACCTCTTTTGAAATCGTTTGTAATCTAAGAGGAAGAAAATTCCTTGGATTTAATGACCAATGTTCGCTCAAAAAGTGTGTGCGTCAAAGTCTTAAATTTATATCTAGAACTCAAAGCAAAGCGAACCCGCAGTGTAGGGATCAACTGTAGTGAGGTAAGAATTCCAGAGTCGAACTCAGGGATTTGGTGAGAGTAAATTCAATTTCAATTATCTAGCGAAAATGCAAAAAGCTTTTGTGATCAAATAAGGTTAAAATGATTCCAAGGATTCAAGTATCCGATTTCGGCTTTCGATTTAAGACACTTCTATAGATATAAGGACAGAGTTTATATTGCCAAGAGTATGTGTTCAAAGGTAGGTATCGTACGGTGAAGTTCCGAAACCTATTTATCTAGTCCAAAGGTTCTCTCTATAAGGGTTGTTGAGGTTGCAGTATAGAAAGATGTAAAGACAAGAATTATGTTCAAACTAACTATCTAAAACCCCAGGATATGACTCTCCAAATTAAAGAATAGAAAGCACATTTAAAATCTTAATAAAGGATGTTGAGTCTCTCTATTACCAAAATCTTGTAATCTTAATCTATTAAATGTAGAATCAAGTTTGAAGTCTCTTCACACACTCAATTAGAGGTTAAAAAGGTTAAACAAGGTTAGGATTTAGGCAAGGATTAGTTTTGGTTAAATATTAATTCAATTAAAGTTCGCCAGAAGAATAAATCGGGCTGTTCATCATCAAATCGGCCGATTTACTCAAGAACACCCCGATTTTCCTGTTATCGAAAAACTAAAATCTAAACTCTCAGGGTCCTAATGTGTAAATGAGTTCAGTCTATCATCATCTAAGCCTTAATCATCAACTATTCTCCCCAGAATCACAATAGTTTTAGCCAACCATTTTCAAAATCGAATCAAATTAAAGATTGAGTAAAATATCGCAAATAAACCGAATCTTGAATAAAAACTCAATAACCTTCAAATCTGCAAACAATTCTCGAAACTGATCAATGTATCTCTTAAGTAACTCAAATTCGTGTTCAAAAACCACAATTACTTCAATGGACAAAGAAATCTCACAGACAATGATCAAGATTGACTTTCCGGCTAAAGTCCTTCAATCCTTCTCCAAGAATCTTCAATCTCTCTCCAACGTGTAAAGATATCCCGCTGCGGACGTCCCGTTTTCGTTCCCAGGGTTCCAATCTATAGTTTCTTGCTAATGGGCCGTTTGGCAAAACTCTCCTCTAGCCCAAAGGAATTGGGCTTTGTGTCGTCTTATCATTTGGCCGAAAAACAAAGGAAATCGGCCTAGTCGATTTATACACAAAATCGTTCGATTTCTAGAGAAGAAAATCGTCCAATTTATATGTATAATGGCACGGTTTTCTTCAACAGAAAGTGCTCTTCTTTTGGCTCGTCTTCTATGCTTCTCCTTTGCAACTCCTTAGCTCTTTGTGATCCATCTAAGACTCCTTTAGCTTCTCTAACGTCCTTGGATGCTCCTTGCTCCACTTTTGCTTTCAATTCCACTCAATTTACCTATAATTCATCAAAAACTCGTGGAGACCTCTATTTCCGACAAATGGTTGAATGGAACATAAAAGGCACACAAAACCTCTCTAAATGCAAGGTAAACTGAGACAATCTTCTACAATATGCATGAATATAATGGTATATAATTCATGTCATCAAAATACCCCATACTTGCCCCTTACTTGTCCCTAAGCAAGACTCAAATTTAGAATACAAGATGTCATGGATTATATATGTATGAAAACTCAAAAACTTTTCTTTTGATAGTGCTTCTTCTTATTGGATCACCCTCAAAGTGATATTTCAAGGCATAGGAAGGCAAAGTGTGTATCAATGATAACTATAAGATGAACTAACTCTCTTTTCTTTCTTGAAAACACAAATAAAGGACATGATAAAGATGTAGAAGTAATCAAAGTCAAACAAATCTAAGCCATGAAGCCCTAAACACATGCATAAAAGTCTCAAGGTCTTCTAATCAAAGGAAAGGTCCAAGAAATGTATTAGGGGAAGGAATTCTTTTTGGCAATTGTGGTGCTAATCCGGGAAAGAGGAAAAACATAATACCTTCAAAATTTTACTTCACCGCACATGCTTTGCATGTAGAAAGCTTTGCTTCCTTTATACTTTACTTTTTGAGAGTATGGACAGCGGTGCACAAAAACCGAAGCCTAGGAGATCGGTGTTTCTCAATTTCGAGATGCCTCAAACCCTTGATGCACATACCATATCCCGTTAGGACTTGTCGTTCAATTGGACTTTGGCAAGACACAAACACCCGGCTATGTGAATGGTGCCGAGTTACTCATCCTCATGTTCAACGTCCCCAAGCTTATGAATTGCTACACTTTCATTTAATACATTTTCTTTGACCCTCCCACATCAAACATGCCTTTTTTCTATCACTTATCCTAATTCCCGGATGGTAAAAGGAGGTTTACATATTTCATTGAGGGGCTAGCATGATCAAGATATGAGAAAAGGAGAGAAGTGAATTGCCTTAGTCATCCTTATATGATGTAAAAGAACTTGCAATATAGCTTCGACTATTATTTCATTCTCTTATTAAAACATCTAAATCATGTAACTTATTCATGTGTTCAAGTAACAAAAGTAAGCTCATTCATGCTATGATTAACATCTCAACACAACAAAGCTATCTTTTTGCCTATCCACATACATATTTCTCATCATAGAGGTCATTTCCATCATAAGAAGCACAAAAAATTTTGAAAATTCATAGAATTTGAAAAAGATCATGCAAATGCAAGTGTCATAATGGAATGCAAGTAGTGCAAGAGTTATTACAAGCCAAATCATCAAGAGTAGGGTAAAGTGCATAAAGTGCTAAGATGAAACAAAAGGTATTGTAAGTACCCCCACCCCATACTTAACATCCACATTGTCCCCAATGTGAAAGTCAAGCATAAGATAGAGAAAAATACTTACAATGTAAAAGAAGTGGAAGCTCAATCCTTTGTCGGTGGTGGAGGTGGTGGATAAGGATACATCGGTGCACTAGGATCGTAGAAGTGACCGAACTGATGGAAGTATTAGTCTCTCATCTGGCCAACGTAGGATGAATGCCTAGCATCCGTCTCCTGCCTGTAGTTCCTAAACTGAGTGTTCAAGGTGTCATAGTCGGTGTGGAGAGCGTGATAGTCGGTGCTAAGGCTCTGGAAGCTAGAAACTAGCTCCCTAAAGTGACGGGGAGGTCGACGTCCTCGTCCATATCCTGGGGCACGTGCATATGAGCGGCGAGGTGGATGCATGTCATCCTCCGTCTCCTCATCACCTCTACTAGTCCTGCTAGGTCCTCCACCATGAGTGTCGGTGTCCATGGCATCCGTAGCATGACCGTTATGAGTGTCACTCTCAAACTCGAGCATGGTCTCCTGGCCTCCATCCTCATCCTCCTCAGTGTCACCTGCATCATCATCATAATATAAAGGAGGAGATATCTCCTCAAGCATCAACTGAAATGTCTCCTTCCAGTTCCTCTTGCTCCGAATAGTATATTCGGGCTTCCAGATGATCTCGGATGGCTTCTTCTTTGGATCCTTGTGCCATGGCATGGGCACATGAAGGGTTCCTCTCCCTCGAGGAATCAAAACCTCGAGTAACCAATCTCTGTGAACCTAAAGGTAGGGCACTCTCAGCTAGAGTGCATCCCGAGAAGTCTAATCCCAACGCCTTAGCCACATGAGTGACAAGGCCTCCAGCACAAATGTTGCCCTTAGCTTTGTTGGCTATCTTTCCTAGATAGTCAGCAAGCATGGAGGAAATGTCGGGGACGGTGGTGGATGTCATACAGTATAGAATAAAAAGCTCATCAACCTTGAGCTTTTGTGGAGTCTCTGTCCGGGCGAATAAGCTCTCACTAAGGATCCGATGTACTACCTTAAAGGAAAGGTTGTACATGCTAGTCTCTTTTTAATTCCCGGGTCTCCACTTGTCCCCACCATACTCTTTCACTGAAATGGTCTCCCAGAAGGCACTAGCACTAACACCTCTAGAAAATGTGCCTGCATTTGAATAAGAAAAACCGAACAAGTCTCCAAAAGTATCAATAGACATAGATCTTGGCTCATAAGGCGGAAGGCAACCATCCTTTCTCTAGGATCATGCTCGAATGTACTAAGGAACTCTAGGGTGATCTCGGTATATGCATCCTCTCTAATCATAGCAAACTGTCTCAGCCCAACTCTATCGAGCATCATATCCACATCCTCTCGAACAAACAAGGAATCTAGATCATCTAACACAATGTAGCGAGGAGGGGTGAATGGGCGATCTAGGATACGCTCATATCTTTTCTTGTGTTTGGATAGGGGAGGGGGAAGCTTAGGAATGTTTTGAGATGGTGGTGGAGGTGGGGGAGGGGCTTTGGAAGAAGATCCCTTCTTCTTCACCGTATTTCTAGTTATTCTCTTCACAATATCCAATTCTGCAGCAAAAAATCGCCTTGTTCTTCACAAAAATCGGACGATTTTTCTGGGTTAGGTCGATTTTTCTGTCGATTTCTACGATTCTCACAATTCTGTAAAGTTCTGTCTCAACAATCACCACATACAGTTCCCTATAGTGATTCCTAAGCAAACTCCTCTATCAATTTCAGCAAGCAAACACTTCCTAAGCAAGATTCAAATTCGAATGAGAAACTTAGGTTTTGGAATGAAAAACCTGAATTCCGTATGGAAGAGTCGATTGCCGTGCTTGTTGTTGCTAGATCCTTGTTCCTTGTTGAAAATGCTTCAATTTGGGGCCAAGAATCATTCAAAATGATTAAGGAATGAGGATTGTAGGGTATGGGCGATTTTCGGAGTTCTTGAGAGAGAGAAATCGAGAGTGGAAGTGTTTGGAATGAGGGAATCGAGTGTTTAAGTCTTTATATAGGGTTGAGAAATTGTGAAGAAAATCGGACGGTTTTCAGGGTCGATTTAATCGTCGGGGCGATTTTTCTCTCATTTTCTCTGAACATATGGAAAATCGGACGATTTTTCTAGGCAGGTCGATTTTTCTTTCTGTTGTCAAAAATCGACTTGCTTTGTTCCTGAATCGAACGATTAACTTAATGCAACTCGATTTCCTTCCTTGTTCTTCATGGAAATTGAAGATTTAACTGATTTATGCTCCCTTTCTCCATGGATCTCTCAATTTGGACCTAATTTCCTGCGATTAATGACACGACAAACCAAGAGTGCATCGAGGAACAAATAAAAAGCGAAAACAAAGAAACAAAGCAACTAATATACTCTAACTAAGTGATGAAAGGAGGGAAAAAAAACTATACTATCATGGGTTGCCTCCCAAGAAGCGCTTGATTTATCTTCTTTAGCTAGACGGTGTATGGTTTGTGTTCAATGGAGGAGGATAGGAGCTATCTCCTCGACCGGGGCTTCCGGTGTGTATTTCTTCAACCGTTGGCCATTAACCTTGAAACTTCCGCTTTGTTCACCCCATATTTCAACTGCACCATGGGGAAAAATTTGTTTAATTACATAAGGTCCTGTCCAACGGGATTTAAGCTTACTTGGAAACAGACGAAGCCTCGAGTTGAATAGAAGGACTTGATCTCCCTCTTTCAGATCTTTTGGAATGATATGCTTATCATGCCAACGCTTTGTCCGTTCCTTGTAGATCTTTGCGTTCTCATACGCATTTAGCCGGATCTCATCCAACTCATTGATGTCTAAGAGCCGCTTCTCTCCGGCTTCTTTCATGTCAAAGTTGAGCCACTTAATAGCCCAATATGCTTTATGCTCTAGCTCTACAGGAAGATTACAAGATTTACCATAGACAAGATTATATGGAGTCGTACCTATTGGTGTCTTGAAGGCTGTCCTGTACGCCCATAGTGCATCTTCAAGCTTCATTGACCAATCTTTCCTCGTTTTAGAGACGGTTTTCTCTAAAATTCCCTTGATTTCTCTATTGGATATCTCAACTTGTCCGCTAGTTTGCGGATGGTAAGGTGTAGCTATCTTATGGGTCACCCCATACTTAGCCAATAGAGTCTCAAATCGACAGGCTGTGAAATGCGTTCCTCCGTCACTAATGATGGTTCGGGGAGTTCCGAACCTTGGGAAGATCGTTCTATTGAAGAACTTCACCACTACCATTGCATCATTAGTAGGAGAAGTGATTGCCTCTACCCATCTTGAGACATAGTCTACGGCAAGAAGTATATATTGGTTCCAACATGATGATGGGAAGGGTCCCATAAAATCGACGCCCCATACATCGAAGATTTCTATTTCTTGTATGTTATTGAGAGGCATCTCATTCCTCCTTTATGTATTACCTGTCCTTTGACAAGCATCACAAGCAACAACAAACTTTTGCACATCTTTGAAAAGTGTAGGCCAAAAGAAGCTGGAACGAAGTACCTTAGCACAAGTTTTGTTGGAACTAGCATGTCCGCCACATGGTAGGGTATGGCAATGGCGGATGACACTATCCACCTCATCTTCAGGGATACATCTCCTGTATATGCCATCGGGACCTCGTTTGAATAGAAGAGGTTCACTCCAATAGAAATGCCGGACGTCTCTAAAGAATTTCTTCTTTTGAGCATATGAAAGTCCGGGTGGAATCTCCTGACAAACAATGAAATTCACAATGTCAGCAAACCATGGATCATTACCTTTTGAGATGTGTTGAAGACACTCTTCGATCTCATGTAGTTGCTCGTCAGGGAATGAGTCGTCTATAGGAAGTTCATCCGTCTCGTCGGTGAGTTGCGGAAGACGACTAAGATGATCGGCAACGGAGTTTTCCGATCCTTTCTTATCACGAATTTCCAAATCGAACTCTTGTAAGAGTAAGATCCATCTTAGAAGCCTTGGCTTCACATCCTTCTTCGTGAATAAGTATCGAATTGCGGAATGGTCCGCATAGACTATCACCTTTGCACCTACAAGATAGGAACGAAATTTTTCAAAAGCGTATAGTACGGCTAAAAGTTCCTTTTCTGTGGTTGCATAATTATATTGAGCTTCATCTAGCGTTTTGCTAGCATAGTAGATGGCATGAGTGCGACCATCTTTCTTCTGTCCAAGTACGGCTCCTATAGCGACGTCGCTTGCGTCGCACATAACCTCGAAAGGAAGAGTCCAATCGGGTGGTTGAATGATTGGTGCTGAAACCAAAGCTTCTTTGATCCTGCAAAAAGCATCTAAACAATCTTTCTAAAATTCGAAAGTTGCGTCTTTCATCAAAAGATTAGTTAAGGGTTTTGAAATCTTAGAAAAATCCTTTATGAATCTCCTATAGAAGCCTGCATGCCCTAAGAAACTTCTAATTCCTTTCACAGAAGAAGGGGGAGGTAGCTTCTCAATGGTTTCTATCTTTGCTCTATCAACCTCTATTCCCCTTTGTGATACTAGATGACCTAACACAATCCCTTCGGTGACCATGAAATGACACTTTTCCCAGTTTAAGACTAAGTTAGTGTCCTCACATCTATTAAGAACTAGTGAAAGGTTATAGAGACAGTTATCAAAGGAAGAACCATATACCGAAAAGTCGTCCATGAAGACTTCCATGATATTTTCTACGTATTCGGAGAAGATTGCCATCATACACCTTTGGAAGGTGGCTGGAGCATTGCATAGACCGAATGGCATTCTTCTATAAGCAAACATACCCCAAGGGCACGTAAAGTCGTCTTCTCTTGATTATCTGGATGAATTGGAATTTGAAAGAAACCGCTATATCCATCTAGATAACAAAAGTAAGAATGTTGGGCTAACCTTTCCAACATTTGATCAATAAAAGGAAGGGGGAAGTGGTCCTTCCTAGTGGCCACGTTCAGTTTGCGGTAGTCGATGCACATTCGTCACCCTGTAACTGTCCGTGTGGGGATAAGTTCGTTATTTTTGTTGGCAACAACGGTAATGCCTCCTTTCTTTGGTACTACCTGTACTGGACTCACCCATTTGCTATTGGAAATAGGAAAGATGATACCTGCATCAAGTAGCTTAAGGATTTCTTTCTTCACGACCTCTTTCATTGCCGGATTTAACCGTCTTTGAGGTTGGCGTGAAGGCTTGTAATCCTCTTCCATTAGAATTTTGTGCATACATAGGGAATGTTTTATTCCTACTAAATGATCAATAGTATAACCTAATGCTCTCCTATGTTGCTTCAGAACATGCATAAGTTTCTCTAGTTTAACATCATTCAGTTTCGCATTGACTATGACCGGATATGTGGAATTAATGCCAAGAAATGCGTACCTTAAATGCGTGGGGAGTGGCTTCAATTCTAATGATGGAGGTGCCTTGATTGGTGATGATTCGTGGCCTTCGGATGTTGTGGGGGAGGTCTCTAGAGGTGGGGGTGATGTATCATTAGAGTCGAGAACAGCTGCGGTGAAGTTTGGAGAATCCAAAAAATTTCCCACTGGATCGACCTCCCCTGAAGTAAATCGGTCGATCTGAGGCACGATTTTTATTTCTGTTGTCAAAAATCGGGTTGCCTTTTCAAAAATCGGACGATTTAGTTTATGCAGGTCGATTTTCTTCACAGTTTCCGGAGTTAATTCTAGTTCTTCAAATCTTGTTCCTAGTTCTTCCTCCATATCATCTAATGCTTTCACATCCTCATTACAATCATGTTCCACTCCTTCCTCCATGATGCTCATACTAAGAACCTTTTGAAGAGGGTCTTTCATTAAGATTGATCTTACTACCTCTCTAGACTCTTCTTCATAAAAAATATCAAAGACATCGTCTCTCAAGGCTGACTCTTTGATTAAGGAAGAGAGTATGAATTCCACCTTCTCTTCACCTATATGGAAAGATAGCTGGCCATTCTTACAATCGACCATGCATCCGGATGTTGCAAGGAATGGTCTCCCAAGAATGATGGGAACGGGATAATCTGCAAGGATGTCAAGAACGACAAAATCTATAGGAATGTAAAACTTACCGAGTTTTACCGGAATGTCTTCTAATATCCCAACCGGCTTAGTGGTGGAACGATCAGCCATGTAGAGTGTGATCTTCACCGGTCTAGGCTCTCCTAGACCAACTGCTTTGCATAGAGCAAGTGGTATGATACTCACACTTGCTCCAAGGTCGCAAATTGCATCATAAGTAGTCTCTCCCAAAGTGATGGGTATGCAAAAGGATCCTGGATCACGGAGCTTAGGTGGCATATTCTCCGTCATAGTCTTGATGAGTTCGGATGACTCCATACTCATCTTGACTTCTCCGATGTCTTCCAATTTCCTCTTGTTAGAGAGGATCTCCTTGAGGAATTTCCCATAAGCTAGCATACCTAGAATTGCATCCATAAAAGGTATATTAATATGCAGCTTACTCATAAGTTCAACAAACTTACCAAAGTGTTTATCTAGGCGTGCACGCGCTCTAGATTGAGGAAAAGGTAGAGGTGGTTAGTAGGCGGGAGGAGGAACATAGACATCTTCCTTCTCTTTTCCCTCTCCTACTTTAGTGGTGGTTTCAACTACTTTAGGTTGAGGATCGGTAGTTGTAATGCCACTCCTAGTAGTGATCGCCATAACCCTTCCCTTTGGGTTATCTTCCGTCTTCCCGGGAAGTTTCCCTTGGTCTCTTGGAACCTCTCCGGCCTTGTTAAATACTTGGCTTTCCAAAGCTTTGTGAGCTTTATCAACCGAAGTTATATAGCTCTCCAACCCTTGTAGTTTGCCTAGGATCGTCTCTAGCATGGGATCGGGTTTGTTTGATCTGCTTGATTGTTCCTGGCTTGTTAAAGGAGTAGAAGAAGATGGAGATGTTAGAGCCTTTTCAGCATGAGAATAAGGATTACCTGGATTTTGCTGATTTGACCTCCAATTGTTGTTATTGGAGTTCCTGCTGTTATTGTTCCAATTGGAGTTCCGGTTGTTATTGTTGTTGTTATTCCAATTGGAATTTTGGTTATCACCCCTTTGATTGTTGTCCCTTCCCATGTAGTTGGCTTCTTGCTCCTTAGTCTTTTGAAGACTTATTTTGAGCACTTCCCTCAACTCTTTGATCTCATTATTGAGGAAGAATATTTGTGTTTGAGCAGCTTGGTTCAACTTAGCTCCCGGATCACCTTGATTCTGGCTATTTGAGTCCACCTTCCGGTGGGAATACTTCTCAATCACTTGGGCTTGCTTCTCAATGAAGTCCCAAGCGTCATCCTCTCTCATGTCCATGAATGTGCCACAAGAGAGAGATTGAAGGTTGAATTGTGTTTCCACATCCAATCCCTTATAGTAAATCTCCAATAATTCCAGTTTTGAAATGTCATGGTGTGGGCAATCCAACAAGAGATCCTAAAACCTTTCCCAAGATTGAAACAAGCTTTCGTTAGGTTTCATAGAAAAAGCATTTATCTTACCTCTCAATTCCGCCGTTTTGGATGGCGGAAAGAACTTGGTGAGGAATTCCGAAGATAATTCCTCCCATGTAGCCAGCTTTGCAGCTGGAAGTGTTTGGTACCAAGCTAGAGCCTTGTCCTTCAAAGAAAAGAAGAACGGTTTGATCTTGTAATTGCTTGTAGTAGCCTTCTTCGGCTTCATAGTCTCCATGAGAATCTCGAAATTCTACAAGTGTTGATGTGGAGATTCAGTACTTGCTCCGCCATATTGACTTTGGCGAACCATGGTGATGACTTGTGGTGAGAAGCTAAACTCCTGGATGTCTTCAGCTCGGAAATCCACAACTAGACGGCGTGGTTGCTGAATTGGGTCCATCCGTTGCCCCAAAGTTCGGGGTCTATCACCTTCATTAGCAACTCTCACATCCCTAGTTGGGAAGCGAGGAACAACCCGTGGTTTTGGGGTGTTTCGAATAGGACGAAGTAGTGGATCAATCTCCTCAAGCTCCGGCATGTCCGGGTCAAGTTCTTCATCATCGGATGAGTCATTCCTAATGGATTTAGTCGGTGTCTTGACTTTCTTCTTCTTCCGAGATTCAATCAATTCCAACTTCATGTCCAACATCATAGCTCTTAGTTCATCAATCTGAAATTGATGACTCGTTTCAGCATCTAGTCTTGCTTTCTCACTCAACTGAAGTTGACGTTGAGCTTCGTTCAGTTCAGCCTGGAGGTTTTTCTCATTGTTCTCAGCCATTTTCTTTTCCTTCAACTTTCTTCTCAAGGTTTTCTCCAATTCGGGATCGAAAGGAACTAGATCTTTAGTGGATCTAGTCTTTCACATATACCTAAAGAACCTGCAAAGATCACTCAAGTAGACAAACCAAATCACAAGAGCAAGAGCTCTCAAGCTAGACAACCGAAAACCGAATTTGGTCTAGACCAAATCCCCGGCAACGGTGCCAAAAACTTGTTCGCTCAAAAAGTGTGTGCGTCAAAGTCTTAAATTTATTTTTAGAACTCAAAGCAAAGCGAATCCGCAGTGTACGGATCAACTGTAGTGAGGTAAGAATTCCAGAGTCGAACTCGGGGATTTGGTGAGAGTAAATTCAATTTCAATTATCTAGCGAAAATGCAAAAAGCTTTTGTGATCAAATAAGGGTAAAATGATTCCAAGGATTCAAGTATCCGATTTTGGCTTTCGATTCAAGACACTTCTATAGATATAAGGACAGAGTTTATATTGCCAAGATTATGTGTTCAAAGGTAGGTATCGTACGGTGAAGTTCCGAAACCTATTTATCTAGTCCAAAGGTTCTCTCTATAAGGGTTGTTGAGGCTGCAATATAGAAAGATCTAAAGACAAGAATTATGTTCAAACTAACTATCTAAAACCCCAGGATATGACTCTCCAAAGTAAAGAATAGAAAGCACATTTAAAATCTTAATAAAGGATGTTGAGTCTCTCTATTACCCAAATCTTGTAATCTTAATCTATTAAATGTAGAATCAAGTTTGAAGTCTCTTCACACACTCAATTAGAGGTTAAAAAGGTTAAGCAAGGTTAGGATTTAGGCAAGGATTAGTTTTGGTTAAATATTAATTCAATTAAAGTTCGTCAGAAGAATAAATCGGGCTGTTCATCATCAAATCGGCCGATTTACTCAAGAACACCGCGATTTTCCTGTTATCGCAAAACTAAAATCTAAACTCTCAGGGTCCTAATGTGTAAATGAGTTCAGTCTATCATCATCTAAGCCTCAATCATCAACTATTCTCCCCAGAATCACAATGGTTTTAGCCAACCATTTTCAAAATCGAATCAAATTAAAGATTGAGTGAAATATCGCAAATAAACCGAATCTTGAATAAAAACTCAATAACCTTCAAATCTGTAAACAATTCTCGAAACTAATCAATGTATCTCTTAAGTAACTCAAATTCGTGTTCAAAAACCACAATTACTTCAATGGACAAAGAAATCTCACAAACAATGATCAAGATTGACTTTCCGGCTAAAGTCCTTCAATCCTTCTCCAAGAATCTTCAATCTCTCTCCAACGTGTAAAGATTTCCCGCTGCGGACGTCCCGTTTTCGTTCCCAGGGTTCCAACCTATAGTTTCTTACTAATGGGCCGTTTGGCAAAACTCTCCTCTAGCCCAAAAGAATTGGGCTTTGTGTCGTCTTATCATTTGGCCGAAAAACAAAGGAAATCGGCCTAGTCGATTTATACACAAACCCGTTCGATTTCTAGAGAAGAAAATCGTCCGATTTATATGTATAATGGCACGATTTTCTTCAACAGAAAGTGCTCTTCTTTTGGCTCGTCTTCTATGCTTCTCCTTTGCAACTCCTTAGCTCTTTGTGATCCCTCTAAGACTCCTTTAGCTTCTCTAACGTCCTTGGATGCTCCTTGCTCCACTTTTGCTTTCAATTCCACTCCATTTACCTATAATTCATCAAAAACTCGTGTAGACCTCTATTTCCGACAAATGGTTGAGTAGAACATAAAAGGCACACAAAACCTCTCTAAATGCAAGGTAAACTGAGACAACCTTCTACAATATGCATGAATATAATGGTATATAATTCATGTCATCAACCAATTATCTAAAAAATTTTGTCATTCAGATGTCCTGCATGTGAAAATTCCTTGGATTGATCTATTTTATATCGTTGCCTCTGGCTTTGACTAACAAAGTTTTGTCATTCAACCTCTTTTGAAATCGTTTTCAAGGAATACTTGGACAATCTTTCATACCAAGCTCGAAGAGCTTACTTAAGATCATAAAGAGCTTTGTCCAATTTAAAGACATGATCCAATAATCCATCATTTTCAAAACCAAGAGGTTGAGCAACATAGACTTCTTCTTCTAAGAAGTAATTTAGAAAAGCACATTTAACATCCATTTGAAAAAGCTTTGAAGAATCATATAGGTAGAACTGTATAGGTGAATAATAAGGATATAAATACTCTAGAAGGGGGGTTGAATAGAGTATGAGAACTTTTTGCAATATCTTATATCAAGACTTTAAAACTGATTTTAAGGCCTTGAAGTCGATCTGCGCGCCTGGTGACAAAACTGGTTTCAAAGCTTTGAAAGGGATTTCAAGGCCTTGACTTCGAAACTTGCAAAACAACGTTATTCACAATATATGTGATATGAAATGCAGAATTAAAAGATCGACACGGTAATACGTTTATGATGTTCAGCTCTAACAGCCTACGTCTCGGTTCTAGGGTTTCTTTACCCAAGGATCTAACTATCTATTATCTGCTCAATGAGTCCTAGATATAACCTAGAAGAAATCTCCTTCTTCTCTCACTGTAGCCTCAATTCTACGATCTAGTCAACTCTAACATAGCAATAATAGCCTAGTTACTTCATAGAGTAACCCACACTTGAGTATAACACTCTCTAGATATGCCAATAAAGCTCTATTGTTTTTCTCACTCTAGGGATGTAAAGGTTTGTAATCTAAGAGGAAGAAAAACTTTTGGAACAAATGAAGATGTTTGATCTCTTGAAGACTTAGATGTTTCCGTGCAAGCTTCTTGTTGTTCTCTTCAGTCGCCATCTTCATTTATAGTCTTCTATGGAGAACTCTTGTTTCCGTTGTAAGATAGCTGTTGCAACGTTTTTCTTTCTCCATGGAAAACGGTGCTTGGTTTAGACGAAGTAGCCGTTGTAAGATCATCTATCTTCTTCTTCATCTATTCTTCTCTTTGACGTATGTTGAGAATCTTCATCTTCAAGATCTTCTCCTTGAAATATCCGTTGAAGATCTTTGTCGTTGAAGCTCTTAGTTTACACTCTGAGATCTTCCAAGCCGTTGAAAATCTTTGTTGTTGAAGACTTCTTTGTTGAGGGCCGTTGAAGATTTTCCTTAAATCCGAGATCTTTGTGTGGGATCCGTAGGGAAGATCTTCTCTTATCCTCTTGCATCGGTTGTTAAGATCTTTGTGAGATCTGGGTTGTTGTGGCCGAGATCTTCTTTTCAAATTCATTGAAGATCTTCTTGTTGCTGGACACGATCTTCTATTCAAATCTTGATTGAAGATCTTCTTGGATTCCTTTGAGATATTGGAATATCTGTTTTGAAAAGCCTTCAGCCAAATCCTCTTTTGTATTGCTTTTCAAGGCCTCCATGTTTGTCCCTTGAACTGCTTTCCAAGGCCTCTGTTCTTCTCCTTGTAATGAGTTTCAAGGCCTGCGTTATTCCTTTGAATTGCTTTTCAAGGCCTACACACATTTAACAAACACAAACCAAAACATGCAATCTAGAAATACAATCGATATTTGTTAGTTTATAAAACCGCTCATAAATGTTTAAGTCTTCTATTATCCACATAGTGAATTTATAATCAAGGTGGAGTTATCAATCTCCCCCTTGATAGAAGACAAAACAAATATCGTACCTACATTCAATCTTAACAATATACATGCAATAATATCGAAAAAATGCAGAATGTAGAAATATCGGATCAACAACACATTTCATTTCTCCCCTTTGTTTTTCAATAAGGGATAAAAACCATTAAAGTACGGGAGTTTAAAGTTATTACAGACCCACGAGAGTATTTTCAAAAACCAAAAAATAGAGTTTTAAAACGAGCCCCACAAACAGTTTTCAAGGCCTTGAAATCAAAACCAAGGATGCATTGAAATCCATGACAAGGCCTTGAAAGTAATTTCAAGACTTTGAACTTCACTCCTAGTTATCCTCATAAAACTTCTTCCTCCATCTGGATTGGGCTACTTTATTGCTGATGTCATTGATTTCAGCTTCGAATCTTCGTTTCCTTTTAGCAATCCGATATTCCTTGACCACAACATATTCCTCAGTAGTTAGAACAATAGGTTAGACATGCGTGGGGTAGATGATATGTTTGTTCTACACACTGCATTTGTAGTTCATGAGCGCATTCTCCACCGTTTCTTGAGTATGCTGTGCAACGTCTCTAGTAAGGGGCATGATCTTGCTAGTGGTGGTAAGGGTAAGAGCGTTCAACAAGTACATTTGATTAATCTTCACATACATCACCAACATAACCTAATGGATTGCATCCATTCTTCTTATCATATCCAACTGAATGTTGGACATTTCTCTATTTAGAGATTGCAATTCCAGTTCAAAACCCTCCAGCCTGATTTCTAAAACGGAAGGAGCTGAGGGGATGTTCGCCCCTAGAGGTATGTGCAAATAAGCTTTAAATTTATAAAACTAGAATCAAGCAAGCGAACCCGCAGTGTACGGATCGACGTAGTTAAGCAAGAATTCCAAAGTATCGAACACAGGGATTTGAGTGGGAACAAATTCAATTGCAGATTATCAAGCGATTAAATATGAGAGTTTTACAAATATTGGGAAAACAACAATCCTAAAGATCCAAGTATCCAGTTGTGGCAATCGATTCAAGATATACTAATGATATAAAGACAGAGTTGAGATATGCAAAGGTATGCTAATGTAAGGTAATCGTACGGTGAAGTTCCAAAAACCTTATATGACTCACCTACAAGACACTCTCTATACAGGTTGTTGAGGCTTCAATATAGAAAGGTTCTAAAGACAAGAATTAATGTCAAATACCCAAACTTGCAATCCAAGGATCAAGACTAACTTAACCGATTATGGTTATGACACTCACAATCGAGGTAGAGGTTGTTGAGGCTTCACTACCACCTAGAAAAGACAAGTCTAAACTAAATTAAAGCAAATCTTTAACTTTGGATTAAAGTAAAAGCAGGTTCGTAAACTTAAGGGAAATTACGGTTGGATCTTGAGAATCCACGGTCGTGGAACTCAAGAACAGGCCGTAATTTAGGGTGTCGACGATTCTCTCGAACTCTCAGGGTCTAATCTGTTTACGATCGATCTATCATCATCTAAGCCACAACTATCAACCCTTCACCTTAGAATTGTTAAGGGTTTCTAGCCAATAACAGTCATGTTGATATTTATTCAAGAATTGAAAGATAGAAAGATGAAAACTTCCGAAAACTTTCAATAATCTTCAAACCAATCTCAAAGTCACAATCGAGAACGAATATTGTTAATGGATTCAGAATAAAGCAAACAATCACAATCTTAGGAAAGAAGGGAAAACGGGATGTCAATCCGTTTCCCAAATCAAACCTAAACAAGAAGAGAGGTCTTCTTGCAACAATCTTCTAAAAGCTTCGATCTTCCGCTAATCCGGAGATCTCAACAGGAATCTTCACCAAAAAATGCCTAAGCAAAGATAAGCGGGTAATGCAAAACGAGGTGTAAGCCGGCCTATGCGTCGATGATGGAATCTTCCTTTGTCCGTCTTTTTATAGTGCAGGGCAAAATGTCGGCCCGGCCCAATCTTCAAAAGATCGTGGCTTCAAAATGTGGCGAAAAAGATTCGCCAAGATCACGGTCGTGGAAGATTCCACGACCGTAATTTAGAGCGTGGATTATGTCACGGTTTGGATCGTATGTTCCACGACCGTAATAGTTACTGGAATGCATCACACCTCTCTTTGCAGGGTTCCACGGCCGTGGAACTAAACGTGGTTTGTAGTACGGCCGTATTTTAGAGCGTGGTTTAGGGCAAGAACGTGATTCTTCCCTAGCCTCGTGCATTCCTCAAGTTGAACTCCAATTTGCTCCTAATAATGCCCTCAATCCATGGACATATTCAATCAACTCTTCCTTTGCTCGATTCCGTTCGGAAATGACTCTCAATCACCTATATTTCAACATAAAGCTAGTGTAGACATCCATATCGACAATATAGGCAATACTGGCTCACATATGCAATGATGCTGAATCAAAGACTATCAATATGAATCAAATACACTTAGAAAACGTGCCTAAATTATCACAATATTTCATGCTAACAGGGGACTGTAGGGGATGGGGTCATAGCAACAACCTTGCTTTTCAATGCCAAAGCTCCAACAAGAGTCTATTCTACACCTAATCTCTCCAAACATTGCTCATCAATTCTTCTAGTCGACAGTTGCTGATCCTCAGTGGATGTGTCGATGGAAAAGTGAGCAAAAATCTTAGGTAGTAGATTCCCATTAGGTAAGGGAATGAATCGGGTGGAGTTTATTGTGTAGACCATATGGTTCATTATTAGGTCAGGCAGATCAACATCCAATCCAGACATAATCAAGTATAATAGCTCCAGAGTCTGATCAGTCAACAACTCCCTCGAATTAGCTCGAGTAATTACACACCTAACCAATACAGTAAAGATGATTTAGGCGTCTAGGGTTAGGGATGTATGAATCACCTGGCCGGATTTGGATTTTGGTACTACAAATTGCTCTTTTGGAAGCCTAATACTCTTAGATCGAGATGGATGTTGGAGGGAATGATTTATAGGAAGCCCTTAAATTTCACTCAATATAGTAGAGTTAAGATAAATTTGTGTACCTTTAACCATTGTCTCGAGGGTGAGAGTTCCTTTTTCCCTTTTGGTTGAGAGGTTGACATAAAACAACCTTGTGAGCCTGGTGAATTCGATTGAGGACGTTCCAGATGGACCAATTTTTGAGCATATGGAAGCTGAAGCGTTTCAAGAAACTCCATATCAACCAAATCGCACATGCACAGTGGGCGATCATGAAATCCGTCCAACCATGTTCCGGTGGCTTTGAAGTTGATGAACTAGGTGGTTGGTAGCCCGGTGTGCGGTGAAATCTCAACATCCTCTGGAAACTGTTTTCTTCAGAGGTAGAGGATATGTGGGCAAGGTCTGCTCTGAAAGTCGAAGCAAGACGGTTTGAGTTTCTCTTTGTCTTTCTCTTCCGAGCCATGTATGTATTTTTGAGAGAAACCGAAAGATTTTTGGAAGTGAAGTAGGTGGGTGTTGTAAAACGTTGAAGAAGGAAAGAGATAAAGGAGGAGGGAGGATTGTATTTAAAGGAGGCATGTCAAATCACTTTATGGCTTGTCAAGATCCTGAGGGAATCAAGACCTTGAAAACCGAAATTGGCTTGCATGTTATTCTAATAATTCACAACCACTTTTTAAAAAGATTTGAATTTGAAAACAAAATCTTTTGAAATCATTTTAAAAATTCTTCTTTAAAATAATTTAATGATCAATCATCTAAAAATATATTAACCATTAAACTGAAATGTGATATTCAATGTAGCCCTTGAAATCCGTTTCAAGACCTTGGACTGCATTCAAGGCCTTCAAATGGAAAAGTGGGCTGCATTATAAGGAGGAAATAAAACGATTTACTCCCCCTAAATTAATGCTTCCTTGTTCAACATACCAAACTCCAATCTAATAAAATTAAATCGATCTCCAGGTAGAGACTTAGTAAACATATCTGCAATCTACAAGTTAGTCGAGATAAAAGATATCGAAACATCACCTTTTTCAACATGATCACGTATGAAGTGATGCCTTACATCGATATGCTTTGTTCTTGAATGATGTACATGATTTTTAGTACTCGAAATAGCACTAGTATTATCACATTTAATAGGTATACCTTTGAGATCAAAACCAAGATCACGAAGTTGTTGAGCTATCCATAAGATTTGTGCACAACAGGCTCCAACAACTATGTATTCGGCTTCAACTGTGGATAGGGGGACATAACTTTGCTTCTTGGAGTGCCAATTGATTAGGGATGACCCTAACAATTGACAACATCAAGAAGTACTTTTTCTATCGACCTTATATCCTACAAAGTCAACATCTGAATAGCCAACGAGGTGAAACGAGTGTTGACGTGGATACAATAACCTTAAGTCCTTAGTGCCATTCAGATACCAAAATATCCTTTTCACAGCTATCAATGTGACTCTTTGGGATTAACTTGAAATCTTGCACACACTAATATAATGTCAAGTCAACTAGCAGTTATATATAACAAAGAACCGATCATACCTCGATACTCCTTTTGTACAAAACTTTTACCGTTCTTGTCTTGGTCAAGAGAAAGTGTGGAACTCATAGGAGTTTTTGCTACCGTGGATTGATCCATTTTATATTTCTTAATCAAGTTCTTGGTATACTTGCTTTGATTAAGGAGAATTCCTTTCTTTTTTTGTGTGACTTGAAGTCCAAGAAAGAAGTTAACTCTCCCATTAAGCTCATCTCGAATTCCCTACACATAATATCTGAAAATTCCTTGCATAAAGAATCATTAGTAGCACTAAAGAATATATTATCAATATAGATTTGTACTACTTATAAATCGTTGCCTCTTGTTTTGACAAACAAATTTTTGTCATTCAAAACTCTTTTGAAATCGTTTTCAAGGAGATACTTGGACAATCTTTCATACCAAGCTCAAGGAGCTTGTTTAAGACCATAAAGAGCTTTGTCCAATTTAAAAACATGATTCGAAAATTCATCAATTTCAAAATGAGGAGGTTGAGCAACGTAGAATTCTTCTTCTAAGAAGCCATTTAGAAAGGCACATTTAACATCCATTTGAAAAAGCTTTATGTTCATGAAGGATTCAAAAGCAAGTAGCATACGTATAACTTCTAACTTGGAAACCGGAGAAAAAGTCTCCTCATAACTAATACCTTCTTCTTGGTTATATCCTTGAGTTACAAGTCCTGCTTTTTTTCGAATGACCTTGCCATTTTCATCCAACTTGTTTCGAAATACCCATTTTGTTCCAATGACGGATTGTTGCTTAGGTCTTGACATGAGGGTCCAGACTTTGTTTCTCTTGAATTCATTTAGTTCATTTTGTATGGCCATGATCCAATCAGGTTCTTGAAGTGCTTGAACATAGTTCTTGGGCTCTACAAGAGACACGAACGCCAAAAAAGAACACAAGTTATTAACCCTAGATCGGGTTTGAACTCCTGCTTTTGGATCAAAGATCACGTTCTCTGGTGGATGGTATGAAGAATGTTGAAATTTTCTTCTTTTGAAAGTTGGAACAGGTCCTAAAGATTGAGGCTCATTTGCTCGACTAGATTCAGGTACCGCTGCAGTATCGCCTTTGGATCCTATATCAAGGCCTTGAAGTTGGGTTTCAAGGCCTTGGAGTTGGGTTTCAAGGCCTTGAAACTAACTTATGGCAGCGCCGTATGCCGTTTCAAGGTCTTGAAGATGCGTTTCAAGGTCTTGAGATTTTTCCCCGGTATCTTGAATCCGTTCTTGCATATTCTTTTCTTGAACTTTAGGATTTTGAAGTTTAGGTTTGGTAAACCACGTACCAAATACTTTGAAAGAAATTTCTTCATTTTATGCATGCTTACGTGACCAAGTCGTCTATGCCAAATCCTTGGATCGCCAGTCAAGGCCTTGAGACACGTTAGCTTAGTTCCTGAAACTTGGTTAGTGCTCATTGAATAAACATTGTTACATCTAGGAGCAATAAGCACAACATCACGTGATTTTTTTATCTTGAACTTTACATTTATCTGAATAAAAAATCACCTTGTTGCCTTTATCACATATTTGTTAGATACTAAGCAAGTTATACTTTAAACCTTCAACAAGATAAACATCATCAATAAAGTTAGATGAGTTATAACCGATTTTACCAATGCCAATAATGTTACACTTTCCTTTATCACCAAGCATAATGGTTCCAGATGGTTGCTTCTTTAAATCTGAAAACAGTGAACTTTTTCCACTCATATGTGAGCAACCACTATCTAATATCCATTTATGCTCCTTAACCTTGGTGATATCTGCAAAACAACAAACTTCAACCTTTCCGGGTAGACCAAATGACATATTTTGGACCATATTCAGGTTTAATCATGTTTGGTGGTCTAGTACCTTTAGGGACCCATATTTGCATAACTTGTTTTCTTAGACATAGAGGATAAGTGTTTCTAATGATGTAATGGTCGTTTCTTCTATATGAACATGTTGATTTTACGTGACACTTTTTACTACAATAAAAAACATGAGAACATGTGTATACTTCCTTTAGCTTTAACAAAAGTGGTAATTGTTTTTCTAGGAAAACTTACGTGATAAGTTATACAATTTTTGTTAAGAGAAGATTGTTGCCCACCCATCATCTTTTCAAGATTAGCTTTTGAAAGAGTGAACGGAATAAGTGTAGCCTTTTGGTCTTGACATGTCACAGTTAGATCAACCTTATCTTCCTCTAGATCAATATAGTCTCGATGAAGAGAAGAGAGATTGCCCTTGAGAATCGTATTTTCTGATTCCAAGAACTTGATATTGTCATCAACGTTTAACTTTTCAGTGTTTAGATTTTCAATTTCCAGAGACAACTCACTTAGTCGTTTCTCTTGTTTGAGAAGCTTTTCTCTTAAGGAACTTATCCTTGCCTTATATTGTTTATCACATATGATGATGTCTTTAAGAAATTGTTTGATTCTAGGTTAGATTGCGACATCATAGTACTTACCACACCATCAACATAGGAGTTTGGATCCTCTTCATGATTGACAATTAAGCACAAGTTTTTTTTTTTCTTTTTCGTCTTTCGACTCATTGGTAGAATCTTAGTCACTCCACGATGCTACCATAACCTTCTTCATTCGATCATTCTTCCTAAAGTTATTCCTCTTTGTTTGTGGATAATCCTTTACGAGATGATCTGCTTCACCACATTCAAAACAAGTCAGTACATTAGTTTTTTTTTATTAGGGTAAGAAAACTTACCTCAAGGTCGTGATTATCGTGGATACTCTTTGTTGTTTGCGAATTGCTTCTTCATTTGAAAAATTCTTGCAAGACCAAGGCGAATGGATGTTCCTCATCCTCATCACTTTCTTCATCCTCCGATGATATGTCGTCCTTCTTGGATCTTAGAGCCAAATTCTTTGAGTTTGATGGGATCTCTCCATCTTCTTCACCAATAATCATTTCATGGGTGATTAGCTTTCCAAGAAGGTCGTCCATAGGAAGAGTGGTGAGATTTTGAGCTTCTTCAACGGCGGTCACTTTTGGTCCCCACTTTGCTTTAGGTAAGCTCCTTAGGACCTTCCTTACTTTTTCTTCATTTGTGAAGACCTTTCCAAGTGAATCAATATTGTTCACAATCTCGGTGAACCGTGTAAACATCTCCTTGACCGACTCATTTGAGTTCATCTTGAATAGCTCGTATTGCATAAGAAAGATGCTTATCTTGGTTTCTTTGACTTGACTTGTTCCTTCGTACGTGACAACAAACTTGTCCCATATTTCCTTTGCACTCTTGCAGGATGAGACATGGTTGAATTCCTTTGCATCCAATCCACAATAGAGCAGGTTCATGGCGTTGTAATTCTTTGCAACACTATCCAACTCCGTTTGAGTAAAGTCGGCTTCCTTCTTTTCTACTTGGAATCCTTCCACCATGGTGGTTGGGATTTTAGGGCCAGTTTGAATGATGCTCCATACTTCCATGTCCTGATCAATAAAAAACATTTGCATTAGTGCTCTCCAATGGGCAAAGTAGTGACCGCAGAAGAGTGGTGGTCGAGATGTGGATCTTCCTTGAGCGAATTCTCCATCACCTACAGAGTTCATGATTAGTCTCACTGATGGTTAAATTAATATACGTGAGTCTAGCTCTGATACCAATTGAAGGACCGTATAGGTGATTAATAAGGATATAAACACTCTTGTCAAAACTGGTTTTCAAGGCTTTAAAAGGGATTTCAAGGCCTTGACTTCGAAACCTGCGAAGCAACATTAGTCACAATATACACGATATAAAATGCGGAATTAAAAGATCGACACAGTTATATGTTTACGAAGTTCAGCTCTAACAACCTACGTCTCCGTCCTAGGGTTTTTGTACCCTAGGATCTAACTATATGTTATCTGCTCAAAGAGTCCGAGATACAACCTAGAAGAATTCCCCTTCTTATCTAACTATAGCCTCAATGCTATGATCTAATCAACTCTAACCTAGCAATAATAGACTAGTTACTTCACAGAGTAACCCACACTCGAGTATAACACTCTCTAGATATGCCAATGAAGCTCTAGTGTTTATCTCAATCTAGGGATGTAAATGTTTGTAAGCTAAGAGGAAGAAAAACATTTGGAACGAATGAAGATGTTTGATCTTTTGAAGACTTAGATGTTTATCTCTTCAATCGCCAATGAAGCTCTAGTGTTTATCTCTTCAATCGCCATCTTCGTTTATAGTCTTCTATGGAGAACTCTTGTAGCCATTGTAAGATAGTCATTTTAACGTTCTTCTTTCTCCATGGAAAACGGTGCTTGGTTGAGACAAAGTATCCATTGTAAGATCTTCTATCTTCTTCTTTATCTACTTCTTCTTTTTGATGCACGTTGAGAATCTTCATCTTCAAGATCTTCTCCTTGAAAGAGCCGTTGAAGATCTTTGTCGTTAAAGCCCTTAGTTTACGCTCCAAGATCTTCCTAGCCGTTGAAATGATTTTCAAGGACTGCACACATTTAACAAACACAAACCAAAACATGCAATCTAAAAATACTTTCAAGGCCTACAACTCATGGTAGAAATCTATATCCTCCATTCTTCCTTTGAAATGTTTTTCAAGGCCTGCACACATTTAACAAACACAAACCAAAACAAGCAATCTAGAAATACAATCGATATTTGTTAGTTTATAAAACCATTCATAAATGTTTAAGTCTTCCATCATCTACATAGTCAATACATAATCAAGATGGAGTTATCAAGCTTAATGTTCATGAAGGATGCAAAAGCAAGAAGCATACATATGACTTCTAACCTGGCAACCGGAGCAAAAGTCTCCTCATAATCAATATCTTCTTCTTGGTTATAGCCTTGAGCTACAAGCCGTGCTTTGTTTCGAATGACCTTGTCATTTTTATCCAACTTGTTTCGAAATACCCATTTTGTGCCAATGACGTATGTTGCTTAGGTCTTGACGTGAGGGTCCAGACTTTGTTTCTCTTGAATTCATTCAGCTTATTTTGCATGACCATGATCCAATCAGGTTCTTGAAGTTCTTGAACATAGTTATTTGGCTCTACAAGAGACACGAACGCTGAAAAAGCACACAAGTTGTTTACCCTAGATCGGGTTTGAACTCTTGCTATTGGATGTGAGATCACGTTCTTTGGTGGATTGTATGAAGAATGTTCAAAATTTTCTTGTTTTGAAGGTTGGAACCGATCCTGAAGATTGAGGCTCGTTTGCTCGACTAGATTCAGGTACTGCTGGATTATCGCCTTTGGATCCTATATCAAGGCCTTGAAGTTTGGTTTCAAGGCCTTGAAGTTTGGTTTCAAGGCCTTGAAACTGACTTTTGGCAGAGCCGTTTGTCGTTTCAAGGTCTTGAAGATGCATTTCAAGGTCTTGAGATTGTTTTCCGGTATCTTGAATATGTTCTTGCGTATTCTTTTCCTGAGCTTTAGGAACTTCTTCACCATTAGAATTATGATCTCCATGTTGATTAAGATTCAAATCTGCAAAACTTTTACTTAAAGTACCATCAGAATTATGATCTCCATGTTGATTAAGATTCAACATGCATCAAACTTACCAAGGTTGTCTTTTCCATTATTATGGGCAAAGCATGTACAATTCAAGATGTAGTTAGGAGTCTTTTTCAAAATAGGGCGAATTAAGCATCTATTCAAGATGTAGTTAGCCGTGTTAGCAGCCTCGGCCCAAAAGCTTTTTGACAAACTATTTTCTAAAAGCATTGTCCTAGACATGTCCTCTAAGGTGCGCTTCTTACGTTCCACAACCCCGTTTTGTTGTGGTGTTATAGGAGCTGAGAAGTTGTGTGAAATACCATATTTTTCACAAAACAAATCAAACTTGAGTTGGTCAAATTCTCAACCATGATCACTTCTAATAGAGACGATATGTAGTTTTTTCAAAGTTTGCAATTCCTTACAAAGTTTTGAAAACTCAAACAAAGCTTTAGATTTTTCCCGTAAGAATGAGATCCATGTAAAACAAGAAAAAACATCCACAATGAAAAGGATGTACTATTTTCCCTTGGGAGATTTGACACGCATAGGACCACATAAATCCATATGTAAAAGTTCAATGGGTCGAGAAGAACTTACAACCTTCTTTGGTTTGAATGAACCTCTTGTTTGTTTACCTTGTGTACAAGCCTTACACAGTTCATCTACCTTGAAGTTTAGGTTTGGTAAACAAAGTATAAAATCCTTTGAAAGAAGCAAAAACTCCATCTTGAGTATATATTTGAATATATAATGATGGAAGACTTAACACAAGTAAAGCGGTTTTTATACTAACAAAAATATCAATTGTATTTCTAGTTGCTTGGTTTGTTTGGTGTTTGTCTAATTGTATGCAGGCTTTGAAAAACATTTCAAGGGATAAATGGAGACCTTGAAATTAGATACAAGGGATAAGCACAGAGTTTGAAGAAGTTCTACACAGAGGCCTTGAAAGCCATTTCAAGGGATCAAAGTCAAAGCCTTGAAACAAGTTTCAAAGGACAGAACGGCTGGAAGGAAGTCAAATCTCTACCAACCAAATAAACCAAGGATCCAGAGAAGATCTTTCAAGAAGATTTCGCTAACAAAGATTCAGCCAACAAGAAGATCTAGACCAAGGAGATACGGTCCAACAAAAGGATCTCGCAAAGATCCTCAACAAAAGCACGGGATCGCTTCTCAACAAATCTGATCTCGATGATTAAAAGACAAAGAATAAGAACAATGTGAGAAGATTACTGTGATGAAGATATTGAACGAGCGTCAAAGAGAAGAAGAAGAAGAAGAAGAAGAACAAGAAGAAGAACAAGAAGAGAGAAGATAGAAGATCTACAACGACTATCTCATCTCAACATACACTGTTTTATATGGATAAGAAGAAACATCAACAACGGTCATCTTCCCAATGGCTAGAAGATTTCTCCATCGAAGACTGTAAATGAAGATGTCGATTGAAGAAGAAGGACAACAAGCTTACACGGAAATATTCAAAGTCTTCAAGCGATCCAAAGCATCTTAATTCGATCCAAGAAGTTTTTCTTTCTCTCTTCACAAAAGCTTTATTCTTTAGAGAGAGATAAAGTCGAGAGCTCCATTGGCATATCTAAAGAGTGTTATACTCTAGTGTGTGTTACTCTGCGAAGTAACTACGCCATAATAGCTAGGTTTAGAGTTGGAACTATATCGTAGCATTGAATATAGTGAGAGAAGAAGGGGATTTCTTGTAGGTTGTATCTAGGACTCTTTGAAGCTGATAATATATAGATAGATCCTACGGGTATACCCTAAGACGGAGAGTAGGTTCTTTAGAGCTGAACTTCGTGAACATATCCTCGTGTCGATCTTTTCTATTCCGCACCATATCTTGCTTTATTGTGACTAAATCTGTTATGCAGGTTTACAAAGTTAGACCCTTGAAATCACTTTCAAAGCCCTTGAAATCAAGTTGTGTCACAAAGAGCTCACATCGACTTCAAGACCTTTGAAATCAGTTTCAAAGCCTTGAGATAGATTTTTGCGAAAAGTTCCTATACTCTATTTAACCCCCCCCCCCTTATAGAGTATTTATATCCTTTATATTCATCTTACGGTTCCTCAATGGGTATCAGAGCTAGACTCACGTATATTGATTTAACCATCAGTGAGACTAATCATAAACTCTGTAGGTGATGGAGGATTCGCTCAAATAAGATCCAAATCTTGACCAACACTCTTCCGTGGGAACAACTTTTTCCATTGGAGAGTACTAATGCAAATGTTTGTAATTGATCAGGTCATGGAACTTTGGAGCATTATTCAAAATGACCCTAAAATCCCAACCACCACGGTTGAAGGAGTCCAAGTTGCAAAGAAGGAAGATGAGTTTACAGAAACTGACTTGGATATGTCTCAAAGAACTACAAGGCCATGAACTTGCTCTACTATGGATTGAACACAAATGAATTCAACCGTGTCTTATCATGCAAGAGTGCTAAAGAAATATGGGACAAACTTGTTGTCACATACGATGAAACAAGACAAGTCAAGGAAACAAAGATCAGCATCTTCCTCACACAACATGAGTTATTCAAGATGAACTCAAATGAATCAGTCAAAGAAATGTTCACAAGATTCACTGAGATCGTGAACAACGTGGACTCTCTTGGAAAAGTCTTTACAAACGAAGAAAAAGTAAGGAAGGTTCTAAGGAGCTTACCTAAAGTCAAGTGGGTACCAAAGGTGACTGAAGTAGAAGAAGCTCAGAATCTCACAACTCTTTCTCTAGACGACCTTCCTGGAAAACTGATCACGCTCGAGATGGTTCTTGGTGAAGAGGATGGAGAGCTCCCATCCAACACAAAGAACTTGACACTAAGATCTAAGAAAGATGAGTTACCATTAAAAGAGGAAGATAGTGATGATGAAGATGAAGAAGATCCATTTTCCTTGATCTTTAGGGGTCTCGCGAAGATTCTTTAAATGAAGAAACAATTTGTAAACAATAAAGAATATTCACAAACATCAAGACATCGAGGTAAATTTTCTAACTCTAACTAGAAAACTAAAGTTCTGACTTGTTTTGAATGTGGTGAAACAAATCATCTCGTAAAGGATTGTCCACAAAACAAGAGGAATAACTTTAGGAAGAATGATCAAAAGAAGAAAGCTATGGTAGCTTCATGGAGTGATTCAGATTTCTCAAATGAATTAGAAGACAAAAAAGAACAAGCATACCTTTGTCTTACGGTTGATCATGAAGAAGACCCAGATCACTACGTTGATAATGTGGTAAGTACCATTATGTCCCAACCTAAATCTGATCTCACAAAATACCTTAAAGACATAATCATATGTGATAAAGAACATAGGGTTAGGATAAGCCCCTTAAGAGAAAAGCTTCTAAAACAAGAGAAAAGACTAAGTGATATGTCTTTGGAGAATGAAAATCTTAACATTGAAAAGTTAGACCTTGACATCAGTATCAAGGCCTTGGAATCAGAAAATGCGATTCTTAAGGGCAATCTTTCTTCTCTCCATCGAGAATATATCGATCTAGAGAAAGAAAAGGTTGATCTAATTGTGACGTGTCAAGACCAGAAGACTGCACTTATTCAATTCACTCGTTCGAAAACTAACTTCGAAAGGATGATGGGTGAGCAACAATCTTGTCTTAACAAAAAAATGGTATAGATTATCATGTCAGTTTTTCGAGAAAAAAAACTACCACTTTTATCAAAGCTAAAGGAAGTATTCACATGCCCACATATTTCTATTGTTGTAAAACAGATCATGTAAAATCAACATGTCCATATAGATGAAATGATCCTTACATCATTAGAAACACTTATCCTCTATGTCTAAGGAAACAAGTTAAGCAAATTTGGCTTCATAAAGGTACTAGACCACCAAACATGATTGAGCTTGAATATGGACCAAATTATGTCATTTGGTCGACCCGGAAAGGTTGATGTTTTCTGTTTTGCACGATATCACCAAGGTAAAGGAGCATAAATGGATTTTCGATAGTGGTTGCTCACGACATATGAGTGGAAAAAGCTCAATATTCTCAAATCTAAAGAAGCAATCATCTGGAACCATTACACTTGGTGATACTTTATTGCTGATGTATATCTTGTTGACGATTTGAAGTATAACTTGCTTAGAATCTGTCAAATATGTGATAAAGGCAACAAGGTGATTTTTGATTCAGAAAAATGTGAAGTTCAAGATAAAACATCGGGTGATATTGTTCTTACAACTCCTAGATGTAACAATGTTTATTTTATGAGCACTAACCAAGTTTCAGGAACTAAGCTAAAATGTCTCAAGGCCTTGACTGATGATCCAAGACTTTGGCATAGGAGACTTGGTCATGTAAGCATGCATACAATGAAGAAGTTACTTTCAAAGGATTTGGTACGTGGCTTTCCAAACCTAAACTTCAAGGTAGATGAACTATGTAAGGCTTGTACACAAGGTAAACAAACAACAGGTTCATTCAAACCAAAGAAAGCTGTAAGTTTTCTCGACCCATTGAAGTTCTACATATGGATCTTTGTGGTTCTATGCGTGTCAAATCTCCCAAAGGTAAACATTACATCCTTGTCATTGTGGATGATTTTTCTTGTTTTACTTGGATATCATTTTTACGGAAAAAATCTGAAGCATTGTTTGAGTTTTCAAAATTATGTAAGGAGTTGCAAACTTTGAAAAACCTGCCCATCGTTTCGATAAGAAGTGATCATGGTAGAGAATTTGATCAACTAAAGTTTGTTTTGTTTTGTGAAAAATATGGTATTTCACACAACTTTTTAGCTCCTAGAACTCCTCAACAAAATGGGGTTGTGAAACGTAAGAACCGCACCCTAGAGGTTATGTCTAGGACCATGCTTTAAGAAAACAGTTTGCCAAAAAGTTTTTGGGCTGAAGCAGTCAACACTGCCAACTACATATTTAGATGTTTAATTCGCCCTATTTTGAAAAAGACTCCTTATGAACTCTTTAAGGGTAGAAAACCTAACATTTCCTACTTTAAACCCTTTGGATGTATATGCTTTGTCCATAATAATGACAAAAATAACCTTGGTAAATTTGATGCATGTAGTGACGAAGAAATATTCATTGGATCTGCTTCAAATAGCAAAGCTTATCGTTTTTATAATAAACGTACCAAAATCTTTGAGGAAAGTATTCATGTCATATTTTATGAAAGCAATAGTTGTACTTTGAGTGAAAGTTTTGCAGATCTTAAACAGAATCAACATGAAGATCACAATTCTAATGGAGAAGAAGATCCTCAGGCTCAAGAAAAAAATATGCAAGAAAAGATTCAAAATACGAGAGAACAATCTCAAGACCTTGAAACGCATCTTCAAAACCTTGAAACAGAAAACTGCGATGTCAGAACTCCGTTTCAAGACCTTGAAACTCAACTTCAAGGCCTTGATATAGGATCCAAGGGAAACACTCCAACGGTACCAGAATCAAGTCAAGCATATGAGCCCTATTCTTCAGGATCTGTTCCATCCTACAAACAAAGGAAATTTCAACGTTCTTCATAACATCCACAAGAGAATGTCATCTCAGATCCAAATGCAGGAGTTCAAAGTCGATCCAGCGTTAACAACCTTTGTGCATTCTCCGGGTTCGTGTCTCTTATTGAGCCCAATAATTATGTTCAAGCTCTTCAAGAACCCGACTGGATCATTGTCATGCAAAATGAGCTAAATGAGTTTGAGAGAAACAAGGTTTGGACTCTTACATCTAAACCAAAGCACCAATCCCTCATCGGCACGAAATGGGTTTTTCAAAATAAGTTGGATGAAAATGGAAAATGCAATCGAAATAAGGCACGACTTGTAGCTCAAGACTATAACCAAGAAGAAGGTATTGATTATGAGGAGACCTTTGCTCCGGTTGCCAGGTTAGAAGCCATACATATGCTACTTGCTTTTGCATCTTTCATGAGCATAAAGTTATTTCAAATGGATGTAAAATGTGCTTTTCTAAACGGCTTCTTAGAAGAAGAAGTCTACATTGCTCAACCTCCCGGTTTTAAAAATGATGAATTTCCGGATCATGTTTTTAAATTGAAAAAATCTCTTTATGGTCTTAAGCAAGCTCCTCGGGCTTGGTATGAAAGATTGTCTAAGTATCTCCTTCAAAATAATTTCAAAAGAGGTTTGATTGACAACATATTATTTATCAAAACAAGAGGCAACGATATATTAGTAGTACAAATCTATGTTGATGATATATTATTTGGTGTTACTAACGGTTCTCTATGCAAGGAATTTTCAGATATTATGTGTAGAGAATTCGAAATGAGCTTAATGAGTGAGTTAAATTTCTTCCAATGACTTCAAGTTACATAAGCAAAGAAAGGAATTTTTCTCAATCAAAGCAAGTATACCAAGGACATGCTTAAGAAGTATAAGATGGATCAATCCAAGGTCGTAAAAAGTCCTATGAGTTCTACACTTTCACTTGATCGTGACAAAGATGGTAAAAGTGTTGTACAAAAGGAGTATCGAGGTATGATCTGTAACACCCCGAATCCGCGGGACTTTGAGTGTCACATTGGGCTAGGATCTCACAATGGATCCTGACCCTAGCCTGACAATAAGCTCACTGGACCTTACAACATGGCACTGACAGACATAGAAACAAATACATAAAATGGTATAAACTGTACAACCAAAGGTAAGACAACATAGCCTAGTATAAAACACAACACCCTCACACAGGAGGTAACAAAATATCATCCTCACGCAGGAGGGAAACGTAACAAACCCAAAAGCCCACAACAACCTATGTACCATACGTCCTCAGCCTGCCACTCTGCTAGATCACCCATCAGCTTGCCTATCATGTGGGGCATCTACAACATGGTAATAAACCATTAGCTATCCATACACATATATAGAGTAATGCATAAGCACAATCACAATCAAGGAAAGATAAACACATCAGCATGCTTTCACACATTTACCCATTTTATCATCTCAATAATAATGGTCACCTTGATTGAAATGATTTACAGGTGTTGATGATGGAAGACTTCACACAAATATAGTAGTTGGATTTCTAACAATGTAGTTGATTATATTTCTAGATGTTTGGTTGGTTTGAATTCAGTGCAGATTGTATATCTACATGTCAAGGGCCTTGAAGTTGAAATCAAGAACAAGTTCAAAAGGACGAAGATCAAGGGCCTTGGAATCTAAGGTGCACGGAACAAGGATTCAAATAAATTGAAGATCTTCATTGAAGATTCTGTAACAAGAAGATCTCATCAACCAAAGACTTTGTCAACCGAAGGAAGATCTCAACCGAAGGATAAAGAATCATTTCGAGAAGATTTTCTAAACAACAAAAACGGAAAAAATATCTTCTCTCTCTTATCCAACAGAAGACGAGAAGATCAAGGAGTAAAAGACTCAACGTGTTCGTAGGGATCGAAGACGTGCAACGTCTGCCTTACGATCTTCATGGAAAAGAAGTTTGAGCTTCAAATGGTCATCTCTACAATGGCTAGAAGATCTTTCCATCGAAGATATAAATGAAGATGATGGTCGAAGAAGAAGAAACATAAGCTGACACCGGAAACCATCTTTACATCCTCAAGCAACCTAATCATCTTCATTCATTGTTTTTCTTTCTCACATTCACGTAAAATTTTTATCCCCTTAGAGAGAGAGAAAACATAAGAGCTCCATTGGTAGATCTAAAAAGTGTTATACTAGAGTGTGTCACTCTGCGAAGTAACTAGGCTATTATAGCTAGATTAAGAGTTGGAGCTAGATCGTAGCATTGGCTACAAGTGAGAGAAGAAGGGGATTTCTTCTAGTTTGTATCTAGGACTCTTTGAAGCTGATAATAGATAGTTAGATCCTACAGATATACCATGGGACGGAGAATAGGCTATTTAGAGCCGAACTTCGTAAACATATCCTCGTGTCAATCTTTTCAATTCCGCACCATATAAACTTTACTGTGACTAACTTTGTTTTGCAAGAGCAAGAAGTCAAAGCCCTTGAAATTAAGTTTCAAAGCCCTTGAAATTAGAGTTTCATTAGTAACACAAATTGACATCAAGGCCCTTGAAAGGAGTTTCAAGGCCTTGAGATTTGGTTTGCGAAAAGTTCCCATACTCTATTCAACCCCCCCCCCCTTCTAGAGTATTATATATATTATTTATATCACCTATCGGTTCTTCAATTGGTATCAGACCTAGACTCACGTTTATTGATTTAACCATCAGTGAGACTAATCATGAATCTTGTAGGTGATGGTGGATTTGCTCAAGGAAGATCCTCATCTCGACCACCACTCTTTTGTGGCAACAACTTCACTCATTGGAGATCACTTATGCGTATGTTCCTGATTGACCAGGATATGGAGCTTTGGAGCATTATTCAAGATGGACCAAAAGTTCCAATGACAACGGTTGAAGGCGTCCAAGTCCCGAAGAAGGTATCAGACTTCACACAGGCTGACCTGGACAGTGTGTCAAAGAATTACAAGGCAATGAATCTACTTTACTGTGGATTAGATGCTAATGAATTCAACCGCATCTCATCATGCAAAAGTGCAAAAGAAATATGGGACAAACTTGTTGTCACTTACGAAGGAACAAGTCAAGTCAAGGAAACAAAGATTATCATCTTTGTCAGACAATACGAGCTATTCAAGATGAATTCAAATGAACCAGTCAAAGAAATGTTCACCAAATTCACTGAGATAGTGAACAATCTAGACTCACTTGGAAAGACCTTCACAAATGAAGAAAAAGTGAGAAAGGTTGTAAGAAGCTTACCTAAAGCCAAGTGGGGACCAAAGATGACTGCTATTGAAGAAGCTCAAAATCTTACTACTCTTCCTCTTGATGATTTACTTGGAAAACTCATGACACATGAAATGATTCTTGGTGAAGAAGATGGAGAACTCCCATCCAACTCCAAGAATTTGGCATTAAAATCCAAAAGAAATGAGTTACCTTCTGATGAAGAAAATAGTGATGATGATAATGAAGACGATGCTCTCGCCATGATCTCTAAAGGTTTAGCAAGAATTCTCAAGATAAAGACACAATATGCAAACCGAGAATTTCCACAATCATCAAAACCCCAAGGTAAGTTTTCTAACTCTAATAAGAAAACGAAAGTACTGACTTGTTTTGAATGTGGTGAAACAGATCATTTGGTGAAGGATTGTCCACAAAAGAAGAGAGCCAACTTCAAGAAGAATGATCAAAAGAAGAAAGCCATGGTTGCTTCACGGAGTGATTCAGAATCAACAAATGAATCAGAAGATGAACACGAACAAGCAAACTTGTGTCTTATGGCCGATCATGAAGATTACTCAAATCTTTACATCGACAATATGGTAAGTACAATTTTGTCTCAACCTGAGATTGACCTTAAACAATTTCTTAAGGATATTATCTTAAGTGATAAGGAACATAGAATAATGATAAATTCTTTAAAAGAAAAACTTCATGAACAAGATAAACAGTTGAGTGAAATGTCTCTGGAGATTGAAAATCTTAACACAAAAAAGGAAGAACTTGATGACAATATCAAGGCCTTGGAATCAGAAAACCTGATTCTCAAGAACAACCTCTCTTCTCTACATCGAAACTATATCGATCTAGAGAAAGAGAAAGTTGATCTGACTTTAATGTGTCAAGACCAGAAGGCATCACTCATTAAGTTTACTCGTTCAAAAGCTAATTTGGAAAGAATGATGGGTGAACAACAATCTTCACTTAACAAAAATGGTATAGGGTATCATAGAAGCTTTCCTAGAAAACCTACCACCACTTTTGTTACGGCAAAAGGAAGCATTCATATGCCTACCTGCTTCTATTGTTGTAAAAAGGGTTATGTTAAATCTACATGTCCTTATAGAAGAAATGATCCTTATATCATCAGAAACACCTATCCTTTATGTATAAGGAAACAGGTCAAACAAATCTGGGTTCCTAAAGGTACTAGACCACCAAACATGATCGAACCTGAGTATGAACCAAAATATTGCATTTGGTCGACTCGGAAAGGTTGATGTTTGCTGTTTTGCAGGATATCACCAAGGTAAAGGAGCACAAATGGATATTAGATAGTGGTTGCTCAAGACACATGAGTGGAAAGAGTTCTTTATTCTCAGATTTAAAGAAGCAATCATCTGGAACTATTACTCTTGGTGATAAAGAAAAGTGTGACATAACTGGCATTGGTAAAATTTTCTATGATTCATCCAACTTTATTGATGATGTTTATTTAGTTGATGGATGGAAATATTTATCTGCTAAGTATTTCTCAAATTTGCGATAAAGGCAATAAAGTCATGTTTGATTAAGAAAAATGTGAAGTTCAAGACTTAAAGACGGGAGAATTATTTCTTACTGCTCCTAGGTGTAATAATGTTTATTCTTTGAGTACTAACCAAGTTGCAGGAACTAAGCTAAAATGTCTAAAGGCCTTGACTGATGATCCAAGGCTTTGACATAGAAGACTTGGTCACGTAAGCATGCACACCATCTTTAAGTCTTGTACACAAGGTAAACAAACAAGAGTTTCATTCAAACCTAAGAAAGCTGTAAGTTCTTCTCGACCTATTGAACTTTTACATATGGATCTTTGTGGACCTATGTGTGTCAAATTTTCCGGAGGAAAACAATACATCCTTGTTATAGTAGATGATTTTTCTCGGTTTACATGGATATCTTTTTTACGAGAAAAATCTGAAGCCTTATTTGAGTTTTCAAAATTGTGTAAGGAGTTACAAAGTTTGAAAAACCTACCAATTGTTTCTATAAGAAGCGATCATGGTAGAGAATTTGATCAATTAAAGTTCGATTTATTTGTGCAAAATATGGTATTTCTCACAACTTTTCAGCTCCTAGAACTCCTCAACAGAATGGAGTTGTGAAACGCAAGAACCGCACTCTTGAGGATATGTCTAGCACAATGCTTTTAGAAAATCATTTTGCCAAAAAGTTTTTGGGCTGAAGTAGTAAACACAACAAATTATATTTTAAATAGATGCTTAATTCGCCCTATTTTGAAAAAGACTCCTTATGAACCCTTTAAAGGAAGAAAACCAAACATTTTATACTTCAAACCTTTTGGATGTACTTGTTTTGTTCATAACAATGGAAAAGACAATCTCGGGAAATTTGATGCACGTAGTGATGAAGCTATATTCATTGGATATGCTTCAAATAGAAAAGCTTATCGAGTATATAACAAACGTACCAAAGTTGTTGAAGAAAGCATTCATATTATTTTTTATGAAAGCAATGATGGTACTTTGAGTGAGAGTTTTGCAGATTTTAATCTGAATCAAAGAGAAGATCACATTTCGGATGAAGAGGAAGATCCTAAAGGTCAAGACAAGAATATACAAGAAAAGATTCAAGATACCAAAGAAAATCCTCAAGACCTTGAAACATACCATCAAGACCTTGAGACTGGAAACCGTGACAATAGTACTCCACTTCAAGGGCTTGAAACCCAACTTCAAGGCCTTGAGATTGGAATAACAGGTAATGCACAAACGGTACCTGAATCAAGTCAGACATATTCAACTCAACCTTCTGCATCTACATCATCTGTCAAAAGAAAAAAAGCTCAACACTCCTCATATCATCCACAAGAAAATGTGATCTCAAATCCAAATGCTGGAGTACAAACTAGATCTAAAGTGAATAATCTTTGTGCCTTCTCCGCTTTTGTATCACTTGTCGAGCCAAAGAACTACATTAAAGACTTCAAGAACCAGACTGAATCATTGCCATGCAAAATGAATTAAATGAATTTGAGAGGAACAAGATATGGACTCTTACTTCAAGACCAAAACATCAATCAGTTATTGGCACGAAGTGGGTCTTTCGAAACAAATTGGATGAAAGTGGCAAAGTCATACGAAACAAAGCACGACTTGTAGCACAAGGCTATAACCAAGAAGAAGGTATTGATTATGAGGAGACTTTTGCTCCTGTTGCCAGGTTAGAAGCCATACGTATGTTACTTGCATTTGCATCCTTCATGAGCATAAAACTTTTTCAAATGGATGTAAAATGTGCTTTTCTGAACGACTTCTTAGAAGAAGAAGTCTATGTTGCTCAACCTCCTGGTTTTGAAAATGATGAATTTCCAGATCATGTTTTCAAATTAGATAAAGCTCTTTAGGGTCTTAAGAAAGCTCGTCGAGCTTGGTATGAAAGATTGTCTAAATATCTTCTTGAAAACAATTTCAAAAGACGTTTGATTGATAAAACATTGTTTATCAAAACTACAGGCAACGACATTTTAGTAGTACAAATCTATGTTGATGATATATTATACGGTGCTACTAATGATTCTCTTTGCAAGGAATTTTCAGATATTATGTGCAGGGAATTTGAGATGAGCTTAATGGAAGAGTTAAATTTCTTTCTTGGACTTCAAAATACACAAGCAAAGAAAGGAATTTTTCTCAATCAAAGCAACTATACTAAAGACTTGCTTAAAAAGTACAAGATGGATCAATCTAAGGTTGCAAAGACTCCTATGAGTTCAACACTTTCTCTAGATCATGACAAGAATGGAAAAAAGTGTAGTACAAAAGGAGTATTGAGGTATGATCGGTTCATTGTTGTATCTAACTGCTAGCCGTCCTGACATTATGTTTAGCATGTGCATGTGTGCAAGATTTCAAGCTGATCCTAAAGAGTCACACTTGATAGATGTGAAAAGAATTTTTCGGTATCCCAATGACACTAAGGATCTAGGGTTATGGTACCCACGTCAAAGCTCGTTTCATCTTATTGGATATTCAGATGCAGACTTTGCAGGTTATAAGGTTGATAGAAAAAGCACCTCTAGTTGTTGTCAATTCTTAGGGTCATCCCTAATTAGTTGGCACTCCAAGAAGCAAAATTCGGTTGCCCTATCCACAGCCGAAGCTGAATACATAGCTGCAAGAGCTAGTTGTGCTCAAATTCTTTGGATTGCTCAACAACTTCGTGACCTTGGCTTTGACTTGAGAGGTATTCCTATAAAATGTGATAATACTAGTGCCTATTTCTATAACCAAAAATCCTGTGCAGCATTCAAGGACTAAGCATATTGATGTAAGGCATCACTTCATACGTGATCATGTTGAGAAAGGTGATGTTTTGATTTCTTTTATCTCAACTAACTTGCAGCTTGCAGATATCTTTACCAAGCCTCTTTCTGAGGAACAATTTAATTTTCTTAGATTGGAGCTTGGTATGTTGAACAAGGAAGCATTAACGTAGGGGGAGTAAACGAGTTTTAATCATCCTACACATGCAACCCAATTGATGTTTTCAAGGGCCTTGAAATAAAATTCAAGGGGCTTTGAAACATATTTCAAAGGGTACTTAAATAAAACGGATCAATTAGAAATTCATATCTTTTAGATATTGAATTATCTAATTTTTATTCTTTAAAAGGGATTTCAAAGATTTTGTTTTTAGATTCAAATGATTTAGAAAAGTGGTTACCTAATTGGAAGGAATTTTTATCACTCAAGATATTTAAAATCTTTTGATCTTACGTTGATTAGACTTCTTTCCTTAAATACCTCTTTTCTTCATTCTTTCTTTCTTCCCCTTCCCTTTGCTTTCGAAAGAACGGTGCTTTACTGTTCCAAATTTCCAAAACCCTCTTCATTGTTTTCTCAAAATTTCCCAATGGCTCCCAAAAGATCATCAGCCAATGACGCATCTTCATCAGTTCCAAAAAGACTAAGGGTCGTACAAGTATCGTCCGACTCTAACTCCAGTTCTGAATCTGGGTCAAGTTCAAGCTCGAGTTCGTCAGGGTTCTCAAATGACGCCGGGATTTTCGCTAGAACAGGGCTACCATCAAATTGGTTCATCAACCCAACAAATGCCAAAAAGTGGGTCAAGGAATATGATGACCGTCTTCAGTGCATGTTTGAGGGACTACACAGCGAATTGTTTACTTGCTTGTCTCTGCCAGGGCTTGAAGCGCTCCAAGCAAGCTCAATATGGATCATGTTGAATGCAGGGGAACCATCTTATCCTCGATTGACAAGACTGTTCTATGCCAACTTGACGGCAAGGCGTGAGAGAGGGGAATGGATTCTAAACACGGTTATCAAAGGTAAGAGAATCATCCTCACTTTTGAAATCATATCAGATATTTTTGGAATTCCTTTGTATGATGCTTCAAAAGACTGAAATCCTACTAGAACTTTGAGGCTAGCAAAAGAACAACTTTTCCTTCCTAGTGCCTTATCACCTCCAACCATTACATGTTTAACCCTGGAGGCTAGGATAATCTATTCTATTATAGATAGATGCATTGTCCCTAGAGTTGGCAACAAAGAGATTTTAACCAATTCTGTGCTGATGTTGACTTACAATGCCATGAATGGGTTGAAGGTGAATCTGCCTGAAATTCTTTTGTCTCATATGGTGAATGTGATTAATTCTCCAAGCACCAGTCACCTACCTTATGAAAATTTGCTTCCTATAATATTCACACATTTTTTAGTAGATTATTCTGGTGAGGTGTTGAATCTTTACAATGATGGATTAGATGAAACTTTCTTCGAGACAATAGGAATCAAAAAGACTAAATTGGGCTTTAGTAATGTGTGGGTGTTAATGGAGCAGCCTGAATGGAATTTTACTACACAGTAACGACTGAATTTTGTTAAAGACTCGTTGAAATCATTAACTTCTGACTTTATAGAGTTTAGAGTGTCAATGACTGATCAAATGGATAAAGCTCAAGATCTGCTGAAAATTCCGAATCAGAAGATTAACCATTAATTTCATGTGAGTGCCTTTTCTTTAACTACTGCTAGTAGTATCAAACCAATATCAGAGGAGGAGGGACAGAAAACTCATACGGGTGCTGAGAAAGTTATGGGTTAGTGTCATAAGGTTGTCAAGGATAAGCCCATTCGACAGCCAATGCCAGAGGATCCAGATATTTTGACAATTGAAGAGTTTAGGGTCGTAAACAAGTATGCCAAAGATTCTACTCAACGAGGAACGGACTTGTCTCTCAAGGAACGTGATCTTGCTGATGCAAAAGATCGACGGAGAGATATGTGCCTTCGAGACTAGTATGGAAAAAGAAGTTCCTCTAAGTGGTACAAAGAGGATTGAAGATCTTGGCATATCATAAGTTTTTGAGAAATTTTTTATGGTTTTGAAATACATTTGTTCAGGGTTTGTAATCGTTTTTAAGACTTCCTGGTTTGACTACTTTTTCTCCTCTGTTAAAAGACAAAGAGGGAGAAATATGATCCAACATTTCCGATATACTACATTCTGCATTTTCAGTTTTGAGATTGTTATATGCATTGCTAAACTAACAAATGCAGGTACGAAACTTTGTGTTGTCTTCCATCAAGGGGGAGATTGAATACTTCACCTTGATTGAAATGATTTACAAGTGTTGATGATGGAAGACTTCACAGAAATATAGCAGTTGGATTTCTAACAATGTAGTTGATTATATTTATAGATGTTTGGTTGGTTTGAATTCAGTGCAGGTTGTATATCTACATGTCAAGGGCCTTGAAGTTGAATTCAAGAACAAGTTCAAAAGGACAAAGATCAAGGGCCTTGGAATCTAAGGTGCACGGAACAAGGATTCAAATAAATTGAAAATCTTCGCTGAAGATTCTGTAACAAGAAGATCTCATCAACCAAAGACTTTGTCAACTGAAGGAAGATCTCAACCGAAGGATAGAATATCATTTCGAGAAGATTTTCTAAACACCAAAATGGCAAAAATATCTTCTCTCTCTTATCTAACAGAAGACGAGAAGATAAAGGAGTAAAAGACTCAACGTGTTCATAGGGATCGAAGACATGCAACATCTACCTTACGATCTTCATGGAAATGAAGGTTGAGCTTCAAACGGTCATCTCTACAATGGCTAGAAGATCTTTCCATCGAAGGTATAAATGAAGATGATGGTCGAAGAAGAAGAAACACAAGCTTACACCGGAAAACGTCTTTACATCCTCAAGCAACCTAATCATCTTCATTCGTTATTTTTCTTTCTCACATTCACGTAAAAGTTTTATCCCCTTAGAGAGAGAGAAAACACAAGAGCTCCATTGGTAGATCTAAAAAGTGTTATACTAGGGTGTGTTACTATGCGAAGTAACTAGGCTATTATAGCTAGGTTAAAAGTTGGAGCTAGATCGTAGCATTGGCTACAAGTGAGAGAAGAAGGGGATTTCTTCTAGTTTGTATCTATGACTCTTTGAAGCTGATAATAGATAGTTAGATCCTACGGATATAACCAGGGACGGAGAGTAGGCAATTTAGAGCCAAACTTCATAAACGCATCCTCGTGTCAATATTTTCAATTCTGCAACATATAAACTTTACTGTGACTAACTGTAACACCCCGAATCCGCGAGACTCGGGATGTCACATTGGGCTAGGATCTCACAATGGATCCTGACCCTAGCTTGACAACAAGTTCACTGGACCTTACAACATGTCACTGACAGATATAAAACAAATACATAAAACAATATAAACTGTACGACCCAAAGTAAACAACAACATAGCCGAGTATATAAAACGACATCCTCACATAGGAGGTACAAAAGATCATCCTCACGCAGGAGGGGAAACACAACAACCCCAAACCAACCACCTAATGTACGAGAGTCCTCGGCCTGTCACCCTGCCAGATCACCCAGTAGCGCCTAACCTGTAAACATCTACAACACGGTATGAAATCGTTAGCTAACCATACATATATGAGGTAATGCATAAGCACAAGCACAATCATGAAAGATAAACACATCAGAATGATATCACACATTTACCCATTTATTATCTTTATATAATAACCATTCACACAAAAACCATATATATATATATATATATATACATAGATGAAAGTATGTGACACGAGGACCGATACATCCCCGCCTCTGAGTACAATGTCCAGCTGTACGAGTATCGGTCACACAATCCGTGTACCCTATGAGAGTGGATTGCGCCCTTCCTGTAAACCAGTCTGGCCCGACATCAGAGAACCTCCCAGACTCCACGGCGGGATGAAAGGGAAAGGTTATCACAGCCACGCAGTGGGGCAGTCAATAGAACATAGGTCGATAAAAACGACAACTCACGATATCATAGCAAACATATAAAGCACACACCACTGATGCAAACACCCAATATAGGGATGGTAGCTAAGTAAGTCCTACGGACTTACCTCAACCTCTTACAAACTCAACCACGATCACCTCTACACTAGAGGGACAACACGGCCTATAAACAAGGCATAAAGAGATATATCAACCTCTATTCATCAAAGGGGTCACACCTAGACCCAAAGGGATCCATAAGGATCATACTCAGTCTAGGAGCCTCACAACCAACTAAACCTCAATATCTCAACATAACTCACAATTCCTCAATTCTCAAGGTAGTATCTAATCGACATTCCTCAATCTCAATTCTAATCCTAATTTAATTAATTAACCTTTAATTAATTAACTAGATTTCGCCAGAATAACGTTTTGCCCCCAGGCAATTTCTAAACCCCCTGTCATCATATTTCATCAAACAAACTATCCATAATCACCAGAATAATATAACGACCATAATGGAAATTCCAATTATCCATTTTAACCAACTTGAGGTCAATTTATACTAACCCGCAATACGGAAAACGAATAAATTCATAACTTCTTCGTTACTAACCCGATATACGAACCGGAAGAAGATCCAGACTCCTAGCGATACGGGGAGTAAGAGCGCGGTATGCAACCTTACATTTGATGACTTGCGGTGGTCGTCGGTGCTCCGATAGCGGTAAACGGAGACTTAACCAAAAAGCTAGCAAACGGGAAATAAATTGGTACCACGATGAAGAGAACAAAATGAGGGACTCGATGGTACAAACGGATTTGAAATTGGACCGAAGATGAATGATTTATAGAAGGTTAAAGATGGATGTATAAGTTCGCCGACTCTTCTCTGCAACTTTCAATTGAATGTTGAAAATGAATTGAAGTTGATGATGTGTTGTACATTAGACGACTTTCTATATATATATATATATATATATATATTTTGTTTATCCAAAACATTTAATTAAAATGCGGTTATATTTCCGATCTCAAAACTTTATGAAACTGGAATATAAAATCCGAAATATTATCGGGATAATTAATTCATAACTATCTCGTAAAATGGGCATCCCTGAGCCACCTTTCTTAACCGCTAAGAATCGGGATAGCGAGTCTTTTATCTGTTTTGCCTTTTCATGTTATTTCATATCTAGGACATGTCCAATGCCCTGATCATTTCTCTCAACTGCATTTTTATTAATTGGAGCTCCCAAATGCTCCAAATAACACCGGAGGGTAAAAATAATTACCCGGGGGAAAAAGTAAAAATTTCCCCAAACGTCCAAACTTATGCCAAGAACATAACGGTGGGACTCTTACTCATCACTTGCGAAATCTTCATGAGTTATATGTCAATTACTATCAACGATTAAGTTAATCAACATTAATTAGAATTCGGAAATCCTAGCTATTACATCACACACCCCTTAAAAAAAGTTTCGTCCCAAAACTCGAACAATTCCCAAATCCTCTCGGACCCATACGCCGAGGTATAACTATCACTCTTTCTATCGGAGGTATCACATCTCCGTTCAAAAGATCACAACCTATAACAATCTATAACCTCAAGTATAAACATGGAGGAATCATCACTCCAGGAAACAGGGCCATAACGCTACCCACAGGCGTAGAGGAATCACGTCTCTCGCCATACCACATCACAAGGCATAGAGGAAGCACATCTCTAGCCAAAAGATATCACATGCATAGAGGAAATACGTCTCTAGCCAACCCATAAACATATATATCGCATGGAGGAATCACATCTCCACTGAACTATGTCCATCAAGGTAGCATGGAGGAAAGAACCATCTCCAGCTGAATCCTAATCCCACTCAAATAGCATGGAGGAAAGAACCGTATCCAGCTATAAATATGATCATACTCGGGTAGCGTGAAGGAAGTAATCATCTCTAGCTATAGCATACATCACGCTAGCACATCAAGATCTACTAAGATCATAAATCACATCACAACTAGCATTGAATAACACATCAAGGCATATAAGCACATAAGCACAACATTCATCAAGATAGCACTAAGATCTACTCGTGCACCCACAAATGGGCCTGTCCCAACATATACTCTGGATAGTTCCTCAGGACACTATCCTCAGTCTCTCACATAGCCTCTTCAGGTCTTCACCTCGACCATCATATCCTCAATATGGGAATGTCTTTCGAATGCAAGCGTTTCATATCTCATTCCAAGAATGTAATTTAATGCTCAACAAAAGTGTGGTTGGACTCAACCATCAAATCATCGTAACTCACAAGGTGTCTCGAGTCTAGTATATACTTCCTCAGTTGAGACATATGAAACATTGGGTGGATATGCTCTAATCTCAGAGGCAAAGCTAAACATCATGCTACCTTCTCTGTACTGGTCGATCTCAAATAAACTATCATATTGGAAACTCAGTTCCCTTTCCATATTAACACGTCTAACGTCTCACAATTGAGATACTTACAGCCGGACATGAACTCTCGCTTAAACTTTAGAGGTTAACGCCTCTGTCTACATATAATATCTGGCGACTCTGTACAACCAGCATTCTTCCTTCAATCAACGTTACTTGAACTATAAAATCTTGAATCTGGTCAGGTGTTATTCCACTACTACTGCTAGATCACTTCTAGCATAAGGATATACGACATCTATGTCTATATATATTGCCTCATAGGGCCATCCCAAAAAGATGCACATCCTTCATTGTTATATAATAAACTCATTAATGGAAGGTAATATAATCAACCACGTTTCCCATTCAACTTACAACTTATAATAGATCTTTAAGATCTAGATGATCCTCTAACTGACCATCTGTTAGGGGGTGAAGTGTAGTCATGAGGTACAGACTCGTCCCCAAAGCAGTCTGGATCTGCTGCCTAAAATCTCAAAGTAAAAACATCCATCTCGATCAGAAATGATCGTTCTCGGTATACCATGGAGTCTCACTATCTGTCTAGTGTACTCCTCAGCCAATTCATTCACTTGCCACGTCCTACTGATAGAAATGAAACATGTCGGTTTCATTAATCCGTTACCAACAATCAAGATAACATCAATCTTCTACTGGGTCACAATCCCATAACAAAGTCCATAGAAATGTCCTCCCAAATTCTACTACTGCACTAGTAGTGGTTGGGGCTTATCTCTAGATCGGACATACTCTATCTGGACCTGCTGACAAGTCACACACTGTATCACAGATCTCGTTATATCGGCTTCATACAATATAATCGTCTCACCTCGTGGTACATCTTACTCGTACCTGAATGTATTGAATAAGGCGTATAGTGGGTATACCGTAATATTCCCTGTCTCCATCTGTATCAGCAGGTACACAAAAGCGGTCATGACTCTTCATTAGTCCATCTACTCCCATGGAGAACTATGGTGCCTCAATATGAGACATCCTTTCTCTAAACCTTGTCAAGGCCGGGCAGGTCTCCTGCTTCTATTAGACCTCATCCAACAGACTAGGTAGAACATTTGAGGTATAACTGGGTACCCTCATTAACGAACTGATTGTTCAACTCTAGCCAAGCTAGATCTCTCTGAAGTTGAGGTTGAACTATCAATCTCACAATCATCTTCTCTTGGAGCGTCTTTCCATTCAAGTTATCGGCGACAACATTCAACTTCTCTAAATGATATGGAGTTTTCAAGTCAAAGTCTTGATCAACTTAAGCTCTTAACACTGGCGGTTATTCAACCCCTGTTGCATAAAATATACTTCAGATTTCTATGATCTATAAAAATCTAACATGAAGATCACACCGGTACGGTCTTCAAAACTTAAAGGCTTGAACTACCACTACTAACTCTAAATCGTGAGTCGGGTAGTTCTCATCATACGTTCTCAACTGTAAACACACATATCAATAACCCTACTGCTCTGTAGTAATACACATCTCAGACTTAGCTGGGATGTATCACCGTAAATCACGGGATCCCAAAAATCTTCTAACTACAACAAAATGGAAGCAGAGGTCAAATGCCTCCTCAACTCTTCAAAACATAGACACACTGCTTTCATCACATAGTTATGGTGGTCTTCTCAAAAGACTCGCAAATGAATACGTAATCATATATAATCCTTCCTCAAAGCATTGGTAGCAATCGGCTGAGCCGAGAAAACTACGTATCCCTTAATGTTCATCAATATCTCCCATGTTACAACATACTTAATTCTCGCCAGGTCAACCATGATCCCACTGGCGGAGACAACATGGCCTAAAAAGGCTACCATTGGCATCTCAACATACACTTATTGAGCGTAGAATATAGCCCTCTATCTCTCAAAATCTGCAGAATGGTCCTCAGACGATCGGTTTACTATTCTCTACTATGAGAGTATACCGACATGTCATCAATGAAGTCCACCACCAACTAATCAAGGAAGTCGATGAAGATACTGTTCATCAACTCCATAAAAACTACTAAAACATTTGTCACCCAAATGACATAACTACAAACTCGTAGTGTCCATAACGGGTATGGGATGTTATCTCATACACATGCTGCTCTCTCATCCATGACTAGGGATATCTTGAGCACAAAGGAATCTTGAAAACACAATTGCTTCTTAAAACTAACTCATCAGGTCGTCAATATGGAACATGGAACCCACTAGGGTAAACCCGTTTCAGTCAAATTTTAAAGTTATTAGTACAATATCTCAACAAGCACCATATAGTGTGGCTTTCCCATTCAATCTTATATCATGCTTCAACTCGATACAATCTTCACACTCCGCTGAGGTGGCAGCTAGACGGTTCAGTAACATGTCTATAAACTCATAAACAACTGGAATACCTTCCAATGTTGGACTGTCTCGCTCCTTCATGGTATAACACTAGAATGCGTCACATCCCTGTGCTATCAGCTCGTTGCGCGTACAGTCCAGATGACAAACCCGTCTCTTCAAAGGTCTTAACCTCAGAAGACCTCTATTTAACTCAACTCAGTAAAGACTATAATAGTCTTACTATTAAAAGCTAACACCACATGATATATATTCATCCAAACCATAGACATAATGACTTCCTCATGCACCTACGACATGACAAAGAAGTCTGCAACCATACACGAGTCCCTAAAATAAGGGAACAAACATGCATCTCACGGGTATCTCAGACCCAAAAAGGTAATCCTGTAAAGGAAAATCCACCTTCTACTATATATCAAAATTCAACCATTAACGCATGCATCGAAAGACATGACGTGCATAACACTCACAACAAGCAAAACTCCACTAGGTAAACCGTTAACGAGAATGGTACCTGTAATAGCTAACTCCCGTAGCTCCACTACATATCATCACTTGATCTCGGATCTATGCTCCTCAAGTATCACTGAGGTCCTCACTATAGCCTCCACTTCCACTCTTTCAACACCGGAAAGAGGAAGGTCTTGTTGGGAAGAAACACTACCTTGCTGACAGAAAGGGGCCAGATGGCCTAGTTCACCACAGATGAAACAAGTAATGGGTTCCAAAGGGCACTCAGAACACAAATGATCTGGATAGCCACAATTGTAACATAATTGTCTCATTCTTGCAACCTGTGCAACTGAAGGGTAACTCGATCTTCGTCGTCCACCTTGAATGATCTTATTCCGAGAGGGAACTTGTAAAGGCAACGCCTTGCCCTGTCGATAAAACTTCGCTCCATGCCCTGCTTTACCACACGTAAAGCATATTATGGGCGCCTTTGGGCACACAGCTCGCCGGTGTCCAAACTTCCCGCAATTAAAACACTGTAGTTCCGTGCTAGTCATCTTCATGGCCAAAGGACCACTTGGTTGTCTTGGTATCTGACTTGGTTCACCATTCATCATCTTTGCTTCTCCACTAACTGATTCAATCTGTTGCTTCTTCTCTTATCCAGAAGCTTCAGTTGATCTCACAAATGTTGGTAAATCCGGTGTAGGTCTACCCGCTATCACCGCCTCATATACTTGCTGCATATACTCTTGAAACTCGGATCTACTCATGGAGACACGATCAGCCTCTTCAAACTCGTTCTCTGCCATAGGCGAAACAACAGCGGAAACTGGTCCTTGACTGATCACCACTGGAGGAAGAGGGGGTGTACCCCTACCTCGTCCCACTACAGATATTGCTCTAGTCTGAGCCATCTGTAGGATATACGCACCTAATCTTATAAGGCTATATATATGCCATAGGTATCGATATATATATAATACATCCACATAATCCACAGTACACACACATATATACATATCTACGCTACAGAGATCCATGGCAGAGGTGACGACTTCTCGTACATTCTAACCCAAAACCACACTTAAAACCAAAAACGTTTTTAAAACGTCAGATCCCATGTGGGCTCTGTTTATTTTACCTATCAAACCTCATTGCAGGTAGCAAGTGCCATTGTTGTCAACCTGGGCTCTGATACCAACTTTGTAACACCCCGAATCCGCGGGACTCGGGATGTCACATTGGGCTAGGATCTCACAATGGATCCTGACCCTAGCTTGAAAACAAGTTCACTGGACCTTACAACATGGCACTGACAGATATAAAACAAATACATAAAACAATATAAACTGTACGACCCAAAGTAAACAACAACGTAGCCGAGTATATAAAACGACATCCTCACATAGGAGGTAAAAAAGATCATCCTCACGCAGGAGAGGAAACACAACAACCCCAAACCAACCACCTAATGTACGAGAGTCCTCGGCCTATCACCCTGCCAAATCACCCAGTAGCGCCTAACCTGTAAACATCTACAACACGGTATGAAACCGTTAGCTAACCATACATATATGAGGTAATGCATAAGCACAAGCACAATCATGAAAGATAAACACATCATCATGATATCACACATTTACCCATTTATTATCTTTATATAATAACCATTCACACAAAAACTGTATATATATATATATATATAGATAGATGAAAGTATGTGACACGAGGACCGATATATCCCCGCCTCTGAGTACAATGTCCAGCTGTACGAGTATCGATCACACAATCCGTGTACCCTATGTGAGTGGATTGCGCCCTTCCTGTAAACCAGTCTGGCCCGACATCAGAGAACCTCCCACACTCCACGGCGGGATGGAAGGGAAAGGTTATCACAGCCACGCAGTGGGGCAGTCAATAGAACATAGGTCGATAAAAACGACAACTCATGATATCATAGCAAACATATAAAGCACACACCACTCATGCAAACACCCAATATAGGGATGGTAGCTAAGTAAGTCGTACGGACTTACCTCAACCTCGTACAAACTCAACCACGATCACCTCTACACTGGAGGGACAACACGGCCTATAAACAAGGCATAAAGAGATATATCAACCTCTATTCATCAAAGGGGTCACACCTAGACCCAAAGGGATCCATAAGGATCATACTCAGTCTAGGAGCCTCACAACCAACTAAACCTCAATATCTCAACATAACTCACAATTCCTCAATTCTCAAGGTAGTATCTAATCGACATTCCTCAATCTCAATTCTAATCCTAATTTAATTAATTAACCTTTAATTAATTAATTAGATTTCGCCAGAATAACGTTTTGCCCGCAGGCAATTTCTAAACCCTCTGTCATCAGATTTCATCAAACAAACTATCCATAATCACCAGAATAATTTAACGACCATAATGGAAATTCCAATTATCCATTTTAACCAACTTGAGGTCAATTTATACTAACCTGCAATACGGAAAACGAATAAATTCATAACTTCTTCGTTACTAACCCGATATACGAACCGGAAGAAGATCCAGACTCCTAGCGATACGGGGAGTAAGAGCGCGGTATGCAACCTTACATTTGATGACTTGCGGTGGTCATCGGTGCTCCGATAGCGGTAAACGGAGACGTAACCAAAAAGCTAGCAAACGGGAAATAAATTGGTACCACGATGAAGAGAACAAAATGAGGGACTCGATGGTACAAACGGATTTGAAATTGGACCGAAGATGAATGATTTATAGAAGGTTAAAGATGGATGTATAAGTTCGCCGACTCTTCTCTGCAACTTTCAATTGAATGTTGAAAATGAATTGAAGTTGATGATGTGTTGTACATTAGCCGACTTTCTATTAATATATATATATATATATATATATATATATATATATATATATATATATTGTTTATCCAAAACATTTAATTAAAATGCGGTTATATTTCCGATCTCAAAACTTTATGAAACTGGAATATAAAATCCGAAATATTATCGGGATAATTAATTCATAACTATCTCGTAAAATGGGCATCCCTGAGCCACCTTTCTTAACCGCTAAGAATCGGGATAGCGACTCTTTTATCTGTTTTGCCTTTTCATGTTATTTCATATCTAGGACATGTCCAATGCCCTGATCATTTCTCTCAACTGCATTTTTATTAATTGGAGCTCCCAAATGCTCCAAATAACACCGGAGGGTAAAAATAATTACCCGGGGGAAAAAGTAAAAATTTCCCCAAACGTCCAAAATTATGCCAGGAACATAACGGTGGGACTCTTACTCATCACTTGCAAAATCTTCGCGAGTTATATGTCAATTACTATCAACGATTAAGTTAATCAACATTAATTAGAATTCGAAAATCCTAGCTATTACACTAACTTTGTTTTGCAGGAGCAAGAAGTCAAGTCCCTTGAAATTAAGTTTCAACGCCCTTGAAATAAGAGTTTTATTGGTAACACAGATTGACATCAAGGCTCTTGAAAGGAGTTACAAGGCCTTGAGATTTGGTTTGCGAAAAGTTCTCATACTCTATTCAACCCCCCTTCTAGAGTATTATCTATATTATTTATATCACCTATCGGTTCTTTAGTCATTCACTCAAATCGTATATATAACATATATGAAACTGTGTGACACGAGGACCGATACATCCTCGCCTTTGAGCCTACTAGCCAGCAGCACAAGTATCGGTCACACAATCCATGTACCCTGTGGGAGTGGATTGTGCCCTTCTTGAAAAGTCAGTCTGGCCTGACATAAGAGAACCTCCCAGACTCCACGGCGGGATGAAAGGGAAAGGTTATCACAGCCACGCATACGGGGCAATCAATACAACATAGGTCGGTATAAACGACATCTCATGCTATTATAGCAACATAAATATCACACACCACTACCCAATATAAGGATGACAGCTAAGTAAGTCCTAAGGACTTACCTCAACCTCGATCACAACTCAACCACGATCACCTCTACAGTGGAGGGACAACACAACCTAAAATCAAGGCATAAAGAGAGATATCAATCTCCTAACAACACAAGGGTAACACCTAGACCCAAAGGGATTCATAGGATCATCCTCAACATACTCTCACAACATAACGAACCTCAAAGGCCATACAAGACATAAACCGATCATAACCTCAACCGAACACATCCTCACACCTCTAGCATGATCCTATTCTCTCACGCTAGGAAAGGAGGGAACAAAGGCATCCTAAGGAAATCCTAGAAGCAACACACACCTGCATAACCAAGTGCAATACCAAGCTGATACAGGTGGCGTAGGGGCGGCTCACTACTGGTGTAGGGGCGGACCACTGGCCGGCGCAAGGGCGGCTCAAGACAAGCGCTGGGGCGGATGGTGTGTAGAAGACACCACTTCAGCTCCTTCTTCACTCCTTCCTTCGATTCCTTCACTTGTTCTTCATCCAACACACATATATACAGAAACACACACACACACACACACACACATATATATATATATATATACATCAACATAAGCCAATTAAGGCTGAAACAAGATCCAAACCTAAGCAAAGCCAAACAAGGCTAAGGAAAGAGGGAAAAGATGAAGGAAAGGAGAAAGAAAGAGAAGTAGCCATAGAACTCACCAAGCTGAGCTCTCTAGAAGATCAACTCCAAACCAAAACAACCTCAAGCTGGCTCCACAAGGCACAACAACATCAAAGCCAAGCAAAACTAGGCAAGATCTCTCACAAACTCTCAAAACTCAAGAAAAGATCAACAAAGGCACAACAACATCATCAACATCAAAGCCAAGCAAAACTAGGCAAGATCTCTCACAAAATTTCAAAACTCAAGAAAAGATCAACGAAGGTGATCCAAGGGAAAATAGAGAAGAAGATGTACGTATGGAGAGAGACAGATGTAGATGAGAATGATAACCCTCATCAATGGAAGAAGATGAAATATATAAAGGAGGTAAAAAGGGTAAAGCACGGGTCAAAGGGTCAAAGAAGACGGATGCAGCACACACTGCCGTAGGGGCGGACTCTTTGAGCCGCAGGGACAGCCCAAGCAAACCACATGGGCGCCCTCTAGGTCATGCAGGGGCGGTCCAGGCAATTCCTGGCCCTCTGCTCACTCTCTCAACAACTAGGCTCTTATATCTCACCCCCCCTAAAAACAAGTTTCGTCCCAAAACTTGCAAGATCCCGAAACCTCTCGGACCCATAAGCCGAGGTATAACTCTCTCTCTCTATCGGAGGTATCACATCTCCGCTCAAAAGGGCAGTACCTATACAAATCTATAACCTCAAGCATAAACTTGGAGGAATCATCAACTCCAAAAAACAGGGCCATAACACTACCCAAAGGCGTAAAGGAATCACATCTCTTTCCATACCACATCAAAAGGCATAGAGGAAGCACATCTCTAGCAAAACATAATCATATACATCGCATGGAGGAATCACATCTCCATTGAAACTATGTCCATCAAGGTAGCATGGAGGAAAGAACCATCTCCAGCTAAATCCTAATCACACTAGGATAGCATGGAGGAAAGAACCATCTCCAGCTAGAACATATAGCATACTCAAGTAGCATGGAGGGAATAATCATCTCCATCTCCAGCTGAAACAAGATCCAAACCTAAGGAAGCCATAGAACTCACCACGTTGATCTCTCCAAAAGATCAACTCCAAACCAAAACAACCTCAAGCTGGCTCTACAAGACACAACAACATCATCAACATCAAAGCCAAGCAAAACTAGGCAAGATCTCTCACAAGCTCTCAAAACTCAAGAAAAGATCAACAAAGGTGATCCAAGGGAGAAGAGAGAAGAAGATGTACGTATGGAGAGTGAGATGGAGTTGAGAATGGTAACCCTCATCAAAGGGAGAAGATGAAGAATATAAAGGAGGTAAAAAGGGTAAAGAACGGGTCAAAGGGTCAAAGAAGACGGCTGTAGCACACAGAGCCGCAGGGGCGGCCCAGGAAAACCACAGGGGCGCCCTCTGGGTCACGCAGGGGTGGTCCAGGCTAATTCCTGGCCCTCTGCTCACTCTCTCAGCAACTTAGCAACTAGGCTCTTACATGATCGGTTCTTTGTTATATCTAACTACTAGTCCACCTGACATTATGTTTAGCGTGTGCATGTGTGCATGATTTCAAGCTGATCCTAAAGAGTCATACTTGATAGATGTGGCAAGGATATTTCGGTGTCTCAATGACACTAAGGATTTAAGGTTATGGTACCCACGTTAAAGCTCATTTCACCTTGTTGGGTATTCGAATTCAGACTTTGTAGGCTATAAGGTCTATAGAAAAAGTACTTCTGGATGTTGCCAATTCTTAGGGTCATCCCTAATCAGTTGGCACCCCAAGAAGCAATACTGTGTCGCCCTATCCACAACTGAAGCAGAATACATCGCTGCGGGAGCCTGTTGTGCACCTATGGATAGTTCAACAACTTCGTGATCTTAGGTTAGATTTGAAAGGTATCCCGATTAAATGTGAGAATACTAGTGCTATTTTTATTACTAAAAATCATGTGCAGCATTCAAGGACCAAGCACATCGATGTAAGGCATCACTTCATACGTGATCATGTTGAGAAAAGTGATGTTTTGATTTCTTTTATTTCAACTGACCTGCAGCTTGCAGATATCTTTACTAAGCCTCTACCTGAAGATCAATTCAATTTTATTAGATTAGAGTTTGGTATGTTGAACAATGAAGCATTATAGTAGGGGGAGTAAATCTTTTTATTTTCTCCTTCGTATGCAACCCACTTTTCAATTTCAAGGGCCTTGAAATGCAATTCAAGGGCCTTGAAATGGAATTCAAGGGAAACATTGAATATCACGGATCTATTTAGAGAGAGCCCTTGGGTGAGACATATAGGGTTTTGGAACTTTACCGTACAAAACCTTACATTAGATATACCTTTGCAATCCCTACTCTGTCCTTACATCAATAGAATATCTTGAATCAATTACCACAATTGGATACTGGATCTTTAGAATTTTTGTTTTCCCAATATATTTGCAAAGCTTTTACATTTACTTGCTTGACAATTTGTGAACTGAATTTGTTCCCCCCAAATCCCTCAGTTTGATACTCTAGAATTCTTGCTTTACTACGCCGATCCGTACACTGCGGGTTCGCTTTTGCTTAATTTCGGTTTTATTAATTTAAAGCTTATTTGCACGCACACTTTTGAGCAAACAAACACCCTCTAACCTCGGAGGCAAAGCTAATCTGTAGACTGCCTTGCCAACTCTATCTAGTATCTCAAAAGGACCGACATATCGGGGACTCAACTTCCCCTTTATCCCAAAACGTCTGACGCCACGCGTCGGAGATACTCTCAACCAGACATGAGCTCCTACCCTGAACTCTAGATTCTAACGCCTCTTGTCTGCATATGACTTCTGGCGACTTTGTGCAACCAGCATCCTCTCTCTGATCAGCGCTACTTGAGCCATATCATCCGGAATCTGCTCTGGCGCTATCCCACTGGTACTGCTAGGCTCATCCCAGCATAAAGGTGTACAACACCTACGTTCATACAGTGCCTCACAAGAAGCTATCCCAATAGATGCATGCTAGCTGTTGTTGTATGAGAACTCAACGAGTGGGAGGTAATCAGACCATCCCTGTCCCCAATCCAACACACAAGCTCGCAACATATCCTCCAGGGTATGGATGGTCCTCTCAGACTGACCATCGGTCTGGGGGTGAAACATAGTTGTGAAGTGTAGCTCGTCCTCAAAGCAGTCTGAATCAGCTGCCAAAACCTCGAGGTAAACCGTCCATCTCGATTAGAAACGATCGTCATCGGTACACCATGGAGTCTCACTATCTGTCTAGTGTACTCCTCAACCAACCTACTAACTGGCCACATCTCTCTGATAGGAATGAAACGTGCCGTCTTCGTCCATCAATCAACAATAACCTAGATAGCATTAAAACTCCTACTATGCCTCAATCCCATCACAAAGTCCATGGAGACGTTCTCCCACTTCCACTGTAGAACTAGTAGTGGATGGAGCTCACCTCCATGTCTGCAATGCTCGATCTTGGCATGCTGATAGCTCGCACACCGAGCCATAAATCTGGCTACATCAGGCTTCAACCCTCCCCACCAATATGAACGTCTCACATCATGGTACATCTTACTCGTACCTGGATGTACAGAGTAAGGGGTACAGTGAGCCTCTTGTAAGATTATCTGTCTCAACTCGGCATCTGCAAGTACACATATACGGTCATGTCGCCTCATCACTCCATCAGCTCCAACAGAAAACTGGGGTGCCTCTCCACAAGATATCCTCTCTCTAATCCTCCTCAATGTCGGGCAGATCCCCTGCTTATGCTGGATCTCATCCAATAGACCAGGTAAAACCTCTAAAGCATAAAACTGGCAATTATTCAACTCCCGCTGCGTGAAAATATACTTTACACTCTTATGGTCTGTGAAGATCTAGCATGTAGCACTATACAGGTAATGTCTCCTGATCTTCAAATCATGAACTACCGCTACTAACTCCAAGTCATGAGTCGGGTAGTTCTCCTCATACGTCTTCAGCTGTCTAGACGCATAAGCAATCACTCTCCCTCTCTACATCAACACGCATCCCAAGCCTAGCTTGAATGCATCACTGTAGACCACAAAAACATCAAAATCCTCTAGTTGTGCCAAGACAGGAGAAAAAGTCAAACGCCTCTTCAACTCCTCAAAACTCTGGGCACACTGGTCGGTCCACACAAACCTGGTGGTCTTCCTCAAACGACTCGTCAGTGGACGGGCAATCACAAAAAATCCCTTCATAAAGCGTCTGTAGTAACCGGCTAGGCCAAGAAAGCTACGCACTTCCTTGACATTCGTTGGTGTTATCCATGTAGTAATAGACTCGATCTTTGTCGGATCTAACATAATCCCATTGGCGGAGACGATATGCCCAAGGAAAGCAACCTCAAACATCCAAAACTCGCACTTAGAGAGCTTGGCATACAACTCTCTATACCTCAAAATCTGCAAAACTGTCCTTAAATGACCGACATGATCCTCTCTACTACAAGAGTATACCAAAATGTAGTCAATAAAGACCACCACAAACTGATCAAGGAAGTCGATGAATATACTGTTCATCAACTCCATGAAGACTGCTGGGGCATTCGTCAGCCCGAATGTCATCACTACAGACTCATAGTGTCCATAACGGGTACGAAATGCCGTCCTGTGTACATCATGCTCTCCCACCCTCAGCGGGTGATATCTTGAGCGCAAATCAATCCGGAAGAAAACTGTAGCTCCTTGAAGCTGATCAAGTAGATCATCAATATGAGGCAATGGATACCTATTCTTGATGGTCACCTTGTTCAGCTCTCTATAATCAATGCATAATCTCAACGATCCGTCCTTCTTCCGCACGAAGAGGACAGGTGCACCCTTGGTGAAACACTAGGGCGTATGAAGACCTTCTCAGCCAACTCCTTGAGTTGCTTCTTCAGCTCCATCATCTCGACAGGTGTCAAATGGTATGGGGCCTTCGAGATGGGTCTCATACTACGCTCTAACTTTATGCTGAAGTCCATACTCCTCTGAGGCGGCAAGCTCGACAGCTCAGCAAATACGTCTGCAAACTCATAGACCATTGGAATTTCCTCCAATGTTGGACACTCTCCATCCTTCATGGTGTAGCACCAGAAGGCATCATATCCCTGTGCAATCAATCTAGCAACGTGTAAGGCACTGATGACGGAACCCATCTTGCCAAGGTCCCAACCACGGAAAACCTCAATCTGACCAACCTCGTTAGAGAATGTAATAATCCGTCTACCAACATCCAAAACTGCACGGTGTCTACGCATCCAATCCATACCTAATATGACTTCTTCATGCATCAGTGGCATGACTAAGAAGTCAACCAGTAAAACACGAGTCCCTAAACAAAGGGGACAACTACGTATCTCATGGTTACCTCTGACCCGACTACCATCCGGTAATCCTATAGTAAAGGGTATCCCCTCTATGGTAGCTAAAATGAGACGCTCAACACATGTATCAGAAATAAGTGAATGCGTAGCACAAGTATCAAACAAAACTCTAACAGGTAAACCATGAAGCAAAATGGTACCTATAGCAGCCGGTGCAGGTGGATCCTCTGCACTCCTCAACTCAAAAGCTCGCCCTCGGGTTCCTTTTGCATCACTGGTGCCAACATTTCTTCCTCTGCCTCTACTCGGTCCTGGAGCAGAACCCTAGGTAGATGGACGCTCTAGGACTCTCTGCTGTCCCTGTGTCTGTTGTTGAGGTGTCCTCTGACCACCTCCTGCTACACTAGCAGGGGAAGAACACTGCTGAGATACAACTCCACCCTGCCTACAGAAGGCAGCTTTGTGGCCTGGTCTACCACATGTAAAGCAAGTCACAACTAGTCTGGGACAATCTGGCCTCAGATGGCCAGGGTCACCACAGTTGTAACACTGTCGTCCCTTATATGCAGTCACTACAGTCGAGGGGTAACTCTGACGTCTCTGGTCTCGTCTAGAACCAAATGCTCCTCCAACTCCACTAGTCTACCCGGTACGTTGCCTCTTCTTAAACCGTCCCGTCTAAGAAGCTCTCCTCTAGCTGGCTCGCTCTCTCTCATAAGCAGAAGCCTGGTCTTGGTAATTAACTAGAGACTCGCAATGGAATCCCGCCATGTATGAACGCGTGCTCTCCCTCAGACGACGAGAGAAAAGATACACATGCTGGTCCTCAAATGGTGCAGCTGGACCCAGCAAAGCTAACTCGGTCTGGAAGCGGTGGATGACGTCAGCAATAGGCACGTCCTCGAAACCGGCCTCCACAAAATCCTACAGCTTCTCCCTCCTCAGTGAGGCAGGGCATAACTGCTCCCTAATCATGCTCCTCATGTGATCATAACTCGTGGCTCTGGTCCTACAATCCTCCACCACTAGTGTGCAAGGTCACGGAATAGAGATTGTACCAACTCTATCCGTCTGTCCACATGACATCTGATTGATTCTAAAGCTGAGTCTACATGCCCTATCCACACCTTAGTCTGTAAACCAATCTCTCCTGAGAAGTGTGGCACTCCATCCTGGTGAAATGCCTTCAACCAGGCATCTGGTCGAGGCCCTCTAGTCTCCCCCACGGCTCGAACTGGCTCAACAACACGTGCAGGTGCAGTTGGCACCTGTGTCGCTCCCTAAGATCTCTTAGAAGATCCCTCATGTACCAATAAACTTGGGACCCGTCTGCCAGCCCTGATGTCCTCCTCAAAATGATTGAGGTACTCTCTAAACTCCGGTCCTCCCATGGAGACACAATCAACATCATCAGACTGAGCTCGGTGTGAATGATGTCTCATAGAGCCATCACTCCTTGTCTCTGGGACGATGCTCTTTGCAACCTCCTCGTGTATCTCCTCCACCACTGGTGGATCAGCAGCGGGAACTGGTCCCTCACCTACCACCCCCGGAGGACGGGGTGGCCTACCTCTACCTCTTCCTACAACCACAGTAGCTCTAGTCCGAGCCATCTGCGGGGTATGCACACCTAACTTATAAGGCTCTATATAGGCCATATATATAGATATACATATATATATTGAACATATACACATACATAATCCATAATACATATATACATAACTATACTAAAGAGATCCATAGAACAAGTGGCGACTTCTCGTACATCTAACCCAAAACCACATTTTAAAACGAAAAACCTTTTTAAAAACGTCAGACCCCGTGTGGGTTCTGTTTATTTTACCTATCAAACCCTATTGCAGGTAGCAAGTGCCATTGTTGTTAACTCTGATACCAACTTTGTAGCACCCCGAATCCGCGGGACTCGGAGTGCCACATTGGGCTAGGATCTCTCAATGGATCTTGACCCTAACCTGACAACAAGTTCACTGAACCTTACAACATGGCCCTGACAGATATAAAAACAATACATAAAATGGTATAAATTGTACAACCAAAGGTAAGACAACATAGCCGAGTATAAAACACAACGCCCTCACACAGGAGGTAACAAAAGATCATCCTCACGTAGGAGGGAAAGGTAACAAACCCAAAATCCCACAGCAACCTATGTACGAGACGTCCTCAGCCTGCCACTCTGCTAGATCACCCAACAACATGCCTATCCTGTGGTGCATCTACAACATGGTAATAAACCATTAGCTATTCATACACATATATAGAATAATGCATAAGCACAATCACAATCAAGGAAAGATTAACATATCAGCATGCTTTCACACATTTACCCATTTTATCATCTCAATAATAATGGTCATTCACTCAAATCGTATATATAACATATATGAAACTATGTGACACGAGGACCGATACATCCTCACCTCTGAGCTTGCTAGCTAGCTACACAAGTATCGGTCACACAATCCGTGTACCTTGTGGGAGTGGATCGTGCCCTTCCTGTAAAGTTAGTCTGGCCTGACATCAAAAAACCTCCCAGACTCCACGACGGGATGAAAGGGAAAGGTTATCACAGCCACACATACAGGGCAATCAATAAAACATAGGTCGGTATAAACGACATCTCATGCTATCATAGCAACATACAAATCACACACCACTCATGCAAATACCCAATATAAAGATGGAAGCTAAGTAAGTCCTACGGACTTACCTCAACCTCGATCACAACTCAACCACAATCACCTCTACACTGGAGGGACAACACAACCTAAAATCAAGGCATAAAGAGAGATATCAATCTCCTAACAACACAAGGGTCACACCTAGACCAAAAGGGATCCATAGGATCATCCTCAAGATACTCTCATAACCTAACGAACCTCAAAGGACATACAAGACATAAACCGATCATAACCTCAACCGAACACATCCTCACACATCTAGCATGATCCTATACTTTCACACTAGGAAAGGAGGGAACAGAGGCATCCTAAGGAAAGCCTAGAAGTAACACACACCTGCATAACCAAGTGTAACACCAAGCTGATGCAGGTGGCGTAGGGGCGGCTCACTGGTGGCGCAGGGGCGGCTCAAGACAGGCTCTTGGGCGGCTGGTGTGCAGAAGACACCACTTCAGCTCCTTCTTCACTCCTTCCTTCGATTCCTTCACTTGTTCTTCATCCAACACACATATATACAAAAACACACACACACACACACACACACACACACATATATATATATATATATACATCAACATAAGCCAATTAAGGCTGAAACAAGATCCAAACCTAAGCAAAGCCAAACAAGGCTAAGAAAAGAGGGAAAAGATGAAGGAAAGGAGAAAGAAAGAGAAGTAGCCATAGAACTCACCAAGCTGAGCTCTCCAGAAGATCAACTCCAAACCAAAACAACATCAAGCTGGCTCCACAAGGCACAACAACATAAAAGCCAAGCAAAACTAGGCAAGATCTCTCACAAACTCTCAAAACTCAAGAAAAGATCAACAAAGGCACAACAACATCGTCAACATCAAAGCCAAGCAAAACTAGGCAAGATCTCTTACAAAATCTCAAAACTCAAGAAAAGATCAACGAAGGTGATCCAAGGGAAAATAGAGAAGAAGATGTACGTATGGAGAGAGAGAGATGTAGATGAGAATGATAACCCTCATCAATGGGAGAAGATGAAATATATAAAGGAGGTAAAAAGGGTAAAGCACGGGTCAAAGGGTCAAAGAAGACGGATGCAGCACACACTGCCGCAGGGGCGGACTCTTTGAGCCGCAGGGACAGCCCAGGCAAACCACATGGGCGCCCTCTAGGTCATGCAGGGGCGGTCCAGGCAATTCCTGGCCCTCTGCTCACTCTCTCAGCAACTAGGCTCTTACATCTCACCCCCCTAAAAACAAGTTTCGTCCCAAAACTTGCAAGATCCCGAAACCTCTCGGACCCATAAGCCGAGGTATAACTCTCTCTCTCTCTATCGGAGGTATCACATCTCCGCTCAAAAGGTCAGGACCTATAAATCTATAACCTCAAGCAAAAACTTGGAGGAATCATCAACTCCAAAAAACAGGGCCATATCACTACCCAAAGGCGTAAAGGATCACATCTCTTGCCATACCACATCACAAGGCATAGAGGAAGCACATCTCTAGCAAAACATAATCATATACATCGCATGGAGGAATCACATCTCCATTGAAACTATGTCCATCAAGGTAACATGGAGGAAAGAACCATCTCCAGCTGAATCCTAATCACACTAGGATAGCATGGAGGAAAGAACCATCTCCAGCTAGAACATATAGCTTACTCAAGTAGCATGGAGGGAATAATCATCTCCATCTCCAGCTGAAACAAGATCCAAACCTAAAGAAGCCATATAAATCACCACGTTGATCTCTCCAGAAGATCAACTCCAAACCAAAACAACCTCAAGCTGGCTCTACAAGACACAACAACATCATCAACATCAAAGCCAAGCAAAACTAGGCAAGATCTCTCACAAGCTCTCAAAACTCAAGAAAAGATCAATAAAGGTGATCCGAGGGAGAAGAGAGAAGAAGATGTACGTATGGAGAGTGAGATGGAGCTGAGAATGGTAACCCTCATCAAAGGGAGAAGATGAAGTATATAAAGGAGGTAAAAAGGGTAAAGAACGGGTCAAAGGGTCAAAGAAGACGGCTGCAGCACACAGAGCCGTAGGGGCGGCCCAGGCAAACCACAGGGGCGCCCTCTGGGTCACGCAGGGGCGGTCCAGGCTAATTCCTGGCCCTATGCTCACTCTCTCAGCAACTCAGCAACTAGGCTCTTACATGATCGGTTCTTTGTTATATCTAACTACTAGTCCACCTGACATTATGTTTAGCGTGTACATGTGTGCATGATTTCAAGCTGATCCTAAAGAGTCATACTTGATAGATGTGGCAAGGATATTTCGGTATCTCAATGACACTAAGGATTTAAGGTTATGGTACCCACGTCAAAGCTCATTTCACCTTGTTGGGTATTCAAATTCAGACTTTGTAGGCTATAAGGTCTATAGAAAAAGTACTTCTGGATATTGCCAATTCTTAGGGTCATCCCTAATCAGTTGGCACTCCAAGAAGCAATACTGTGTCGCCCTATCCACAATTGAAGTAGAATACATCGCTGTGGGAGCCTGTTGTGCACCTATGGATAGTTCAACAACTTCGTGATCTTAGGTTAGATTTGAAAGGTATCCCGATTAAATGTGATAATACTAGTGCTATTTCGATTACTAAAAATCCTGTGCAGCATTCAAGGACCAAGCACATCGATGTAAGGCATCACTTCATACGTGATCATGTTGAGAAAAGTGATGTTTCGATTTCTTTTATTTCAACTGACCTGCAGCTTGCATATATCTTTACTAAGCCTCTACCTGAAGATCAATTCAATTTTATTAGATTAGAGTTTGGTATGTTGAACAATGAAGCATTATACTAGGGGGAGTAAATCTTTTTATTTTCTCCTTCGTATGCAACCCACTTTTCAATTTCAAGGGCCTTGAAATGCAATTCAAGGGCCTTGAAATGGAATTCAAGGGAAACATTGAATATCACGGATCTATTTAGGGGTTGATATCTTTTAGATATTATGATCCCTAAATTATTTTAAAGAAGGAATTTTAAAATGATTTCAAAAGTCTTTTCAAAGATTTGAAAAGAGTTGTTGAGATTATATTGGAAACAAATTTTTGTTTTTCAAGGCCTTGATTTTCTCAAGATCTTGTTAAAAATCATAAAGTGCTTTCCTTTTCCTTTTAAAGGCTTTAAACTCTCCTTCCTTCCTTTTCAACGTCTTTACAGAACCAAAAACACCTCTTTCCAAACTCTTGATTTCTTTCTCTCACAAATCCATATGATAACATGCATTATATTCTATATTTTGGGATTTGTTTGAACGTTTTATCTTCATATATCTGCATGCATGGATGTATATTCTTTATGATTATGTTATTTAGCATACCTTTGCAAGAATCGAGGTCTACACCTATTTTCGTTGTAATCGTAGGGAAAATGGCACATTTTGGAACAATATGAAGCCAAGGGATTTAAGGAGTCATTGGAGCTACATTTTGGAGCATTGAGGAGCTACAAGGAAGGCATAGGAACCATGGAAGTTGGATAGAAATTTGATATTGGACCAGTTTTGAAAGATTTGCACGTAACTGAAGATCATCTCGGTTGGCTACAAGATCACCTCGAATGTGATGACTTGTTGGGCCTGGATCGATATGCATGGCCCATGAAATCTTTTATTTTTGGCAAGCGATTTTCCTATAAGATTGGAGATATTTTCTGGATGGAAGTATGTTTGGTTAGCTGATTATATTGGGAGATTGAAGATATTCCAAGGAGGAAGGAAGTTTAAAGAAGATAGCTTTGAAGTGAAAGTTGAAGGCTTTTGAAGAAAGTTGTAAGGTTTTCTTAGGGAACCTTGATTGCTGTCTTTTGATTTGTTACTAAGGAACACAATTTGTTGATTGTTTGGATTGACTGTTTGTTTAATTGGTTATTTGTTGAGACCTTTGTGTTAAGGTGTTCGCTCCAAACGGTGTGTCCAAGCTTTAAATTTATAACCCTAGATGTATGCTTAAAACAAAGATGCAAACCCGCAGTGTACGGGTCAATTGTAGTAAAAGCAAGAATTCCAGGGTGTCGATCTCAGGGACTTAGGTGAAACAAAGCAAGTATAGGTTGTCTATATTGCAACTAACGATAAAAACAATTAAATCAATCAAAGATGATAAAAAGTCAATTAAAGGAATATGCAATTCTAGGGATTAAAGCATCTAGTTGTGGTTCCAACTCAAGATCTCAAGATAAGCGGACAAAGCTGAGATTTTGCAAAGGGAAGGTGTTTCTAAAGTGGAATAGATCACCGGGTAAGTCTCACTGCTCGCAATCCCAAACCAAAGAACCTACCACCGGGTAAGTCTTAAGATACTAAGGAAAGGAACTATAATCTCAAACCAACACTCCAACTAAGGGAATAGAATCAACCTTTACCGGGTAAGTCTCAGGCTAACTCACAAAGATGGAATGAAGCCACACTCAAACCCCAATAAAGGATAAACCTTTATTACCTACACTTATGATCTTGGGTAAACAAACAAAGGAATTACCGGGTAAGTCTCATCCTAGGCTTGCATTGAACCAAAAAAGGTGTAATAAGAATAGGATTTGGCAAACTCTAACATTTTACTCTTAGTTTCGGATCAGAAAGGTCACCTCAGTCAGACGAATTCCACCCCGGCCGAGATGTTCATTCACTGAGCGAGATGTTCTAGGTTTAAGATAAAGACTCGAGCTTTCAGGGTCCTACTGGAATTTAAGATTATTCTATCATTGTTTTTCCCACAACCTTCACCCAATCACCCTAGAATCACACAAGGAAATTAGCCACTCATCATTATGAAAGCAATAATCAAATATAAGGGAAGAAAGTGAATAATTGAACACAAAAACCTTAAGAACAAGGCTTCAATAACTTAATCAATTATCAAACAAACAAGCGTTCCTTGGATCATGATGACATGAATTATGACCTATTTTTAGGCATGTATTTATATAGATTTTCCCTTAATTTTGCATGCATAGACATACATTCATGGCATTTATGGTTATATTTACCTACTTTGCAAGAATAGAGGTCTACACAGAGTTTTATTGCATTTGTAGCTAATTTGGCGAATTATGGAGCAAAAATGGCACATTTAAGGATTAAGCCTTGAAGCGGGACAAAAAGGAGCATAAAAGGAATTTATGACGCGCTAAAGTATCTTCTGATACCTTCTGATGGCCCAAAGTATCTTCTGATACCTTCTGACGGCCCAAAGTATTTTCTGATACCTTCGGACGCGGCCCAAAGTATTTTCTGATACCTTATGACGCGCCAAAGTATTTTATGATACCTTATGACGTGGCCCAGAATATCTTCTGATACCAACAGATTCAACTTGTTTTCAGCCCAAATATTTAGGATTTTATCTTTAAACCCTAGATAGATCCCTACAAATATTCGACAGCCTTCAACATTGAAGTGGGACGGTGACAGCCCCAAGATTTGGATCTCCAAAGGGAGGAGGCCGCAGCGGGAAATCTTTACACGTTTGAGAGAAATTGGAGATTCTTGGAGAAGGATTGAAGGACTTTTTGCCGGGAAGCCAATCTTGATTCTTGTTTGTGAGATTTCTTTATCCATTGAAGCAATTGTGTTTTTTTTGAACACGAATCTGAGTTACTTAAGAGATACATTGATTTGTTTTGACGATTGTTTACAGATTTGAAGGTTATTGAATTTTTATTCAAGATTCGGTTTTCTTTGAGATATTTCACTCAATCTTTAATTTGATTCGATTTTAAAAATGGTTGGCTAAAACCCTTGTGATTCTGGGGAGAATAGTTGATGATTAAGGCTTAGATGATGATAGACTGAACTCATTCAAACATTAGGACCCTGAGAGTTTAGATTTTAGTTTTGCGACAACAACAAAATCGGTGTGTTCTTGAAGTAAATCGGCCGATTTTCTTATGAACAGCCCGATTTATTCTTCTGACGAACCTTAATTGAATCAATCTTTAATCAAAACCAATCCTTGCCTAAATCCCAACCTTGATTAACCTTTTTACCTTCTAATTGAATGTATGAAGACACTTCGAACCTGATTCTACATTTAATAGATTAAGATTTCAAGATTTGGGTAATAAAGAGACTCGGTATCCTTTATTAAGATTCTAAGTGTGCTTTCTAATCTTTACTTTGGAGAGTCATATCCTGGAGTTTTAGATAGTTAGTTTGAGTATAATTCTTGTCTTTAGATCTTTCTATATTGCAGCCTCAACAACCTTTATAGAGGGAACCTTTAGATTAGTCATATAGGTTTCGGAACTTCACCGTACGGTACCTACCTTGAAACACATAATCTTGGTAATATAAACTTTGTCTTATATCTATAGAAGTGTCTTGAATCAAAAGCCGAAATCGGATACTTGAATCCTTAGAATCATTTTACCCTTATTCGATCACAAAAGCTTTTCACACTTTTCGCTAGAATATTGAAATCGAAATTATTCTCACCAAATCCCTGAGTTCGACTTTGGAATTCTTACCTTACTACAGCTGATCCGTACACTGCGGGTTCGCTTTGCTTTGAGTTCTAGATATAAATTTAAGACTTTGACGCACACAACTTTTCGAGCGAACAAGTTTTTGACGCCGTTGCCGGGGATTTGGTCTAGACCAATTTCGGTTTTCGGTTGTCTGGCTTGGGAGCTTTTGTTTTTGCTTTTAATCTTTTCGGTATGAGTTTTTGAGTTTTCAGGTTCACCAATGGCTGCATGTAGCTATGAACCTGCATTTGATCTAGCCTGGTTTGCATGGCAAGGTGCTAGGGCGGACCATTATGAATATTTGGAAGAGAAATACGCCTTCTATTGGTTTGATAGTGAAAGAGAACGTGAACAAACCATTGAATATGAATTTGCAAAATGGGAAAAGCTGCACTATTCAAAGAAGGTTAAGAAGAAACCTCCCAAAGATGCGGAGGACTCGAAATTTGAAGAATTGATGAAGAAATTTGAGATGCTCGAAGAAAGATTCAAAGCCTATGATGAATATAATCTAAAAGTGATAGAAGACGCAAAAAAGAATATTTCTAAGGTTGAAAAAGCCTTGGAAAATCATTCATCTAGCAAGGAAGAATTACAAGTTTCGAGTGTTCCTCCGCTCGAATCTGAAGCTCCTCTAGAAGTCCTCATTGAAGAGGAGGAAGAAGTGGAGAACCTTGGCCAAATCACTGAAACTGTGGCCAAGGTTGAAGAGGATCCAGCTGAGTTGGGAGATATTTCATGTGTGGATCATCATCCCAACATGAATCTTGTCCCAAGCCTTGAAGAACTTGTAACACCCCGTATCCGCGGGACTCAGGATGCTACGGGCGGAGAGCTCACAATGGGTCCCGACCCTTAGCCTGACAACAATTTCACCGGATCTTGCAACAAGGCACAAAAAAAGGCCAAAACCTAAATACATTTTTATGCAATGTTATGAAACCCGAAAAAAAAAAGAAAGGAAAGACTTCAGCCGTCCTTACAACAACATCAACATAATATATAATAACAACAACACAAGGACTCCAAAACCCAAAACAACCTAAGATGTACGGAACCCCGGCTGCCCACTCCTCCGGATCACTCGGCCACATCCTAACCTGTACATCAACTACAACAATCGGTATAAAACCGTTAGCTCACATTCTATGCATTATAAGAATAATATGGCACAAACACACATAGGAACACAAACACACAACATGCTCATAAACATACACATCCGTTACTTATTATCTTTTTAGGTTATTCCATATCTAAATCATTCGTTCATGTATGACACGAGAGTCTTATAACTCTCGCCTCTGTCCCCGTGTAACCAACAGGAGTGTGGCGGCGCCCAACCCGTATACCCTGAGAAAGTGATGAAGAAGCCGGCCCGTATACCGTGTATGGCCTGGTCGCAGAGATCCCCCCAGTCTCCCTCGGGAAACTGAGCGGTGATGTCACCGCCCGATAATAATAGTAGTAACAATGGGCCAATAAATAAGGTCAAGTAAATCCTAATCCATTTTCATGCTTAAAAGCGGTAAACACACACCACCATATACATCCAAATAAGGCATAGAAGCGGCTAAGTAAGTCCGAAGACTTACCTCGTTTCAAAGCTAGCTAAAAACCGATCTCACTTCCCGTAGGAAAATAACCAAAGCCTGTTCATGACAAGGCACGATAATCAATAAATAACCAATAAGCGAGAAGCATCGGGCTTATAGTCTCCCAAAACCTATATGAGGTCACACCCTAGCATGCTAGGTCCAACTCCTAATCTCAAAGATCGTCCTAAGATCGTACCAAACATAACTCGACAAAAACTCATAAACTATCCAACAACCATACACGGTTCAAGGTCACTACTTGGCATTTGCCCTAAGTTATGCTAGATCCAACCTAGCATGATTCTATCACTAAACATAACTAGATCGAGGAGGAAGGTACTCACACACGATCCAAGGTTGAAGATGATCTACGGACGTCAAGATTGGATTCGTTGGTCTATAACGGCCGCTTCTGGACCTAAACCAAAGTTAAGGAAATTTAGCTTGTATGCTAAATTTGAACGGAATAAACGTATAATACTCTAAGGAAAATCTGCTTTTAAAACAAGGTTAAAATCCCGCAAAACATTTCCTGGAGTGACTTATACCATTTTATAAACATGGGTCAAAATCCGAAATCAAAACCTTGTGCCATAAACCGAATTTAAAATCTGTAATTTTATTTTCTGGGCAAAATATACAATTCCAAAACTATGGGTCATAATCCATATTTAAGTTCTTTGGGCCAATTCAGCAAATAAAATCAAAGAGGGTAGATTAGAAATTTTCCAATAATCTGGGTAAAAACTGTAAATACAAAACAGGGGGTCATATCCGGAATTAACACAAATAGAGGGGGCTGATTTGAATTAGGTTAAAGACCTTCTTCAACCTAATTCAAAATGCGCAAAATGGCAGAAGGGAAGCAGCAGGCGGCGGCGAGCAGGGCAGGGCACAAGGGCCCCGGCGTGGTGGCGGTTGTGGTCTCCGACGATGACAGTGGAGGTGAGGGCTTCTTCTGGCAGTGGGAGCTTCGGTCTCCGGCGGCCTTCTGTAGCGGCAAAGGCTGGGCTCCTTCGGGCTAGACAAGGGCCTCTTGCCCGGTGTGGCTGCAGCAAGAGAGCAAGAGAGATGTAGCCTGTAGAGGCTCCGGCAGGTCGACGGTGGGGCTCTCCCCGGTGCTATAGTTCCAGCTCCTCTCTTTCTCAGGCGAAGCTCGATGGTGGAGGAGAAGGGGAGAAGGGAAGAATAGAGAGATGGCGCTGGCAACCTGGGTACTAGCTTCTGTCGAAGCAATGGCCTGCAGGCGGCAGTGGAGCAGTTGCGTGGCTCCGGCGAGGCTCGTACAGGAAGGCGGTGACTGCTTCCCGGAGGTTGCAGATCTCTTCTCCTGAAATGCTTCGGTTCTCTTAAACTACAGAGAAGACAAGAGATGGGGAGTGCGTGATTGCGAGAGAGGAGATGAGGCGAGACGTGAGGGAGTTGCGGGGAAGAGAGGTGTGG
>BSUD01000007.1:83836268-83852614 GCA_033239045.1 Fagopyrum esculentum | reverse complement strand
GGGGGGGGTTGCCAGGGAGAGTTGTACAGAGGGAGGAGATGAATAGACAGGGAGATGGCATGAGAGAGGGAAATTATCAGAGGGGTTGGATTTGCTGCAATTGCTTCTCACCAGCAGCAACAAGGACAAGACAGAAGAGACAGAAAGAAAAAGGGAAAAAGAAAGAGAAATAGAAGAAGAAAAAGAATATATATATATATATATATATATATATATATATATATATATATATATATATATATATATATATATATATATAGACTTGATAACAAAATGCTCGGAACGGAATTCCCGAGTCGAAAAGATTTTCCGAACTTTTCCGAAAGTTAACCAAAAATATAAATATGCTCGAAAATTCATTTATTTATTTATTTTTGTCTCAAAACACTTTAAAAAAGAGATATAAATATAATTTATAATAAAAATATCGATAGTAGTACGCGAGAGAGGAAATGTCGAAACCGGACGTTACATTAGGTCCCCCTAAAAACAAGTTTCGTCCCGAAACTTGCTAAATGTGAAACTCCCAAACGACCTTGTCTCGAAAACCGCTCTAGACCCTATAACGTGGCAACTACGACCCTCAAAACCAGAGTCTACCCGCCTAGACACATCAAGACTCGCAAGATATACACATAAGAAACGCACATCATATCATGTCACAAATCACATAAGCACGACCAAGGAAAGATCTCGGGATTAGCCCGCCGGTCCAATAGATGTCGCTAAATCCGCGTAAAACTTGACTAATGATACTATCCTACGTCTTCTAGTTAGCCTCATCGGTTCCTCGTCTACCACTAGATCATCACGACGGACCATCTGTCTCGAGTCATGTATGCACTCCCTCGACTGATACACGTGAACCCCGGTTGATCACCCTCTACTCTCGGCGGTCACGCCAACCGGTAAACCAATTTCCCAACTCGCACTAAGATTTCAAAAAGGTCCGATATATCGAAATCTCAACTTTCTCTTCTGGTCTTCCTCAATACACTACTTTCATTATGTGTCTCTTTTATTGTCTCTAAGAAAGAAGAACGGATTTTCAATTTACGTCGTTGGCTTTGGTTCTTGTCAAACCAAACTTTTGATGTTAAGTTTTCTAATTTCTTGCCGCGAGTTCCAAGTAATGAAGGTAGTACTTTACTTCACATTGCTTCTACTCCCGAAACACGTATGCTATTACTTTTACATCGTTCCTCAATACTCAATAAGACCTTATCTAGAAGAACCGCTTGTACACTTCAAATCCATCATACCTCGAGATAATTTCAAAACGGTTGCACCAATGAAACTCTTCTTAACTCTCAACACCTCATTGTCAATTTTCTTCTCACTCAATACTTCATCGTCATCCGGAGTAGGTTAGCCATAGATGGTGTTACTTAGAGAATCTCTCCACAAATCCGGTAATGACCAGCACATCCAAGGAAAATTGTAGCTTCTTCCACGTCCTTCGGGGGGTTGCCATCCCGAGACAACTTGTCAAACATCTTTTCTCTTTTTCAAGAGTAGACCCAAAATATCTCCTCCGGGCATCAGTAAGCCCATAGGGATTAACTATAACTCGTAGTGGCCCTGGTTGGTCCGGAATGCCGTAATTGCAATATCCGAGTCTCGAATTCTCAAACGGTGACAATCAAATCTCAGTTAATCTTAGAAGAAACTACCGACCCTTGCAACTGATCGAGTAGCTCCCCCATTCGTTGTAAGGGATACTTGTCCTTCATTGTCATCTTGCTCAACTTATAGTAATCAATGTACAAACGGAGATCACCGTCTCTCTTTTCGCAACTTGTGTCCTTTATAATGACTTGAAATCAAGAATTTGGGATATATCCCAATATGAACTTCATATCAAGAGTTCAAGATACACTTCCAGCATGAACTTCAAATCTTCTTAATGGTAATTCAACATCCCGATGCATTGGAATCCGTTCTATCTCGGGCTCTAGCTTTTCTTCTCCCATCACATATCATAAGATATCGACACAATCTTGTCTTAACATTGGTCAAGGGGTCTACCAAGATCTCTTGAGGTGACGTCCATCGAACACGTGGTTTAATACTTCTTTATCTGCAATGTTTACCGTCCTCTTTCAAAGATCCTTCATCTCCAGAACTCGGGAGACTTGCTCTAATAATCTTTTTAAGGTTTCACAATTATGCAAAGTCATGAAGGTCCTAACTACAGGAATTAATCACGCCTTATAATATATTATTATTACCCTCTTTGTATTCTTCCAAAGCTCGCATCATTCCTTCGAGTAGGTGTAGAATTTCCACCCTTTTCTTATGTAATGTCCAAACGACCGTAGAGGTTCTATCCTCAATCTTTCATGTTCTTCTTGTACATCTCACATCGACTTCAAACTTCAAAACTTCAGTCTTCCCTTACTATTGTTGGCCACCTTATGTATTTATCGGTATTCAATATACAACTACAATGGAAGCCTCATCTTACGGTTGATCCACTAGCTCCCCTTACCATGATCAAACCTTAAAAGTTGTAACCCGTGGCGTTCCTCCATATGTCAATCTCATGACTTAAGAAGGCCGCGTAAGATCGTTATAATCTCCTACTCGGAGGTCTTGTTATAACTACTTGCTTAAACTTGTTCAACATTATTTGATTTAAGACAATTGCGCGTCCATTGATGTACCTCTTTACTATTGACATTGATCCACCGCGAATACTCCAAGCTCTTGTTCCCGATTCTCTATGTTCTCATAGTCTTGTTTACTCCTCCCATCTACACACATCAATAGACAACCCGTACTTGTGCGTTTTCAGTTGTCACCGATTAACTTCTTTCTGAACTTCTCCGAAGTTAACGACTTACCTTCCTACCATACTCCTGAAAGGATACCCTCTCGGGGTACTTTGTCTTAACTTCACTAGCTCATTTTACTTTGCTTCAACTCCGTTAGCTCTTTCTACGATCCTCTCTTCCTTTCGCTTTTGTAAGATAATCATACCTTCACGGTTCTTGTGTCATATGACCCACTTTCATGGCTTAACCGCTCTTCATGATGTTTTGCAAAATGCACTCCTCAAATATTCTGACATTAATTAGCCTCAACTGGCATCCTTCTTGGTTAATAAGTTAAGTTCTTCGATTCAGCTCTTTATTTCCTCTTTCACCTTCCGAAGATCATCATCCTAACACACTTCCTGCTTCTTAGCGTTGATCAGTCTCATCACAATGACGAAAATCGATTGACTCCCACGGTAATTCCACTATGTGAATTTTCACCATGTGATCCTCCTCGTAACTTTCAAACTTCGGAATAAGTCACCCGCTTAGAATCTCGCAAAGATCGTCACTGCACCCTTCGGTACCTTCGTTAGCTTAACTTCCGGTTCTCGTCAATCTTTCTAAATTCTTGGACCACTCTTTTCATCTTGACTCCCATAATGAGGGGCGCCTATTGAAAACTCGTCTTACTTAAAACGCCACTTTTATTCTCGAGCGAGAATGTAGTCCTCTTTACTTGATTCCCATCTTTAGTTCATCGATTCCCCACTTGAAAAAAATCTTATGTTCGTTGCCACATTGATGATCCTTCATTGCTTCCTTGCTATCACTCTCATGTCTTCATGTCGCTTTTATATCGGTATAATCTTCATCTTGGTTTCGTTTAAGTCGCCACGAGGTTCTCTTTTATTTATTTGCCCTTTGGTTACATCATCTCTAGTCTTCTTCTACAACGTCCTCTTAAAGGAGTCCGGGAAATCACCGGGGTGCTTGCGTATACTTGATGCTCAACTAGATAACTTGAGCATACTTATCTTCGTATGTATACTATCCTAAGCCAAAAGGCGTTGTCCAAGGGGCGATGATAGCTTTCTATCATCTTAGCTATAAGGTCCTCTATCACTAATATGATATTAGATACCATATGTTTATATATACATATATAAAGATATAAACGTCATGCTACTACTATAAACATAATATGTCCATAAACAATTTACAATTCAACATACAAGTATAGTCCAAAACATCCTAAGTCCACATGTACATATCTACATATAAACACACACACACACACACACACACATATATATATATATATATTTATATATATACATAATATAATAATCAATAACTACGTTGCCGAGATCCGCGGAGGAAGTGGTGGTCCCGTACATTCTACCCCAACTGACTCATGCACATGATTTGAAAACGAAATTCATTTCTTTAAAACTCAGAACCCTTGAGGGTTCTGTTTATTTTTATTTAGCCTTTAGAAGATTGCGAGTGTCATTGTTGTCAACCTAGGGCTCTGATACCACTTTTGTAACACCCCGTATCCGCGGGACTCGGGATGCTATGGGCGGAGAGCTCACAATGGGTCCCGACCCTTAGCCTGACAACAATTTCACCGGATCTTACAACAAGGCACAAAAAAAGGCCAAAACCTAAATACATTTTTATGCAATGTTATGAAACCCGAAAAAAAAAGAAAGGAAAGACTTCAGCCGTCCTTAAAACAACATCAACATAATATATAATAACAACAACACAAGGACTCCAAAACCCAAAACAACCTAAGATGTACGGAACCCCGGCTGCCCACTCCTCCGGATCACTCGGCCACATCCTAACCTGTACATCAACTACAACAATCGGTATAAAACCGTTAGCTCACATTCTATGCATTATAAGAATAATATGGTGTAACACCCCGAATCCGCGGGACTCGGGGCGCTACGGGTTAGGACCTCACAATGGGTCCCGACCCTTAGCTTGACAACAATTTCACTGGATCTTACAACAAGACACAAATAAAGGCAAAACCGAAATTCATTTTAATGCAATGATATGAACCCCAAAAGAAAACAACGAAAGACTTCAGCCGAGATACAACGCTAAAGGCAACCGCCATACACGCGACATACATAATACCCTAAACAATACATAAAAACAACCCCAAAACCCATCCTAAAATGTACGGACCCCGGCTGCCCACTCTTCCGGCTCTCTCGGCCGTGCCCCTAACCTGCAAGGCAACTACAACAATATCGGTATAAAACCGTTAGCTAGCATTCAAGGCATTAGAATCATGGTATTGGCACACACACACATAAGGCATCATAAACACACATGTTCCAAAACACACAATCCGGTTTATTATCTTTTTATTATTAGGTCATATCCCGTTCTAATTCACTTCTTTTGTGACACGAGAATCTTAAAGATCTCGCCCTTGTCCCCTTTCACCATACGGATTTGTACTTGATGCGGATCAGCATCACCCGATGGGCTGGTCGCAAGGCACCTCCCAGTCATCCCCATTTTGGACTGGACAAGCGGTCACCGCCCGTTATCATACACTTGGGCCAAATATAAACATATAAAGTCGGTGGTCCTATTACCGGTTTAGATGTTATAACATAAGCAATAAACACACACATAAACAATAAACACACACCACCAAACACGCATTGAAACTATTACAGAGAATACGAGCTAAGTAAGTCCGGAGACTTACCTGTCCCTAAGATAAACCCGCTAAATCCCGTACTCAATTTCCCGCAGGAATGTAACTCATCGCCTGATCAAACAAGGCACACAATCAATAACTAACCAACAAGCTAGAAGCCCGAGGCTTCTAGTCTCCCAAACCTATATGAGGTCAAAACCCTAGCATGCTAGGTCCAACTCCTAAACCCGAAGATTATCCTATGATCGTACCAAAACATCACAATACTCATAAACCATTCAACAACCATATACGGTTCAAGGCCACTACTTGGCATTCACTCTAAGTTATGCTAGATCCAACCTAGCATGATTCTACAACTAATCATAACTAAATCGAATAAGATCATAAGCTCGGGGGAGAGGGTACTCACATGACGTCAAAAGATGGAAGACGATCTAAGGATGTCGAGAATGGATTCGTTGGGCCTTTATCGGGGCGCTTTAGAACCTAACATCAAAGCTAGGAAAATTTAGCTCATATGCTAAATTTGAATGGAATGCTTAATATATATATATATAAATCTGAGGAAAACTCGTTTTCAAAAGTAAATGTTAAAAACCCGGGATTAAATCTTTGAGCCATAACCGTACTAATCCAACAAAGACATAATATACCGTGTATATAAATATAAGAATATCTCGTAATCAAAATCCAAGGTTCCAAACCGCTAATTCATTTTTCGGGGCAAAATATATCGTTTCAAAACTATGAGTCATAATCCATAATAAAAAAATCAGCAAGAGCACACTCAATAATTTGCAAAAAGTTGGGTCACAAACTGCAATTATAAATATGGCCCAAAATGTAATTAATTCTGCAGAGGGTATAATTGTTACTTTCCAAAATCTGGGTACAAATCTACAAAGTAAAAGATGGGCACATTTTGCAATTATACCAAATAAGGGGAGGGCCGACTGTAATTAACCCTAAAGGGTTTCTCTTTTGCGTTAAACAGAGGAAAGATGGAAGGCGGTAGAGGAACACAGGCGGCGGCCTCCAGCGAGGGCTCCAGGCGGCAGGGCGAGGCAAGGACATGGGGGTTCGCCCGACGGGATCTCTGGCTCGAAAGGGGGAGCGGATGGTGGTCTCAATTTCCCCGGCGAGGTTCTCCCTGGTGCTTCCAGATGGTTGCAGCAAAAGGACAAGAAGGGGATCGAGAGAGAGAGAGAGTGCAGGGAATACGCAGAGGACGAGGGAGATGAGCGGAGGAGCGCTGGCTGTGCAGGGGCTCCGACGGCGAGGAGCAACACAGGGAAACTCCGACAGGGTGGCGAGACTCTTTCCGGCTTTCGCAGGGCAACAGCACCTCATCTCCGGTGGTGTTTGTTAGCGTCAAAGGTTGCTAGTCCCTGTCTTATTTTCTGGCGATAGTTAGGGGAAATTGCAGCTCCCTCGATTGATTGAGTTGGGGAGATGGTTGCTGACTCGTTTGAGAGGGGAAGGTAAGGCCGAGATTGAGGGGACACAAAATAAGACAGAGAGATGGAGTGGTGAGTTCCAGCGAGAGAGGTTGTGTTGGTTGCAGTGGGAGAGCGACAGAGGTCCGAGAGCTGAAGCTCATCTATGAAAGGAGCAAGGAAGAAGATGGGTAGTTGTTGAGGATTAGATTGCAGAGGGTCCAAACGATAGGGAAAGAAACGAGGTATTGAAGGCTGAGTCAAGTTGAGGGGAGCAAGGGGTCGGGTAGGGTACATACTACAGAGGGGATAGGGCTGCAGCAAAGCTCATTCAACACGGTAAGGTGAGGCATCAGGAACGAGGAGACAACAGGGAAGAAAAAGAATAAAAAAAGATTAAAATAAATAAATAAATAAATAACCCGATAGAAATTACTTGGAACGGGATTTTCGGATCGAATAAATTTTCCAAACATTTACGTAAAATAATTTACGGAAAAATATATAATTAACATCTATACGAATATATTCGTAAAAATTTATTTTATGATATAAAAGTCATTCTCGTAAAATATATCAGCTATAGAAGTATCGATAAAAGGAGGAAAAAGAATATCGAAACGAACTCAATAAACTGGGCGTTACATCAGATTCCCCTAAAAACAAGTTTCGTCCCGAAACTTGCTATACGCCGAACTTCTCGGTTCCTAAGGCCGAGGTATGAACTCTCCAACTAAGAAGGCTTAACCCTTCTAATTTATATACACAAATCTACTCAAACTATCAGTGCAAGATATGTTAGGTCATATAGCACATTCCCGCACGGCACGTAAAACAAAATTATAACACATAAGACGCACTCAACAAAGAAGGAACGGGAACTCACCCGTCAATCCTACACGCATATCTAACTCAGCGTAGAACTACTAGTAAATCTTTTGGGTATTATCTTTTGTCTCCCAAGTAGCCTAATCGGTTCTTCATCTCGACTAGATCATCACGACGGACCACATGTCTAGAGTCCTGTATTTACTCCCTCGACTGATACACATCAAACACCGGGTGAACACCCACTACTCTCGGCGGCCACGCCAATCGGTAAACCTCTTTCCCAACTCGCACTAAGATCTCAAAAAGGTCCGATATATCGGAACTCAACTTCCTTCTCGGGTCTTTCTCAATACAATATCTCCATTATGTTTCACTTTATTTCCTCTAAGACAGAAGGTCAAACTTTTAAATTGGCCCCGTTAACCCGAACTTTGATGTTACATTTTCTCAATTCTTGTTTCAAATTCCAAGTAATGAAGGAAGTACCTTACTTCGCACCGCTTCTACTAACGATACCAATATGCTATTACTTTTACATCGCTCCTCAATACCCAATCAAGATCCTGCCTTGGAGAATCATTTGTACAACACTAAATCCCTCATACCTCGAGGAAATGTCCAAACAGTTGCTCAACGACGCTTTTATTAACTCTTAACAACTCTTATGACCCTTGTCCATTTTCAAAACTCCTTTGTCTTCCAAAGTAGGTTAGCCATTGATGTTATTACTTTGGAGGATCCCTCCACAAATCCGAGAATGACCAGGACATCCAAGATATCTTATTCAGGGCATTGATAAGCCCATTTGGAATCTCTACAACTCGTAGTGACCATGGTTCGTCCAGAATGCCGTATTGGCAATATCCCAATCTCGAATTCTCAATTGGTGGCAATTAGACATTAAATCAATTGTAGGAGGACTACTGACCCTTGTGACCGATCGAGTAGATCGTCAATTCGTTGTAAGGAATACTTGTCTTTCACTGTTATCTTGTTCGACTCACGATAATCGATGTCCCAATGGAGAAAATTGTCATAATAACTTCAACAAAAAGTTCAAGATATAATTAAACATGAGATTCAAACCAAGAGCTCGAGATAACATTTGGATTTTCCTATAGCATTTCACTAATTTCTAGTGAAATCTTATCAATAAGTTCTTACAATTGCTCCTTCACTTGTTTCCACAACACATGTCTCTGCACTATTGTCATTCCATACGGGACCTTAGATATCGGGATTGAATCAAGCTCGACATTAGTGGAAAAATCCACATTCTGACGTATTGGAATCCGTGATATCTCGGTTTTCGTCTTTTCCTCTTCCGTCACATAACGTAGGACCTACACAACCGTGTCTTAAAACTTGACAGGTGGTCATGATACTAATGGTTTACCCCGATCTATTGGGGTGACATCCTTTAAACACGTATATTGTTCCATCTGTAGCTACAATGTTGACCGTCTCCTTCCAAATATTTGTCTTTTCTTGAATTGAAAAGATTCGCTTGCGTCTTTTGACTCTTGTGGTCTTATTTAAGTATTCTTTTAACTTAAACCCATATTTACTCTTTGATGACATGATTGTAAAAATCTTCTACGGTTTCTCACTTATGTGCAACCATAAGGGTCCAATCTGCACGACTTAACCGTGTTTCAAAACAATTGACCTTATCTTCGTCACTTTTTTGTGACATCCCAACATATGGGAGGAGCTCTTCGTATCTACATATGCTTTCACCATAGACATCCTTTCTTCAAGTAGAAATCATACTTCAGTTTCCTTTTGTAAAGTCAACCCGACGGTAGAAGTTCTAACCTCAATCTTCCATATACTTTTTGTACATCTCTTGTCGACATCAAACTTCAAAATTTCGACTTCTCTTACTCTTGTTGGTCACCTTATACATCTCTCGGTATTTCATGAACAACTTCACAACTGTACCAGTATGCCCTTAGGCAAAATTTCCCAACCACAATCGCCGAAAGATCAACTCATAACTCCACCAAGCACCAACATCATAACTCTAAGCTTGCAGCGTTGCCCTAATCAAGATTCCTCGTTTCACGACATAACCACTATGGCCTTCCCATATGAGTCACAAAAATTTGACTTAGCTTTGGCTCGCAAAAACACGACATCCATTACCTTAGAACAAACATATCATGCGTCCCTTTCCGCACAACAACAATAGAAGCATCACTTTCCTCTTGTTTCTTCTAGTTCTCTTCACCTTTTATTCAAACTTTAAATGTCCTGATCCGTGTCGTTCTTCCATATGTCAACTCCCTGACCTACAAAGGTCCCATAAGGTCATCCAAATCCCTCTGTATGCCCATAATCTTGTTTACTCATCCCCTCTACACTCACCAATAGACAACTTGCACCTGTGCGTTCTTAGTTGTCACCGATTACTTGTATTTGACCTTCTCCGAAGTCAACGACTTATTATTCTACTACACTTCTCATGCCGTCATTCCCATGAAGGTTACCCTCTTCGGGGTACTTTACCTTAAACTCCGTTAGTTCTTTCTTCATTCTATGCTTCCTCTTCTTTATAAGGTAACTATATCTTCTTTGCCTTGTTGTGTCGTATAACTCCCTTTCATAGGCTTAACCATCCTTCCTTGATGTCTTTCAAGTGCACCCTCCCAAATATTATAGCAGTAGCTAGCATCCACTCGCGCTCCTCTTGGTTGGTGTCTTAAGTCTCTCGATCAAAGCTCCTCGTTTCGTCTTTCATCTTCTTGGGATCATCATTTGTACACACTTCCTCATTCTTGGCGTTTCTTAGCCTCATCATTATAACGGAAACCAGTCAACTTCACTTGAATCTCCACCATGCCCTTCTTCTCATAACTCTAGTAATGTTGACACTTCACTTATTGGTACTTCGTAAGCTTAACTTACGGTATCTTAAATCTTTTGTGATTGGTTCATCCATGCCTCTCATCTCGACTCCCATGCCTAGGAGCACCTAGGGAAAACTTTTACTTCTTAATGGTATACCACCTATAACCTTGCAAGAACATACTCATCTTCTCCTCGATTTGCATATTTTCGTCTTTTGGAAGACTTAAGTTCGTTATCTCAATTGGTATCGTCGTCGTACAATCACGGTTTCTTCATAACCACTTATACACCTTAACGTTTCTCTCTTTACTTGTATTGCTTCCATCTCGAATTCTCTTAAATTGACTCAAAGTTCCTTTCTATTTGTTCGTCCTTGCCGCTAATGTCCTCTTTATCCTTCAAATGATTTCTTTGACGTCCCCAAAAAGAGTCCGATGAATTGTCAGGGTGTTCGCCAGAACATGATGCTCAACTCGGTACTTGAGCATACTCATCATCGTATATATACTATCATAATCCCAAAAAAGGTGTTTGTCCAATGGCGATGATAGCTTCGTATCATCTTAAACATAAGGTCCACTACTATTAATATAATACTAGCATACCATATGTGTATGTATATATAACTATATATATAAGTCCTATGTTCACATTACTACTAATATATCACATCCGGAAATCCAGTACAACAAAACAAGGTCCAAACATGTACTATAGTCCACATATAATAACTATACATATAAATCAAGTCATCATGCAACTACAATCCACAAAATACACATCAATTTCATCATACACAACTACAAACCTCATATCGATATCTATATATACATATAAATATACCTATCAAAATCTAATAAACTAAGCTAACGAGATCCGCGGAAGGAGTGGTGGTCCGTACATTCTACCCCGACTCATGCATGTGATTTTGAAAACGAAAACTCAGAATCCACGGGGTTTTGTTTATTCCTTATTCAGCCTTTAGAAGATTGCGAGTGCCATTGTTGTCAACCTAGGGCTCTGATACCACTTTTGTAACACCCCGAATCCGCGGGACTCGGGGCGCTACGGGTTAGGACCTCACAATGGGTCCCGACCCTTAGCTTGACAACAATTTCACTGGATCTTACAACAAGACACAAATAAAGGCAAAACCGAAATTCATTTTAATGCAATGATATGAACCCCAAAAGAAAACAACGAAAGACTTCAACCGAGATACAACGCTAAAGGCAACCGCCATACACGCGACATACATAATACCTTAAACAATACATAAAAACAACCCCAAAACCCATCCTAAAATGTACGGACCCCGGCTGCCCACTCTTCCAGCTCTCTCGGCCGCGCCCCTAACCTGCAAGGCAACTACAACAATATCGGTATAAAACCGTTAGCTAGCATTCAAGGCATTAGAATCATGGTATTGGCACACACACACATAAGGCATCATAAACACACATGTTCCAAAACACACAATCCGGTTTATTATCTTTTTATTATTAGGTCATATCCCGTTCTAATTCACTTCTTTTGTGACACGAGAATCTTAAAGATCTCGCCCTTGTCCCCTTTCACCATACGGATTTGTACTTGATGCGGATCAGCATCACCCGATGGGCTGGTCGCAAGGCACCTCCCAGTCATCCCCATTTTGGACTGGACAAGCGGTCACCGCCCGTTATCATACACTTGGGCCAAATATAAACATATAAAGTCGGTGGTCCTATTACCGGTTTAGATGTTATAACATAAGCAATAAACACACACATAAACAATAAACACACACCACCAAACACGCATTGAAACTAATACAGAGAATACGAGCTAAGTAAGTCCGGAGACTTACCTGTCCCTAAGATAAACCCGCTAAATCCCGTACTCAATTTCCTGCAGGAATGTAACTCATCGCCTGATCAAACAAGGCACACAATCAATAACTAACCAACAAGCTAGAAGCCCGAGGCTTCTAGTCTCCCAAACCTATATGAGGTCAAAACCCTAGCATGCTAGGTCCAACTCCTAAACCCGAAGATTATCCTATGATCGTACCAAAACATCACAATACTCATAAACCATTCAACAACCATATACGGTTCAAGGCCACTACTTGGCATTCACTCTAAGTTATGCTAGATCCAACCTAGCATGATTCTACAACTAATCATAACTAAATCGAATAAGATCATAAGCTCGGGGGAGAGGGTACTCACATGACGTCAAAAGATGGAAGACGATCTAAGGATGTCGAGAATGGATTCGTTGGGCCTTTATCGGGGCGCTTTAGAACCTAACATCAAAGCTAGGAAAATTTAGCTCATATGCTAAATTTGAATGGAATGCTTAATATATATATATATAAATCTGAGGAAAACTCGTTTTCAAAAGTAAATGTTAAAAACCCGGGATTAAATCTTTGAGCCATAACCGTACTAATCCAACAAAGACATAATATACCGTGTATATAAATATAAGAATATCTCGTAATCAAAATCCAAGGTTCCAAACCGCTAATTCATTTTTCGGGGCAAAATATATCGTTTCAAAACTATGAGTCATAATCCATAATTAAAAATCAGCAAGAGCACACTCAATAATTTGCAAAAAGTTGGGTCACAAACTGCAATTATAAATATGGCCCAAAATGTAATTAATTCTGCAGAGGGTATAATTGTTACTTTCCAAAACCTGGGTACAAATCTACAAAGTAAAAGATGGACACATTTTGCAATTATACCAAATAAGGGGAGGGCCGACTGTAATTAACCCTAAAGGGTTTCTCTTTTGCGTTAAAAAGAGGAAAGCTGGAAGGCGATAGAGGGACACAGGCGGCGGCCTCCAGCGAGGGCTCCAGGCGGCAGGGCGAGGCAAGGACATGGGGGTTCGCCCGACGGGATCTCTGGCTCGAAAGGAGGAGCGGATGGTGGTCTCAATTTCCCCGGCGAGGTTCTCCCTGGTGCTTCCAGATGGTTGCAGCAAAAGGACAAGAAGGGGATCGAGAAAGAGAGAGTGCAGGGAATACGCAGAGGACGAGGGAGATGAGCGGAGGAGCGCTGGCTGTGCAGGGGCTCCGACGGCGAGGAGCAACACAGGGAAACTCCGACAGGGTGGCGAGACTCTTTCCGGCTTTCGCAGGGCAACAGCACCTCACCTCCGGTGGTGTTTGTTAGCGTCAAAGGTTGCTAGTCCCTGTCTTATTTTCTGGCGATAGTTAGGGGAAATTGCAGCTCCCTCGATTGATTGAGTTGGGGAGATGGTTGCTGACTCGTTTGAGAGGGGAAGGTAAGGCCGAGATTGAGGGGACACAAAATAAGACAGAGAGATGGAGTGGTGAGTTTTAGCGAGAGAGGTTGTGTTGGCTGCAGTAGGAGAGCGACAGAGGTCCGAGAGCTGAAGCTCATCTATGAAAGGAGCAAGGAAGAAGATGGGTAGTTGTTGAGGCTTAGATTGCAGAGGGTCCAAACGATAGGGAAAGAAACGAGGGATTGAAGGCTGAGTCAAGTTGAGGGGAGCAAGGGGTCGGGTAGGGTACATACTACAGAGGGGATAGGGCTGCAGCAAAGCTCATTCAACACGGTAAGGTGAGGCATCAGGAACGAGGAGACAACAGGGAAGAAAAAGAATAAAAAAAGATTAAAATAAATAAATAAATAAATAGCCCGATAGAAATTACATGGAACGGGATTTTCGGATCGAATAAATTTTCCAAACATTTAAGTTAAATAATTTACGGAAAAATATATAATTAACATCTATACGAATATATTCGTAAAATTTTATTTTATGATATAAAAGTCATTCTCGTAAAATATATCACCTATAGAAGTATCGATAAAAGGAGGAAAAAGAATATCGAAACGAACCCAATAAACTGGGCGTTACATATGGCACAAACACACATAGGAACACAAACACACAACATGCTCATAAACATACACATCCGTTACTTATTATCTTTTTAGGTTATTCCATATCTAACTCATTCGTTCATGTGTGACACGAGAGTCTTATAACTCTCGCCTCTGTCCCCGTGTAACCAACAGGAGTGTGGCGGCGCCCAACCCGTATACCCTGAGGGAGTGATGAAGAAGCCCGCCCGTATACCGTGTATGGCCTGGTCGCAGAGAACCCCTCAGTCTCCCTCGGGAAACTGAGTGGTGATATCACCGCCCGATAATAATAGTAGTAACAATGGGCCAATAAATAAGGTCAAGTAAATCCTAATCCATTTTCATGCTTAAAAGCGGTAAACACACACCACCATATACATCCAAATAAGGCATAGAAGCGGCTAAGTAAGTCCGAAGACTTACCTCGTTTCAAAGCTAGCTAAAAACCGATCTCACTTCCCGTAGGAAAATAACCAAAGCCTGTTCATGACAAGGCACGATAACCAATAACTAACCGATAAGCGAGAAGCATCGGGCTTATAGTCTCCCAAAACCTATATGAGGTCACACCCTAGCATGCTAGGTCCAACTCCTAATCTCAAAGATCGTCCTAAGATCGTACCAAACATAACTCGACAAAAACTCATAAACTATCCAACAACCATACACGGTTCAAGGCCACTACTTGGCATTTGCCCTAAGTTATGCTAGATCCAACCTAGTATGATTCTATCACTAAACATAACTAGATCGAGGAGGAAGGTACTCACACACGATCCAAGGTTGAAGATGATCTACGGACGTCAAGATTGGATTCGTTGGTCTATAACGGCCGCTTCTGGACCTAAACCAAAGTTATGGAAATTCAGCTTGTATGCTAAATTTGAACGGAATAAACGTATAATACTCTAAGGAAAATCTGCTTTTAAAACAAGGTTAAAATCCCGCAAAACATTTCCTAGAGTGACTTATACCGTTTTATAAACATGGGTCAAAATCCGAAATCAAAACCTTGAGCCGTAAACCGAATTTAAAATCTGTAATTTTATTTTCTGGGCAAAATATACAATTCCAAAACTATGGGTCATAATCCATATTTAAGTCCTTTGGGCCAATTCAGCAAATAAAATCAAAGAGGGTAGATTAGAAATTTTCCAATAATCTGGGTAAAAACTGTAAATACAAAACAAGGGGTCATATCCGGAATTAACACAAATAGAGGGGGCTGATTTGAATAAGGTTAAAGACCTTCTTCAACCTAATTCAACACGCGCAAAATGGCAGAAGGGAAGCAGCAGGCGGCGGCGAGCAGGGCAGGGCACAAGGGCCCCGGCGTGGTGGCGGTTGTGGTCTCCGACGATGACAGTGGAGGTGAGGGCTTCTTCTGGCGGTGGGAGCTTCGGTCATCGGCGGCCTTCTGTAGCGGCAAAGGCTGGGCTCCTTCGGGCTAGACAAGGGCCTCTTGCCCGGTGTGGCTGCAGCAAGAAAGCGAGAGAGATGTAGCCTGTAGAGGCTCCACCAGGTCGACGGTGGGGCTCTCCCCGGTGCTATGGCTGCAGCTCCTCTCTTTCTCAGGCGAAGCTCGATGGTGGAGGAGAAGGGGAGAAGGGAAGAATAGAGAGATGACACTGGCAACCTGGGTACTAGCTTCTGGCGAAGCAATGGCTTGCAGGCGGCAGGGGAGCAGTTGCGTGGCTCCGGCGAGGCTCGTACAGGAAGGCGGTGACTGCTTCTCGGAGGTTGCAGATCTCTTCTCCTGAAATGCTTCGGTTCTCTTAAACTGCAGAGAAGACAAGAGATGGGGAGTGCGAGATTGCGAGAGAGGAGATGAGGCGAGACCTGAGGGAGTTGCGGGGAAGAGAGGTGTGGGGGGGGGGGG
>BSUD01000007.1:83770631-83832590 GCA_033239045.1 Fagopyrum esculentum | reverse complement strand
TTGTTATAAACAGTAAAATAATAAACACACACCACCCAACACACAATAATGCTAACACAAAGAATACGAGCTAAGTAAGTCCGGAGACTTACCTCGTCACCACACTCAACTCACAACATTCTCGCTTCCTTAGGGGAAGCCCATAACCTGCTCACAAAAAGATAACTATATCAACAACAACCCACTCACAATAGAAGTCTTAGACTTCTATACAAATGATCTACGCAAGACTATTTGACTCTCAATTCTAGGACCGCATCCTAGAATCCCTCATGCCCACATCACACTCAACAGAAGCTAGAAGTCCTAAGACTTCTAAACCCTCGGATCTTGCAAGATCATAACTCACAACACCACTAGGATAACATACCTAGTCCAAACAAACTCAACGGGGACAACACCATGCTAGAATAAGCATATCCTAGCTCATAATCTCAACAACCATATAACCAGCACCTCAAGCCTCAGATACTCACAAGATCAACCAAACACTCAAAGTCTTACAACAATCGACAATCCTCAAAACTCACCTAAGATCCAAACCACTACTTGGTATTCACTCTAAGTTATGTTAGATTCATCCTAGCATGATACTAAAACTTAACATAACTAGATCGAGGGGAAAGAATACTCACACGACGTCAAAAGACGGAAGTCGTTCAACGGATGTCGACTTGGACTCGTTAGGCCTTTATCGGGGCGCTTCCGAACCTAGCACCAAACTAAACAAGTTTAGCTTATAAGCTAAATTTGAACGGAATAATGAACATATATAAATTAAGGAATATCCCACTTTTAAAATCCGAGTTAAAACCGTTTAAATACTTTCCGGGACAAATTATACAATTATATACACATGGGTCCTAATATATAACAAATATAACTATAAGAATAAAATCCGTTATAAAACTTTGGTTGAAAGTCCGTAAAAACATTTTCCGGGCAACTCATGAAGTTCCATAAACTTTGGGATATATTCTGAAAATAAAATCTAGGCCAAATCTGTAATTAATTCAAATCAGTAGGGCCCAATCTACAAATTCCAGAAGAGTGGGTCAAATCTGCAATAAACACAAACCATGGGCAAAAATTGTAATTACACTAGAATAAGGGTGGCCCGATTTAATAAACCCATAAGGGTTTCTCCTTCATTTGAAACCCGATGCAGGGCGCAGAGAAGGTGAGAAGGAGGGCTGCGGCGTGCTCTGGCAAGCAGGGCGAGGCGACGACAACCACACCGGGAGGCCCCTTGGCGGCGTTTCTGGCGGTCCCGGCGAGCGAGACGTCGATGGAGCGAGGCGACAGACAACACTAGGGAATTGCAGAGACGTCGATGAACCGAGATTGAGGGCTGTGCAAGGGCTCCAGCGGCGGAAAGAAGGCGAGGGCGACGTACGCTTCTCCGGCGTCGCTGGTGGCGTTATTCCTTCCCGGCCATTGCAGAAGCGAGGCAAAAGAAAGATAAGGCACGGGAGGAAACAGGAGGCGAGATCGAGGGGGTGAGGGTGAAGATGCACAAGCGTCTGGCCGAGGCTCTCGGCGGTGGATCCGGCTTCGGCGATGGAGGAGATGAAGGTTTGAAGGTTGCAACTTCATCCGGTGGTTGCGGGGATTGTTGTAGGAGGATTACAGAGGGGAAATTGAGGCTGCAGCTTACTGATGAATGCAGAGGCTGAGTTTTGCAAGGTTAGAGAGTGAGGGAATGAGATTGAGGAAGGTCTTCATAGGTGGGAAGGTCTGGCGAGGCCGCGAGGGTAAGGCTGGCGTTGGAGAAGGGAAGCAGTGGCTCGGGAGGCACCACTCATTGTCCAGCAAGTCTGAGCGTGAGGCATTGAGTGATGTGTAATGCATACAGAATAGAGAAGGGTGAAGGCATCTAGAGGTCGACTATCAGAAGAGAGTATAGACAGTAGGGGGAAGGCAAAGGCCTAGGAAAAGTGAAAAGAAACAAAAATGTAAAATAATAATAAAAAGAAAAGAAATAACAACTCAATCAAAGTATTCGGAATGGGATTTCAAAATAGGAAAACTTTCTCGACTCTTCCGAAAATAAAGGTACAACAAGTATATATGTGGATCGAATATATTAATAAACTCACAGAATATACTTTGAAATACAAAACCCTTCTCACAATTTATTTTACGAGATAATATAATAATTTAAACACGGGTAATAAAATATATCAAAGAATTTAATATATATATATATATATATATATATATATATATATATATATATATATATATATATATATATATATATACTCGTAGCATTAAATCTAAGACCTAAAAATACTCGTAAAAATATTTAAGCTATAAAAATATCGATAACTCCGGAAAAAAATAAATATCGCAACACTCCTAAAATTTGGGGCGTTACATCATATCCCCTAAAAACAAGTTTCGTCCCGAAACTTGCCAGAACTTCTTGGTCCCTAAGGCCGAGGTATAAACTCTCAAACAAAGAAAGCTAGACCTTCTATTCTAATCTATATACACAAACTACTTACACCACCAACGCAATATACATAGTCGGTCATAAAACACATTCCCGCACGGGGCACAAAACCACATATAACATCACATATATATACACAACTCACTTATGGGAAGAACTGGGTCTAACCCATCGATTCTATCGATGTTACTAACTCAACATAAAACTTAACCAAAGATTCTATCATCCGACTTCCTATTAGCCTCATTGGTTCTACTATGTCACTAACTCATCAAGACCGGTAAAACTTCTCGAGTCGGACATGTAATTCCTAGATTGATACAGATGAAACACCGGGTGAACGCTCTCTACTCTTGCTGGCGACTCCAACTTTTAAGACACTTCTCCAACTCGTGCTAAGATCTCAAAAAGGTCAAAATATCGGACCTCAACTTCCTTCTCAGTTCCGAGGTAACACCTCCATTATTTTCCCTTTGGTTTCTCTATCAAAGAAGGTCAAACTTCCAATTTACACTGTTAGCTTTGGTTCTTGTCAAACCAAACTTTAATGTTATGTTTTCTTCAATTTTTGTTGCAAATTCCATGTAATGAAGGAAGTAATTTACTTCACCTCGCTCCTACTAGCGCGACATTTATGCTATTATTATTATTTTTATTTTTATTATTTTTTTTTATACTTCGTTGTCATCCGGAGTAGGTTACCATAATGGTGTTACTTGGAGAATCTCATCACAATTATGGTAATGACCAACATATCCAAGAATACTTGTAACTTCTTCTACGTCCTTCGAGGGTTGTTATTTTTTCAGGAATGCACCGGAGAGTTGGAGGTCTCTTCCAAAAGAACCTCCTAAGGTGAAGATGAAACCTCCATTAAAACTGCTGGAAGTAGATGCTCCTTGGACTACAAGGAGTGGAGTTAGCAAGCACTTCACCGTTAAGGCGATGAAGTGTCTTTTGTTCAAGTATGGGATCATTCACATGACGAACACCATACATCATCCCCAATCTGGAGATGGGGAAGCTAGGAGGATCCTCGAGAAACTGATGTCTCGATCCAGGAAAGGATGGGACGCAAGGCTAAATAATGTCCATTAGAGCATAGGAAAGCTAAGAGAATCCCGGTGAGAATCAAATCGTACAAGCTTATACGTGGGAGATCTTACCATTTGCCGGTGAAATTAGGAACCGGAATCTTTATTGAGGAATTTTATGATGAGTTTGATGAGCAATCCAAGATGTTCAACGTGCATTGAATCATCTATGGAGATAGGTCCAGCTAACGACCTTAAACAAAGCGCTTCTTGGGAGGCAACCCAAGGTAATGCATTCATGTTTTTCTTTTTCTTTTTCTTTTTCTTAGGATAGCTTAGTGTAGTTGTAACACCCCGAATCCGCGGGACTCGGGGCGCTACGGGTTGGGACCTCACAATGGGTCCCGACCCTTAGCCTGACAACAATTTCACCGGATCTTGCAACAAGGCACAAATAAAGGCCAAAATGAAATACAATTTTATGCAATGCAATGAAAGCCAAAACCGAACAAACCAAGGACTTCGGCCGAGATACGACCGAAAGACCAAATGCCATACACACGGCATATAATATATAATGAATACAAAACTCGAACACGACTCCAACCAAAACCCAATCCTAAAATGTACGGAACCCCGGCTGCCCACTTTTCCGGATCTCTCGGCCGCATTCCTAACCTGCAAGACAAACTACAACATTTGGTATAAAAACCGTTAGCTCACATTCGAAGCATTAGAATTAAAGGGAAAGACACAAACACAATTAATTCAACATAGTCACACAACATACTCAAAGCACACAAATCCGGTTTATTATCTTTATTTATTAAGTCATATCCCGTTCTAGTTCAACTTCTTTTGTGACACGAGAATCCTCCGAAACTCGCCTCGGTCCCTTCTTCCGGCAATGGAACGGTCGGATGCCTCCGACCATCTCACCAGCACGGGCCAGTCGACGAGATCCCCCTAGCTTTCACGGGGAGCCAGGCATAGAGGTCACCGCCCGTTATCATACACTTGGGCCAAATAATATAAAGGTCTGTAATCCTATTTCCGGTTTAGTTGTTATAAACAGTAAAATAATAAACACACACCACCCAACACACAATAATGCTAACACAAAGAATACGAGCTAAGTAAGTCCGGAGACTTACCTCGTCACCACACTCAACTCACAACATTCTCGCTTCCTTAGGGGAAGCCCATAACCTGCTCACAAAAAGATAACTATATCAACAACAACCCACTCACAATAGAAGTCTTAGACTTCTATACAAATGATCTACGCAAGACTATTTGACTCTCAATTCTAGGACCGCATCCTAGAATCCCTCATGCCCACATCACACTCAACAGAAGCTAGAAGTCCTAAGACTTCTAAACCCTCGGATCTTGCAAGATCATAACTCACAACACCACTAGGATAACATACCTAGTCCAAACAAACTCAACGGGGACAACACCATGCTAGAATAAGCATATCCTAGCTCATAATCTCAACAACCATATAACCAGCACCTCAAGCCTCAGATACTCACAAGATCAACCAAACACTCAAAGTCTTACAACAATCGACAATCCTCAAAACTCACCTAAGATCCAAACCACTACTTGGTATTCACTCTAAGTTATGTTAGATTCATCCTAGCATGATACTAAAACTTAACATAACTAGATCGAGGGGAAAGAATACTCACACGACGTCAAAAGACGGAAGTCGTTCAACGGATGTCGACTTGGACTCGTTAGGCCTTTATCGGGGCGCTTCCGAACCTAGCACCAAACTAAACAAGTTTAGCTTATAAGCTAAATTTGAACGGAATAATGAACATATATAAATTAAGGAATATCCCACTTTTAAAATCCGAGTTAAAACCGTTTAAATACTTTCCGGGACAAATTATACAATTATATACACATGGGTCCTAATATATAACAAATATAACTATAAGAATAAAATCCGTTATAAAACTTTGGTTGAAAGTCCGTAAAAACATTTTCCGGGCAACTCATGAAGTTCCATAAACTTTGGGATATATTCTGAAAATAAAATCTAGGCCAAATCTGTAATTAATTCAAATCAGTAGGGCCCAATCTACAAATTCCAGAAGAGTGGGTCAAATCTGCAATAAACACAAACCATGGGCAAAAATTGTAATTACACTAGAATAAGGGTGGCCCGATTTAATAAACCCATAAGGGTTTCTCCTTCATTTGAAACCCGACGCAGGGCGCAGAGAAGGTGAGAAGGAGGGTTGCGGCGTGCTCTGGCAAGCAGGGCGAGGCGACGACAACCACACCTGTAGGCCCCTTGGCGGCGTTTCTGGCGGTCCCGGCGAGCGAGACGTCGATGGAGCGAGGCGACAGACAGCACTAGGGAATTGCAGAGACGTCGATGAAGCGAGATTGAAGGTTGTGCAAGGGCTCCAGCGGCGGAAAGAAGGCGAGGGCGACGTACGCTTCTCCGGCGTCGCTGGTGGCGTTATTCCTTCCCGGCCATTGTAGAAGCGAGGCAAAAGAAAGGTAAGGCACGGGAGGAAACAGAAGGCGAGATCGAGGGGGTGAGGGTGAAGATGCACAAGCGTCTGGCCGAGGCTCTCGGCGGTGGATCCGGCTTCGGCGATGGAGGAGATGAAGGTTTGAAGGTTGCAACTTCATCCGGTGGTTGCGGGGATTGTTGTAGGAGGATTACAGAGGGGAAATTGAGGCTGCAGCTTACTGATGAATGCAGAGGCTGAGTTTTGCAAGGTTAGAGAGTGAGGGAATGAGATTGAGGAAGGTCTTCACAGGTGGGAAGGTCTGGCGAGGCCGCGAGGGTAAGGCTGGCGTTGGAGAAGGGAAGCAGTGGCTCGGGAGGCACCACTCATTGTCCAGCAAGTCTGAGCGTGAGGCATTGAGTGATGTGTAATGCATACAGAATAGAGAAGGGTGAAGGCATCTAGAGGTCGACTATCAGAAGAGAGTATAGACAGTAGGGGGAAGGCAAAGGCCTAGGAAAAGTGAAAAGAAACAAAAATGTAAAATAATAATAAAAAGAAAAGAAATAACAACTCAATCAAAGTATTCGGAATGGGATTTCAAAATAGGAAAACTTTCTCGACTCTTCCGAAAATAAAGGTACAACAAGTATATATGTGGATCGAATATATTAATAAACTCGCAGAATATACTTTGAAATACAAAACCCTTCTCACAATTTATTTTACGAGATAATATAATAATTTAAACACGGGTAATAAAATATATCAAAGAATATAATATATATATACTCGTAGCATTAAATCTAAGACCTAAAAATACTCGTAAAAATATTTAAGCTATAAAAATATCGATAACTCCGGAAAAAAATAAATATCGCAACACTCCTAAAATTTGGGGCGTTACATCATATCCCCTAAAAACAAGTTTCGTCCCGAAACTTGCCAGAACTTCTTGGTCCCTAAGGCCGAGGTATAAACTCTCAAACAAAGAAAGCTAGACCTTCTATTCTAATCTATATACACAAACTACTTACACCACCAACGCAATATACATAGTCGGTCATAAAACACATTCCCGCACGGGGCACAAAACCACATATAACATCACATATATATACACAACTCACTTATGGGAAGAACTGGGTCTAACCCATCGATTCTATCGATGTTACTAACTCAACATAAAACTTAACCAAAGATTCTATCATCCGACTTCCTATTAGCCTCATTGGTTCTACTATGTCACTAACTCATCAAGACCGGTAAAACTTCTCGAGTCGGACATGTAATTCCTAGATTGATACAGATGAAACACCGGGTGAACGCTCTCTACTCTTGCTGGCGACTCCAACTTTTAAGACACTTCTCCAACTCGTGCTAAGATCTCAAAAAGGTCAAAATATCGGACCTCAACTTCCTTCTCAGTTCCGAGGTAACACCTCCATTATTTTCCCTTTGGTTTCTCTATCAAAGAAGGTCAAACTTCCAATTTACACTGTTAGCTTTGGTTCTTGTCAAACCAAACTTTAATGTTATGTTTTCTTCAATTCTTGTTGCAAATTCCATGTAATGAAGGAAGTAATTTACTTCACCTCGCTCCTACTAGCGCGACATTTATGCTATTATTATTTTTTTTATTTTTATTATTTTTTTTTATACTTCGTTGTCATCCGGAGTAGGTTACCATAATGGTGTTACTTGGAGAATCTCATCACAATTATGGTAATGACCAACATATCCAAGAATACTTGTAACTTCTTCTACGTCCTTCGAGGGTTGTTATTTTTTCAGGAATGCACCGGAGAGTTGGAGGTCTCTTCCAAAAGAACCTCCTAAGGTGAAGATGAAACCTCCATTAAAACTGCTGGAAGTAGATGCTCCTTGGACTACAAGGAGTGGAGTTAGCAAGCACTTCACCGTTAAGGCGATGAAGTGTCTTTTGTTCAAGTATGGGATCATTCACATGACGAACACCATACATCATCCCCAATCTGGAGATGGGGAAGCTAGGAGGATCCTCGAGAAACTGATGTCTCGATCCAGGAAAGGATGGGACGCAAGGCTAAATAATGTCCATTAGAGCATAGGAAAGCTAAGAGAATCCCGGTGAGAATCAAATCGTACAAGCTTATACGTGGGAGATCTTACCATTTGCCGGTGAAATTAGGAACCGGAATCTTTATTGAGGAATTTTATGATGAGTTTGATGAGCAATCCAAGATGTTCAACGTGCATTGAATCATCTATGGAGATAGGTCCAGCTAACGACCTTAAACAAAGCGCTTCTTGGGAGGCAACCCAAGGTAATGCATTCATGTTTTTCTTTTTCTTTTTCTTTTTCTTAGGATAGCTTAGTGTAGTTGTAACACCCCGAATCCGCGGGACTCGGGGCGCTACGGGTTGGGACCTCACAATGGGTCCCGACCCTTAGCCTGACAACAATTTCACCGGATCTTGCAACAAGGCACAAATAAAGGCCAAAATGAAATACAATTTTATGCAATGCAATGAAAGCCAAAACCGAACAAACCAAGGACTTCGGCCGAGATACGACCGAAAGACCAAATGCCATACACACGGCATATAATATATAATGAATACAAAACTCGAACACGACTCCAACCAAAACCCAATCCTAAAATGTACGGAACCCCGGCTGCCCACTTTTCCGGATCTCTCGGCCGCATTCCTAACCTGCAAGACAAACTACAACATTTGGTATAAAAACCGTTAGCTCACATTCGAAGCATTAGAATTAAAGGGAAAGACACAAACACAATTAATTCAACATAGTCACACAACATACTCAAAGCACACAAATCCGGTTTATTATCTTTATTTATTAAGTCATATCCCGTTCTAGTTCAACTTCTTTTGTGACACGAGAATCCTCCGAAACTCGCCTCGGTCCCTTCTTCCGGCAATGGAACGGTCGGATGCCTCCGACCATCTCACCAGCACGGGCCAGTCGACGAGATCCCCCTAGCTTTCACGGGGAGCCAGGCATAGAGGTCACCGCCCGTTATCATACACTTGGGCCAAATAATATAAAGGTCTGTAATCCTATTTCCGGTTTAGTTGTTATAAACAGTAAAATAATAAACACACACCACCCAACACACAATAATGCTAACACAAAGAATACGAGCTAAGTAAGTCCGGAGACTTACCTCGTCACCACACTCAACTCACAACATTCTCGCTTCCTTAGGGGAAGCCCATAACCTGCTCACAAAAAGATAACTATATCAACAACAACCCACTCACAATAGAAGTCTTAGACTTCTATACAAATGATCTACGCAAGACTATTTGACTCTCAATTCTAGGACCGCATCCTAGAATCCCTCATGCCCACATCACACTCAACAGAAGCTAGAAGTCCTAAGACTTCTAAACCCTCGGATCTTGCAAGATCATAACTCACAACACCACTAGGATAACATACCTAGTCCAAACAAACTCAACGGGGACAACACCATGCTAGAATAAGCATATCCTAGCTCATAATCTCAACAACCATATAACCAGCACCTCAAGCCTCAGATACTCACAAGATCAACCAAACACTCAAAGTCTTACAACAATCGACAATCCTCAAAACTCACCTAAGATCCAAACCACTACTTGGTATTCACTCTAAGTTATGTTAGATTCATCCTAGCATGATACTAAAACTTAACATAACTAGATCGAGGGGAAAGAATACTCACACGACGTCAAAAGACGGAAGTCGTTCAACGGATGTCGACTTGGACTCGTTAGGCCTTTATCGGGGCGCTTCCGAACCTAGCACCAAACTAAACAAGTTTAGCTTATAAGCTAAATTTGAACGGAATAATGAACATATATAAATTAAGGAATATCCCACTTTTAAAATCCGAGTTAAAACCGTTTAAATACTTTCCGGGACAAATTATACAATTATATACACATGGGTCCTAATATATAACAAATATAACTATAAGAATAAAATCCGTTATAAAACTTTGGTTGAAAGTCCGTAAAAACATTTTCCGGGCAACTCATGAAGTTCCATAAACTTTGGGATATATTCTGAAAATAAAATCTAGGCCAAATCTGTAATTAATTCAAATCAGTAGGGCCCAATCTACAAATTCCAGAAGAGTGGGTCAAATCTGCAATAAACACAAACCATGGGCAAAAATTGTAATTACACTAGAATAAGGGTGGCCCGATTTAATAAACCCATAAGGGTTTCTCCTTCATTTGAAACCCGACGCAGGGCGCAGAGAAGGTGAGAAGGAGGGTTGCGGCGTGCTCTGGCAAGCAGGGCGAGGCGACGACAACCACACCTGTAGGCCCCTTGGCGGCGTTTCTGGCGGTCCCGGCGAGCGAGACGTCGATGGAGCGAGGCGACAGACAGCACTAGGGAATTGCAGAGACGTCGATGAAGCGAGATTGAAGGTTGTGCAAGGGCTCCAGCGGCGGAAAGAAGGCGAGGGCGACGTACGCTTCTCCGGCGTCGCTGGTGGCGTTATTCCTTCCCGGCCATTGTAGAAGCGAGGCAAAAGAAAGGTAAGGCACGGGAGGAAACAGAAGGCGAGATCGAGGGGGTGAGGGTGAAGATGCACAAGCGTCTGGCCGAGGCTCTCGGCGGTGGATCCGGCTTCGGCGATGGAGGAGATGAAGGTTTGAAGGTTGCAACTTCATCCGGTGGTTGCGGGGATTGTTGCAGGAGGATTACAGAGGGGAAATTGAGGCTGCAGCTTACTGATGATTGCAGAGGCTGAGTTTTGCAAGGTTAGAGAGTGAGGGAATGAGATTGAGGAAGGTCTTCACAGGTGGGAAGGTCTGGCGAGGCTGCGAGGGTAAGGCTGGCGTTGGAGAAGGGAAGTAGTGGCTCGGGAGGCACCACTCATTGTCCAGCAAGTCTGAGCGTGAGGCATTGAGTGATGTGTAATGCATACAGAACAGAGAAGGGTGAAGGCATCTAGAGGTCGACTATCAGAAGAGAGTATAGACAGTAGGGGGAAGGCAAAGGCCTAGGAAAAGTGAAAAGAAACAAAAATGTAAAATAATAATAAAAAGAAAAGAAACAACAACTCAATCAAAGTATTCGGAATGGGATTTCAAAATAGGAAAACTTTCCCGACTCTTCCGAAAATAAATGTACAACAAGTATATATGTGGATCGAATATATTAATAAACTCGCAGAATATACTTTGAAATACAAAACCCTTCTCACAATTTATTTTACGAGATAATATAATAATTTAAACACGGGTAATAAAATATATCAAAGAATATAATATATATATATATATATATATATATATACTCGTAGCATTAAATCTAAGACGTAAAAATACTCGTAAAAATATTTAAGCTATAAAAATATCGATAACTCCGGAAAAAAATAAATATCGCAACACTCCTAAAATTTGGGGCGTTACATCATATCCCCTAAAAACAAGTTTCGTCCCGAAACTTGCCAGAACTTCTTGGTCCCTAAGGCCGAGGTATAAACTCTCAAACAAAGAAAGCTAGACCTTCTATTCTAATCTATATACACAAACTACTTACACCACCAACGCAATATACATAGTCGGTCATAAAACACATTCCCGTACGGGGCACAAAACCACATATAACATCACATATATATACACAACTCACTTATGGGAAGAACTGGGTCTAACCCATCGATTCTATCGATGTTACTAACTCAACATAAAACTTAACCAAAGATTCTATCATCCGACTTCCTATTAGCCTCATTGGTTCTACTATGTCACTAACTCATCAAGACCGGTAAAACTTCTCGAGTCGGACATGTAATTCCTAGATTGATACAGATGAAACACCGGGTGAACGCTCTCTACTCTTGCTGGCGACTCCAACTTTTAAGACACTTCTCCAACTCGTGCTAAGATCTCAAAAAGGTCAAAATATCGGACCTCAACTTCCTTCTCAGTTCCGAGGTAACACCTCCATTATTTTCCCTTTGGTTTCTCTATCAAAGAAGGTCAAACTTCCAATTTACACTGTTAGCTTTGGTTCTTGTCAAACCAAACTTTAATGTTATGTTTTCTTCAATTCTTGTTGCAAATTCCATGTAATGAAGGAAGTAATTTACTTCACCTCGCTCCTACTAGCGCGACATTTATGCTATTATTATTTTTTTTATTTTTATTATTTTTTTTATACTTCGTTGTCATCCGGAGTAGGTTACCATAATGGTGTTACTTGGAGAATCTCATCACAATTATGGTAATGACCAACATATCCAAGAATACTTGTAACTTCTTCTACGTCCTTCGAGGGTTGTCATTTTGAGACTACTTGTCATACAACTTCTCTCTTCTTTCGAGGTAGATCAAAATACCTTATCCGGGCATCAGTAAGCCCATATGGAATAACTACAACTCTTAGTGACTTTGATTGGTCCAAAATGCCGTACTTGCACTATCTCAATCTCGAATTCTCAAACGGTGACAATCAAGTTCTTAACTTAATATTATAAGAGACTACCAGCCCTTGCAACTGATCGAGTAGATCATCCATTCGTTGTAAGTGGTACTTGTCCTTCATTTTCATCTTGCTCAACTGACTATAGTTGATGTACAAACGGAGATAACCGTCTCTCTTTTTGCAAACTTGTGTTCTCCATAACAACTTCAAATCAAGAGTACGTTCAAGATAATTTCTGGCGTTCTCCATGGCATTTCACTAATTCTAATGAAATCTTATCACTAAGTTCTTGCAATTGCTCCTTCACTTGCTTCCACAACTCATGTCTCTGCACAAGTGTTATTCTTTACGGCGCCTTTGACACCGGAAATAAATCAAGCTCGACCTTAGTATAAAATTCACATTCTGACGTATTGGAATATGTGATATCTCAAGTTTCATCTTTTCTCTTCCCATCACATATCATAATAACCGCCACAATCCTGTTTTATCACTTTACAAGTGTTCATGACACAATTGATCTACCTCGATCTATTGAGGTGCCGTCTTTAAGACTCGTGTATTGTTCCATCTTCAGCCATGACCGTATCTGTTCTCTTTCAAGGGTCCTTCTTTTCTTGAATCCGTACTGCTCCATCCTTTTTCACCTTGAAGGCCTGGTCGTAATAACCTTTTAAGAACCCATACTTATGTGTCGCCATAAGCGCCTTAACTATAGGGCATAACCATGTCTTATAACAAATCGATCTTATCTTCTTTGCTTTCCCGGTCATCCCAACATGTTGGGGGAGTTCTTCGTATTCCACCTAAGCTTGCATCATTCCTTCGAGTAGGTGTAGAACTACTTCATTTCCTTATGTAACGTCAATCCGACCGCAGAGGTTCTAACCTCAATCTTTCATATACTTCTTGTACATCTCATGTCAACATCAAACTTCAAGACTTCGGTCTTCTCTTACTCTGGTTGGTCACCTTATGCTACTCTCGGTATCCCATAAAGAACTTCACAATTGTTCCAGTATGCCCTGTGAAAAACACTAAAACAAATTCCCTATCCAACACCACTAAAATATCCAACTCATTACTTCTCAAGTGCCAACGTTATAAGCTCTAAGCTTGCAGCGTTGCCCTAATCTAGGTCCTCCCTTTCACGCCATAGCCCCCATGGCTCTTCCGTGTGAGTCTGAATCATTTGACTCAGCTTTTGCTTGCGAAAACATACCATTCATTTCATACCCTACATCCTCTATATACTCCCGTTTACATACCATCTTCATGACACCTTACCTTCTTCTGGATCTACTAGTTCCCCTTACCATGATCAAAACCTTAAAACTTCTAATATGGGTCGTTCTCCCAAATTTCATTCTCATGACCTAAGAAGGTCGCAAAGGATTATCTCTATCCTCCCTTAAAAGTTCTGTAACAGCTCCTTGCTTGAACTCAATCAACATATGTGATTTAAGACAAATGCGTTTCCATTGACGTACTCTCTTCCCATTGACTTTGATTCACCGCGAATACTTTAAGTTGTTGTTGTCGATCCTCTATATACCCATAATCTTGTTTATTCATCCCTTTTTCACTCACCTATAGACAACTCTCACTTGTGCGTTCTCAGTTGTCACCGATTAACTTATAACTAACCTTCTCCAATGTCAATGACTTACCATTCTTCTTAACCTCCATGTTAGCATACTCCTGAAGGCCTTCCTCTCAGGTTACTTTGTCTTAATCTTCGCTTGCTCATTTCACCCTTCACACCCTCCCTTAACTCTTTCTACGTTCCACGGTTCCTTCCACTTCTCTAAGATTACTATATCTTCTTTGCCTTGTTGTTTCATATAACTCCCTTTCATAGACTTAACCATTCTTCCTTGATGTCTTTCAAGCGCACCCTCCCAAATATTATAGCACTAGCTAGCATCCACTTGCGTTCCTCTTGGTTGATATCTTAAGTCTCTCGATCAAAGCTCTTCGTTTCGTCTTTCATCTTCTTGGGATCATCATTTATACACACTTCCTCCTTTTTGGCGTTTCTTAGTCTTATCGTCATAACGGAAATCGGTCAACTCCACGTGAATCCTCACCATGCCCTTCTTCTCAAAACTCTAGTAATGTTAACACTTCACTTATTGGTACCTCGTAAGCTTAACTTACGGTATCTCAAATCTTTAGCAAATGGTTCGATCACTCTTCCCATCTTGACTCAAATGCTTATGAGCGCAAAAAGAAAACTTCACCTCTTAGTAGAACACCACTTTTAACCTTGCTATAATGTATCCATCTCCTTCTCGAGTCGTATCTTTAGTTGTCCACGCATCTTCTAGAAGAACTTAAGTTTGTTTTCACTATTGGTCTCGTTGTCGTACAATCCCAGTTTCTTTATAACCACTTATATACCTTAACGTTGCTCCCTTTACTTGTAATGCTCCATCTTGATCTCTCTTTAGTTTTCTTGAGTTCTTCTTTCTACTTGTTTGTCCTTCGTTTACGTCATCTCTACTCCTCTTCGACATCCTTCTAGGGGAATCCAATAACCGCCATGGTGTTCGTTAGCACGAAATGTTCAACTCGATACTTGAGTGTACTCTTTCACTTATGAATGTTATCGCAAGCCATCAACGTCGTCTACGGGCGTTGATAACATATTATCGTCCTAACTATAAGGTCTCATGTATCTATATGCTACTATATAATAATAGGAATACGTATCCATAACTATATAAGTCCTAAGTTCATATTACTACTACTATCACGCATTCGGCATTCCATTACAACAATACAAGGTCCAAAACATATAATCGTTCACATATACAACCATACACATAAATCATGTCCATCATGCAGCTACAATCCACATACAATAATAGTCCAAAAACATCCTAAGTCCACAATACATATCTACATATATACATATATATACTAAAAATCCAATAAACTATGTTGCCGAGATCCGCGGAAGGAGTGGTGGTCCGTACATTCTACCCCGACTCATGCATGTGATTTTGAAAACGAAAACTCAGAACCCGCGGGGTTCTGTTTATTCCTTATTCGGCCTTTAGAAGATTGCGAATGCCATTGTTGTCAACCTAGGGCTCTGATACCACTTTTGTAACACCCCGAATCCGCGGGACTCGGGGCGCTACGGGTTGAGACCTCACAATGGGTCCCGACCCTTAGCCTGACAACAATTTCACCGGATCTTGCAACAAGGCACAAATAAAGGCTAAAATGAAATACAATTTTATGCAATGCAATGAAACCCAAAACCGAACAAACCAAGGACTTCAGCCGAGATACGACCGAAAGACCAAATGCCATACACACGGCATACAATATATAACGAATACAAAACTCGAACACGACTCCAACCAAAACCCAATCCTAAAATGTACGGAACCCCGGCTGCCCACTCTTCCGGATCTCTCGGCCGCATTCCTAACCTGCAAGACAAACTACAACATTTGGTATAAAAACCGTTAGCTCACATTCGAAGCATTAGAATTAAAGGGAAAGGCACAAACACAATTAATTCAACATAGTCACACAACATACTCAAAGCACACAAATCCGGTTTATTATCTTTATTTATTAAGTCATATCCCGTTCTAGTTCAACTTCTTTTGTGACACGAGAATCCTCCGAAACTCGCCTCCGTCCCTTCTTCCGGCAATGGAACGGTCGGATGCCTCCGACCGTCTAACCAGCACGGGCCAGTCGCCGAGATCCCCCTAGCTCTCACGGGGAGCCAGGCAGTGATGTCACCGCCTGTTATCATACACTTGGGCCAAAAAATATAAAGGTTGGTAATCCTATTTCCGGTTTAGTTGTTATAAACAGTAAAATAATAAACACACACCACCCAACACACAATAATGCTAATACAAAGAATACGAGCTAAGTAAGTCCGGAGACTTACCTCGTCACCACACTCAACTCACAACACTCTCGCTTCCTTAGGGGAAGCCCATAACTTGCTCACAAGAAGATAATTATATCAACAACCCACTCACAATAGAAGTCTTAGACTTCTATACAAATGATCTATGCAAGACTATTTGACTCTCAATTCTAGGACCGCATCCTAGAATCCCTCATGCCCACATCACACTCAACAGAAGCTAGAAGTCCTAAGACTTCTAAACCCTCGGATCTTGCAAGATCATAACTCACAACACCACTAGGATAACATACCTAGTCCAAACAAACTCAACGGGGACAACACCATGCTAGAATAAGCATATCCTAGCTCATAATCTCAACAACCATATAACCAGCACCTCAAGCCTCAGATACTCACAAGATCAACCAAACACTCAAAGTCTTACAACAATCGACAATCCTCAAAACTCACCTAAGATCCAAACCACTACTTGGTATTCACTCTAAGTTATGTTAGATTCATCCTAGCATGATACTAAAACTTAACATAACTAGATCGAGGGGAAAGAATACTCACACGACGTCAAAAGACGGAAGTCGTTCAACGGATGTCGACTTGGACTCGTTAGGCCTTTATCGGGGCGCTTCCGAACCTAGCACCAAACTAAACAAATTTAGCTTATAAGCTAAATTTGAACGGAATAATGAACATATATAAATCTAAGGAATATCCCACTTTTAAAATCCGAGTTAAAACCGTTTAAATACTTTCCGGGACAAATTATACAATTATATACACATGGGTCCTAATATATAACAAATATAACTATAAGAATAAAATCCGTTATAAAACTTTGGTTGAAAGTCCGTAAAAAAATTTTCCGGGCAATTCATGAAGTTCCATAAACTTTGGGATATATTTTGAAAATAAAATCTGGGCCAAATCTGTAATTAATTCAAATCAGTAGGGCCCAATCTACAAATTCCAAAAGAGTGGGTAAAATCTGCAATAAACACAAACCATGGGCAAAAATTGTAATTACACTAGAATAAGGGTGGCCCGATTTAATAAACCCATAAGGGTTTCTCCTTCATTTGAAACCCGACGCAGGGCGTAGAGAAGGTGAGAAGGAGGACTGCGGCGTGCTCCGGCAAGCAGGGCGAGGCGACGACAACCACACCGGTAGGCCCCTTGGCGGCATTTCTGGCGGTCCCGGCGAGCGAGACGTCGATGGAGCGAGGCGATAGACAGCACTAGGGAATTGCAGAGACGTCGATGAAGCGAGATTGAGGGCTGTGCAAGGGCTCCAGCGGCGGAAAGAAGGCAAGGGCGACGTACGCTTCTCCGGCGTCGCTGGTGGCGTTATTCCTTCCCGGCGATTGCGGAAGCGAGGCAAAAGAAAGGTAAGGCACGGGAGGAAACAAAAGGCGAGATCGAGGGGGTGAGGGTGAAGATGCACAAGCGTCTGGCCGAGGCTCTCGGCGGTGGATCCGGCTTCGGCGATGGAGGAGATGAAGGTTTGAAGGTTGCAACTTCATCCGGTGATTGCGGGGATTGAGGATTACAGAGGGGAAATTGAGGCTGCAACTTACTGATGAATGCAGAGGCTGAGTTTTGCAAGGTTAGAGAGTGAGGGAATGAGATTGAGGAAGGTCTTCACAGGTGGGAAGGTGTGGCGAGGCCGCGAGGGTAAGGCTGGCGTTGGAGAAGGGAAGCAGTGGCTCGGGAGGCACCACTCATTGTCCAGCAAGTCTGAGCGTGAGGCATCGAGTGATGTGTAATGCATACAGAACAGAGAAGGGTGAAGGCATCGAGAGGTCGACTATCAAGAGAGAGTATAGACAGTAGGGGAAGGCAAAGGCCTAGGAAAAGTGAAAAGAAACAAAAATGTAAAATAATAATAAAAACAAAAGGAACAACAAATCAATCAAAGTATTCGGAACGGGATTTCAAAATAGGAAAACTTTCCCGACTCTTCCGAAAATAAAGGTACAACAAGTATATATGTGGATCGAATATATTAATAAACTCGCAGAATAAACTTTGAAATACAAAACCCTTCTCACAATTTATTTTACGAGATAATATAATAATTTAAACACGGGTAATAAAATATATCAAAGATTATAATATATATATATATATATATATATATATATATATATATATATATATATATATATACTCGTAGCATTAAATCTAAGACGTAAAAATACTCGTAAAAATATCGATAACTCCGGAAAAAAATAAATATCGCAACACTCCTAAAATTTGGGGCGTTACAGTAGTTTGCTTTGTTTTTGTTTTTCTCGATGCGCTCTCGGTTTGTTTGTGTCATGGATCGCAGAAACTAGGTATAATCTTGAGGAATTGATGGAAAAAGGCAATACAAATGTGCCTAAGGACGTTTTCATGGAACAAAAGGCAAGAAATCGACTTACCAAAAGAAGATCGGTCGATTTAGGCTTCAGAACTAGTCGATTTTTGACAACAGAAAGAAAAATCGACCCAGAGATCGACCCCCTAATGAAAAATCGGGCCGACGGAAAAATCGGGCCGACGAAAAAATCGGGCAGAAAACTTTGCCGATTTTTCGAAAAATAGGCCGATTTTTTTCAAAAAAAAAAAAAAAATTTTTAATTATTTTTTTTTTCTCGGAAAATTTTTGTTCGGCCAAAAGACGTTCCCCTTCTTCATTCTTCGACACCGATTGAAATATCCGGAGTTCCCTATTGAGCTGATATAGACTCCCACCATCACCACTCAATGAATGATTCGCCATGCCTGATTCGCCATCTTACATTGTGAGTATCCTTTTCTTCCTTTTCTTTTCTTCACATTGGGGACAATGTGAGTTTTAAGTATGGGGTGGAGGTATTTGCAATACCATTTGCATGTTTTATGTCTTGCATCATATGATTTGAAAATTTTGGAAAATTTTTAAAATTTTTTTATAAAAAATTTGTGCTTCTAGGATGGATATGATCTCTATGATGAACATTGTTTTGTAGAATAACTATGATGATTTTGATATGCTTGAATTGATTTATGACATATGTGAGATTTGAATACTTTGATAGAACTTCATGCATGTTTGATAATTCGCTTTCATTTTAAATCATGTTGAGTGTTGAAGGTTGAAACCGCATATAAGTTCTTACACTTCTTATTGAAATGATTAAGGCAATTCGATTTTTTTGCTTCTTTCTTTGATCACTTAGCCCCTCAATGAAAATAATTGTCTCCCTTACCTATCCGGAAACTATGAAGAGTTGAGTTTTGGCATGTTTGATGTGAGAGGGCCATGAAAGCAAATGCTTGCATTCAAAGAATAGAAAAAATTTATAGGTTTGGGGAAGTCAATCATGACGATGAGTAACTCGGCACCATTCACATAGCCGGGTGTTTGTGTCTTGCCAGAGTCAGATTGAGCGATATTGCTAACGGATTATGGTATGTGCATCAAGGGTTTGAGGCATCTCAAATTTGAGAAACGCCAATCTCCTAGGCTTCGGTTTTTGTGCACCGCTGTCCATATTTCCAAAAGTAAAGTCGAAAAAAAAATAATGTGAAAAAGAAAGAGCAAAGCTCTAAGTTGATATTGTTGCAAAATCAAAAGAAAAAGTAAAAGAGTTGGGTTATTCCTTTTCCCGGATTCATGCACCACATCCTTTATAAGTTTCCCTCCTTCCCGCATTCTTGACCTTACTTGAAAGTCCTTAAGATCTTTGAGTATGTTGTTTGGCTTTGTGGTCTAAATTGGATTCCTCGTGATTGATTTTGATATATTGCAAGTTATGAGCATGTTATGATTTTTTTGCAAAGTGTGATTATCCTTTTCATGATATAATTCCTTTTGACCATATGATGATTATCATTAGTTATGAAGCAATTCATTGAGGGTGATCTATGAATAGAAGCACAACCAAAATATTGTGGTTTTTCTTTATTTTTGCATATTCATAATCCATATCATCTTGTATTTTAAGTTTGAATCTTGCTTGGGGACAAGCAAGAGGCAAGTATGGGGTATTTTGATGACATGAATTAAAACCTATTTTTAGGCATGTATTTATATAGATTTTCCCTTAATTTTGCATGCATAGACATACATTCATGGCATTTATGGTTATATTTACCTACTTTGCAAGAATAGAGGTCTACACAGAGTTCTATTGCATTTGTAGGTAATTTGGCGAATTATAGAGCAAAAATGGCACATTTAAGGATTAAGCCTTGAAGCGGGACAAAAAGGAGCATAAAAGGAATTTATGACGCGCCAAAGTATCTTCTGATACCTTCTGACGGCCCAAAGTATTTTCTGATACCGTCGGACGCGGCCCAAAGTATTCTTTGATACCTTATGACGCGCGAAAGTATTTTTTGATACCTTATGACGTGGCCCAGAGTATATTCTGATACCAGCGGATTCGACTTCTTTTCAGCCCAAATATTTAGGATTTTATCTTTTAAACCCTAGATAGATCCCTACAAATATTCGACAGCCTTCAACATTGAAGGGGGACGGTGACAGCCCCAGGATTTGGATCCCCAAAGGGAGGAGGCTGCAGCGGGAAATCTTTACACGTTTGAGAGAAGTTGGAGATTCTTGGAGAAGGATTGAAGGACTTTTTGCCGGGAAGCCAATCTTGATTCTTGTTTGTGAGATTTCTTTATCCATTAAAGCAATTGTGTTTTTTTTGAACACGAATATGAGTTACTTAAGAGATACATTGATTTGTTTTGACGATTTTTTTTACAGATTTGAAGGTTATTGAATTTTTATTCAAGATTCGGTTTTCTTTGAGATATTTCACTCAATCTTTAAATTGATTCGATTTTGAAAATGGTTGGCTAAAACCCTTGTGATTCTGGGGAGAATAGTTGATGATTAAGGCTTAGATGATGATAGACTGAACTCATTCAAACATTAGGACCCTGAGAGTTTAAATTTTAGTTTTGCGACAACAGGAAAATCGGTGTGTTCTTGAAGTAAATCGGCCGATTTTCTTATGAACAACCCGATTTATTCTTCTGACGAACCTTAATTGAATCAATCTTTAATCAAAACTAATCCTTGCCTAAATCCCAACCTTGATTAACCTTTTTACCTTCTAATTGAATGTATGAAGACACTTCAAACCTGATTCTACATTTAATAGATTAAGATTTCAAGATTTGGGTAATAAAGAGACTCGATATCCTTTATTAAGATTCTAAGTGTGCTTTCTAATCTTTACTTTGGAGAGTCATATCCTGGAGTTTTAGATAGTTAGTTTGAGCATAATTCTTGTCTTTAGATCTTTCTATATTGCAGCCTCAACAACCTTTATAGAGGGAACCTTTAGATTAGTCATATAGGTTTCGGAACTTCACCGTACGATACCTACCTTCGAACACATAATCTTGGTAATATAAACTCTGTCTTATATCTATAGAAGTGTCTTGAATCAAAAGCCGAAATCGGATACTTGAACACATAATCAAAAGCTTTTCACACTTTTCGCTAGATAATTGAAATCGAAATTATTCTCACCAAATCCCTGAGTTCGACTCTGGAATTCTTACCTTACTACAGCTGATCCGTACACTGCGGGTTCGCTTTGCTTTGAGTTCTAGATATAAATTTAAGACTTTGACGCACACCACTTTTTGAGCGAACAGATCCCAATCCAATAAGACAATCAACAAGAAGGGAATCTAAGAGAATCTTACAAAACCCTTCACAAAAGCTATAAAAGCTATCAACTTCCTTCCTTCAATCTTCTTTCAACCTTCCAAAATTTCCTCCTAACTGCAGTTCCTTCAATCCCCCAATGCTGCGATGGTAGCGGGTTGCTTGATGATCCGAAGATGGTTGAATTGTAGAAAATTCAACCCTTCATATAGGAGAATTATCTTCCAAAGATAAAATATCTTAAAAAGATAATTTCCTATAAAATATATCTATATCTTCTAAAATAAATATCTTCCTTCTAGATATAAGATATTTCTATAAAATATATCCATATCTCCTAAAATAAAATTATCTTTCTAAAATAATTTTATAGGAAATATCTTAAAAGATAATTTCCTAATAAAATTTATCTTATCTCCAAAATAGATCTCCTAAATATATTATCTTCCTTCCAGAAATCCAGCCCAAAAATATAAGATCTCTCCTTCCAAAAATAAAAGATCTCAACCAAATAAAATATATCTCGCCGCGTTAGGATATTCGCCTCGGTCGGGGCGCTCCTCTAGATCACCTCGGTCGAGGTGACTTTGTGGTCAACCAAGGTGAATCTCAGCTGAAGGTGAAATCTCTCAAATCTGGTCCAAAGTAAATCTTTTTTATTAATTCTACGCTTCCTGAGTTCTTCCTTTAGCTCCAGAATGTAGCTCGAATGACTCTTTAGCTCCTTTAACTCCATTTTAGTCCAAAATGTGCCGTTTTACCTACGATTATAACGAAACTTGGTGTAGACCTCGATTCCCGCAAAGGTAGATGAAACGACAATATAATCACAAAATATACGTTCTAACATGCAGATTATTGAAGATAAAACGTCTAAACAAGTCCCAAAATATAGACTATAGTACATGCTATAAAAATACCCCATACTTGTCCCTTGCTTGTCCCCAAGCAAGTTCCAAATCTTAAGTAAAAGATAGAATGGATTATTAGTCATAAAGATCAATGAAAAGTATTTCAAAACATTTTTGGTGGTGTGCTCTGTAACGCCCAATTTTTTTTTGGCGCGTTTGCGTTTTTTTTTCTTTCTTTTATCGATATATTTTATTATCCGTGTTTAAATTATTATATTATATGGTAAAATAAATTACGAGGATGGTTTTGTATTTCAAACTTTTTTTTTTCGAGGATAAATTTTGTTTACATTTTCAATATTTTATTTTTCTGGAAAGTCGGAAAAGTTAATTTAATTTTAGATAGATTCCGAGTCAAATAGAAATCTGACCGGGTTGACCTTTTAGGCGATACTAGTATCGTAAATTCCATCAATATGACAAACCAGTAGGCCCATCAAGACAGGCCCACTCTGGGCCCATCAGGATAGGCCCGCTGGGCCCATCAAGGAGAGGCTACCAGGGGAATTAAACGTAACCCTAGTCACACTCTCACCTTCCCTTCTCTTTCCTTCTGTTTCCAACGCCTCCCTCCCCTGGTTCTCTCTTCTCCCAAACGTCCAGGAATTAAAGCTCCTCGCTGCCAGCCTACATCGCGGCACCGCCCTCCCCTCTGGAAAGCTGCCACCGTACCTCTTTGGACGCCGCCGCCGCCGCCTCGAGCTCGACACCAAGGGGAACATTCCGTGCCGCCACCACAGCTACAACCCAGTCACTGCAGGCCGCGAGCTTGCACCGCTGCACATCCTTGGAACCACCGGGACAAAGGGAAGCCACCTCCACGTCGCCGTCCCGAGCAACCAGATCCGCCAGCGAGCAGAGCTCCCACCGGCTTCCTTTTTCTCCCCTCCTATGTTTTCTTCTGTCGCGAGAAGGGCCGTCGCTGTCGGGGTCTAGCCGCCTCTGTGCCGCCGACACTGTTGTGCCTCCCTCTATGTGCTCTACCACTGGCCGCCGCTCCTGCCTCTGCCTTGGCTTCTCCTCCCTGCTCGAAGCTCTTGTAGCGCCGGAACCCCCCCCCTCTACTGACTCCCTCGAGTCCCGTCTAGTTGCCTCTTGTGTCGCGGCCAACCACCGGCAGCAACCACCCTCTGTTTTCCTCTGCGGCGAGCCCAGCCTGCCTGAGCCCAAATGTTCAGCAGCCTCCTTCAACAGAGGTTGAAACAAGGCTTTTTGACCTATTTACAATTGGCCCTCTTAATTTTGGTGAAATTACAAATGTGACCCACTGTTGTGTATTTATAGTTTTTACCCACATTTCTGAAAGTTGCATTTATACCCTGCTGGACTTATTTACTGATTTGGCCCAGGTTATTTATTTACAAAGAATGAGTCATATTTATAAAATTGGATATATCTGTCCCGAAAAATGTGATAGCGGTTTTTAACATTGGTTTTAATTGCGGGGATATTCTTATATTCATATACACTATATATTATACTTTTGTTGGATTAAATTCGGTTTATGACATAAAGATTAATTACGGTTTATGACCAAATTTCCATATTTGTATGATTGCCTCGGAAAAAGGTTTTAACGAGTTTTATGGTGGTTTGAGTTTATGGTGGTTGATCTTGTGAATCTTGTGACTTGAAGTGTTGATGTTATCTTGTGAGACTTGTGAGGTTTGAGAATTGGAGTTTATGGTGGTTGAGTTTATGGGCTAGGATATGCGTATCCTAGCGTAGTGTTGTTACCATTGTGATCATGGAGACTAGGCATATTATCCTAGTGGTGTTGGGAGTTATGATCTTGCGAGATCCGAGGGTTTAGGAGTCTTAGGACTTCTAGCTTCTGTTGAGTGTGATTTGAGCATGAGGGATTCTAGGATGCGGTCCTAGAATTGAGAGTCAAATGGTCTTGCGTAGATCATTTGTATAAAAGTCTAAGACTTCTATTGTGAGTGGGTTGTTGTTGATATAGTTATCTTCTTGTGAGCAGGTTATGGGCTTCCTCCCTAAGGAAGCGAGAGTGTTGTGAGTTGAGTGTGGTGACGAGGTAATTCTCCGGACTTACTTAGCTCGTATTTCTTGTATTACCGTTGATGTGTGTTTGGTGGTGTGTGTTTATTGTTTATGTTATAACAACTAAACCGGAAATAGGATTACCGACCTTTATATATTATTTTGGCCCAAGTGTATGATAACGGGCGGTGACATCATCTGCCTAGCTCTTGCGAGAGTCTACGAGGTTCTTGGCGACTAGCCCGTGCGGGTTAGACGGTCGGAGGCATCCTCACCGTTCCATGCCGGTAAGTAGGGACCGAGGCGGGACCACGGTGGTCTCGTGTCACAAAAATAAGTTGAATTAGAACGGGATATGACTTAATAATAAAAAGATAATAAACCGGAATTGTGTGCTTTGAGAATGTTGTGTGTTTATGATGATTTACTTGTGTTTGTGCCTTTCATTTTGATTCTAATGCCTCGAATATTAGCTAACGGTTTTATACCGATTGTTGTAGATTGCCTTGCAGGTTAGGAATGCGGCCGAGAGATCTGGAAGAGTGGGCAGCCGGGGTTCCGTACATTTTAGGATTGGGTTTTGGTTGGAGTCGAGTTTGAGTCTTGTATTCATTATATATTGTATGTTGCGTGTATGGCTTTTGGTCTTTCAGCTGTATTTCGGCTGAAGTCTTTTGTTTGTATGGTTTCGGGTATCATTGCATTGCATAAAATGTATTTCGTTTTGGCATTTATTTGTGTCTTGTTGAAAATCCGGTGAAATTGTTGTCAGGCTAAGGGTCGGGACCCATTGTGAGGTTCCAACCCGTAGCGCCCCAAGTCCCACGGATTCGGGGTGTTACAAAAGTGGTATTAGAGCCTTAGGTTGACAACAATGGCACTCGTAATCTTCTAAAGGCCGAATGAGGAATAAACATAACCCACACGGGTTTTGACTTTTCGTTTTCAAAATCACATGCATGAGTCGGGGTAAAATGTACGGACCACCACGCCTTCGGAGGATCTCGGCAGCTTAGTTTATTGGATTTTTGATATGTATATGTATATATGTAGATATGTATTGCATATGTAGATTATAGTTGCATGATGGACTTTTTTTTTATGTATAGTTATATATGTGGACTATAGTGCATGCTTGGACCTTATATTGTTGTAATGAATTTTTGGATGTGTTATATTTATAGTATTGTGGACATAGGACTTATATAGTCTTATATATGGATACTTATTATATATAGTAGCACGTAGATGTATGAGACCTTATAGAAAAGAAGATAGTAAGATATCATCACCTTTAGGACAATATTGTTGGCATGGGATAACGGTCATACGAGGAAGAATAAGCCAAGTATCGAGTTTGAGCTTTACGTTCGGACGAATACCATGGCGTTTCTCGCATTCTTTTGAAATGATGTCGAAAAGGAGGATTAGAGATGACATAACCAAAGGACGAACAAGTGGAAGGAAAATCCGAGACGACTTAAGAGGAATCGAGACGGGGACCATACAAGAAGTGGAGTAACTTGAAGGTGTGGAAGTAGTTTCAAAGAGTCACGATTGGAAAGATAATGGGCTCAATAACCTTAAGTTTTTCAAGAAGAAGCGTGGGCAACTAAAGATGTAAATCGAGGAGGAGATGAGTACATTCTAACAAGGTTAAAGGTGATATCCCATTAAGACATGAAGTTTTCTTTAGGCGCTCCCAAGCATTGGAGTCAAGATGAGAAGAGTGATCGAACAATTTCTAAAGATCTAAGATACCCTAAGTTAAGCTTACGAGGTACCAATAAGTGAAGTGTCAACATTATTAGAGTTATGAGAAGAAGGGCATGGTGAGAATTCACGTGGAGTTGACCGGTTTCGTTAAAATGATAAGGCTAAGAAACGCCAAGAAGGAGGAAGTGAGTGCAGAAGATGAAAGATGAAACAAGGAGCTTGGATTGAAAGACTTAAGATACTAACGAGAGGAATGCAAGTGGAGGCTATTTAATGTCAGAATATTTTAGAAGTGCTTTTGCAAAACACTTTGAAGAGCGGTTAAGCCTATGGAGGTGGGTCATATGACACGAAAGAGCTAAGGGTATAGTTATTTTACGGAAGGGGAAAGAAGAGAAGAACGTAGAAAGAGCTAGCAGAGTTTGAAGCGGAGTAAAATGAGCTAGTGATGTTTAAGAAGAGGTACCCGAGGGGGTATCCTTCAGGAGTGTGGTAACGTGGAAGTATGGTAGGAGGGTAAGTCGTTGATCTTGGAAAGGGTCATTAATGAGTTATCAGTGACCATCGAGAATGTACATGTGGGGACTGGAAAGACAAAGAGGAAGATGAGCCTTCTATGGCTATTGTGCGTAAAGGGGGAGTATATAAGGGGTATGATATATTTGTTCTAAGGTTATGGATGTCATGTTTTCACGAGCCAAGCTAAGTCAGGGTTTTGTGACTCGTGTGGCGAAGCCATAGTGGCTATGACGTGAAACGAGAAATTGGGATTAGGGCAATGCGGCAAGCTTGGAATTACGATGTTAGTGATTGGTGGAGTAATGAGTGGATCTTTTTGTCATTATGTTTGGGAATTTTGCCTTAAGGCATACAAGTACGGTTGTGAAGTTGTTCATGGATACAAAGAGGTACATAAGGTGGCCAACGAGAGTAAGAGAAGACTGAGGTTTTGAAGTTTGATATCGAATGAGATGTACAAGGAGTACATGAAGGGTTGAGGTTAGAGCCTCTACGGTCGGTTTGACGTTACAAAAGAAAATGAAGTATAAATTTCTAGGCCTACTTGAAGAAAGGATGTCTATGGTGAAAGCTTATATAGAATACGAAGAATTCCTCCCATATGTTGGGATGTCGCGGAAAGTGAAGAAGATAAGGTCAATTGTTTTGAAGCACGGTTAAGTCCTGCAGATTGGACCCTTATGGTTGTACAAAAGTGAGAAAACCTTGGAGATTATTACAATCAATCCATAAAAGAGGGAAAATGGGATTGAGTTAAATGAATACTTAAATAAGGCCACAAAAGTCAGAAGACTCAAGCAAAATTTTCCGATTCAAGAAAAGACAATTCTTTGAAAGAAAACGGTCACCGTTATAACCGGAGAATGAGCAATGCACGTGTTTGAAGGACATCACCTCAACAGATCGGGGTAGATCATTAGTACCACGACCACATGTCAAGTGTTAAGGCAAGATTGTGTTGGTTATTACGTTATGTGACAAAAGAGGAAATGACAAAAACTGAGATATCACGGAGTCCTATACGTCAGAATGTAGAATTTTGCCACTAAGGTTGAGCTTGACGCACCTCCGACATCTAAGGCGCCATATACGATGACCTTGTGAAGAGACGTGATATTGAAGGGGCAATTGCAAGAACTTGTTTATAAAGGTTCATTAGAACCCATGCAAGGCTATGGAGAACTCCGAAACTTATCTTGAACTCTTGATTTGAAGTTCACGTTAGGATACATCTTCAACTCTTGATTTGAAGTTATTATAGAGAACACCAGTTTTCAAGCTGAGAGACGATTATCTCCGTTTGTGCATTGATTACCATAAGTTGAAAAAAATGACAATGAAGGACAAGTATCCCTTACAATGAATGGAATATATACTCGATCAGTTGCAACGGTTGGTTGTCTCTTCTAAGATTAAGTTAAGACTCGATTGTCACCAATCGAGAATTTGAGTCTGGGATACTACAAACATAACGTTCCGAACAAACCATGGTCACTATGAGTTGTAGTGATTTCATATGGGCTTACTAATGCCCGGATAAGATGTTTTGGTCTACTCTCGAAGAAGAGAGAATTAGTATGACAAGTTGTCTCGGGATGACGACCACCGAAGGATGTGGAAGAAGTTACAAGTTTTCTTGAATGTGCTGGTCATTACCGGTTTGTAGAGAGATTCTCCAAAATAACACCATATCCAACTAACCTACTCTGGAGGACAAAAAGGTTTTGGGTGGGACTAAAATTGGCAATAGAGTTGTTCAAAGTTAAGAGGAGATTCGATGGTGCAACTGTTGTGATTTACCTTGAGGTGTGATGGGTTGAGGTGTGCAGGTGGTTCTCCAAGGAAAAGTCTTGATCGAGTATTAAGGAACGATGTTAAAGTGATATCATACGTATCTCATTAGTAGAAGTGGTGTGAGGTAAAGTGCTTCCTTCATTATTGGGAACTTACTTCGAAAGTGAAGGAAATGTAACCTTAAAGTTGAATTGACAAGAAGTGAGGAAACGTAACATCAAAGTTTGGTTTGACAAGAACCAAAGCCAACGGTGTAAATTAAAAGTTCGTTTTTCTTTGTTAAGAGACAGGCAAAGAAGAAACATAATGAAAATGCTGCATTGAAAAAGACCCGAGAAGGAAGTGAGTTCCGATATATCGGACCTTTTTGAGATCTTAACCGCAGGTTGGAAAAATGGTTTACCGGTTGACGTGGCCGCCGAGAGTAGAGGGTTTTCACCGGTGTTTCAAGTGTATCAGTCAAGAGAGTACATCCATGACTCGAGACATGTTGTCAATCATGAGGATTTAGTGGCAGACAAAGAACCGATGAGGCTAATTGGAAGACGGTGGGTAGTATCTTTAGTGGTGTTTTACGCTGAGCTAGTAGCATCGATAAAATCGACAAGTTAGATCTAGTTCTTCCCTTAGTTGTGCTATGTGCATTTGTGACGTTATGTGTAGTTTGTGCTCTGTGGGAGTATGTGCTCTATGACATGATATATCTTGCGGTGGTAGATCGAGTAGCTGGTGTTTATAGATTATAAGGTTTAAGCCTTCATAGTTTGAGAGTTCCTACCTCGGCCTTAGGGACCGAGAAGTTCGGCGCATAGCAAGTTTCGGGACGAAACTTGTTTTTAGGGGTATCTATTGTAACGCCCAATTTTTTTTTGGCGCGTTTGCGTTTTTTTTTTTCTTTCTTTTATCGATATATTTTATTATCCGTGTTTAAATTATTATATTATATGGTAAAATAAATTACGAGGATGGTTTTGTATTTCAAACTATATTTTTTCAAGTATAAATTTTGTTTACATTTTCAATATTTTATTTTTCTGGAAAGTCGGAAAAGTTAATTTAATTTTAGATAGATTCCGAGTCAAATAGAAATCCGACCGGGTTGACCTTTTAGGCGATACTAGTATCGTAAATTCCGTCAATATGACAAACCAACATGCCCACTCTAGGCCCATCAGGATAGGCCCGCTGGGCCCATCAAGGAGAGGCTGCTAGGGGAATTAAACGTAACCCTAGTCACACTCTCACCTTCCCTTCTCTTTCCTTCTGTTTCCAACGCCTCCCTCCCCTGGTTCTCTCTTCTCCCAAACGTCCAGGAATTAAAGCTCCTCGCCGCCAGCCTACATCGCGGCACCGCCCTCCCCTCTGGAAAGCCTCCACCGTTCCTCTTTGGACGCCGCCGCCGCCGCCTCGAGCTCGACACCAGGGGGAACATTCCGTGCCGCCACCACAGCTACAACCCAGTCACTGCAGGCCGCGAGCTTGCACCGCTGCACCACCTTGGAACCGCCGGGACAAAGGGAAGCCACCTCCACGTCACCGTCCCGAGCTACCAGAGCCGCCAGCGAGCAGAGCTCCCACCGGATTCCTTTTTCTCCCCTCCTATGTTTTCTTCTGTCGCGAGAAGGGCCGTCGCCGTTGGGGTCTAGCCGCCTCTGTGCCGCCGACACTGTTGTGCCCCCCTCTATGTGCTCTACCACTGGCCGCCGCTCCTGCCTCCGCCTTGGCCTCTCCTCCCTGCTCGAAGCTCTTGTAGCGCCGGAACCCCCCCCTCTACTGACTCCCTCGAGTCCCGTCTAGTTGCCTCTTGTGTCGCGGCCAACCACCGGCAGCAACCACCCTCTATATTCCTCTGCGGCGAGCCCAACCTGCCTGAGCCCAAATGTTCAGCAGCCTCCCTTCAATAGAGGTTGAAACAAGGCTTTTTGACCTATTTACAATTGGCCCTCTTAATTTTGGTGAAATTACAAATGTGACCCACTGTTGTGTATTTATAGTTTTTACCCACATTTCTGAAAGTTGCATTTATACCCTGCTGGACTTATTTACTGATTTGGCCCAGGTTATTTATTTACAAAGAATGAGTCATATTTATAAAATTGGATATATCTGTCCCGGAAAATGTGATAGCGGTTTTTAACATTGGTTTTAATTGCGGGGATATTCTTATATTTATATACACTATATATTATACTTGTAACACCCCAAATTCTCGGAACTCGGGGAGCTACTGGTTAGGACCTCACAATGGGTCCCGACCTTGGTTTAACAACAACTTTACTAAGATCTTACAACAAGGCACAAATGTAATTAAAACAATTTCCAAAACATAATATTTTTAATGGTATGAAAGTACACATGTGACAGCCTTACAAACATACATAAAGATATATAACATGCATGACGTATGGCAGAGTTCCCCGTCCCCATCTAATGAGTACGTGGACCCGGCTGACCATCCGTTCCGGATCTCTATGCAACTGTCTATCTCTACAGATCTACAACACGGATAAACCGTTAGCTAACAATCCAAATATAAGTAGAATGACAACAGCACAAACATAAGCAGAAACAAAAATTAAACAAACATCATGCTGGCACTCAACCGTTTATTATCTATTATTTAAGTGATTCATCTTATTCAATTTACAGTTGTGGCACGAGAGCTATTAACAGTTCTCGCCTCCGTTCCTTATCCAACTGGGTGTAGGTCTAGCTGACCTCCGCCGGTAGCATCACTACAAACCGAGTATGGACTAGTCCCTAAAGAAACCCCAGCGCTCGCAAGCTAATTGAGCAGAATGCCACCGCCCGTTACTCTTAGGCCAAGTATAGGTCGGTAAATATTTATCACAACCTATAACTCTAACATCTCAATCACACACCACTATCATCATTCATGCTCATATTTAGAAGTCAGCTAAGTAAGCCCAAAGGACTTACCTGGTATAAAGCTCGACTCTCTGTAAACCAAACTCGCTCTGTAAACTGTAGCAACTCAGTTGCCTGTCAAAGGAGATGAGTGCATTAGCACACTCCCACGTAATTAGAAGTCTAAGACTTCTAAGATAAAAGAACGTAGTAAAACATAACTAGTTACAATACTAATTGAGGGTCAAATGACTATTTTACCCTTGGTCCCGGAACTCCCAGAATTTCCAAAATTCATGTCTAAACTTCTATTTGAGACTCTAAAATCATATTCTAACTCCTAAAGTTTAGTTTGGTTACAAACTGGCATTTTTCTTATTTTCCTATTTTCCGAAAGATCGTAAAGGTCTAACTTCGGTTTCAAATATAAAATTCGTAAAAGCTTATAAAAATTCCGAAACAATTCTCTAGATCATCTATGATGTTCCCTCTACCCTTAGGAGAAAGAATTTCCCAAAACTGTTCATCCATCATTTTTATAAAAATTCCAAAGTTGGTTACAACACTTGAAGTTTCCTATACTTATCCAAAATCTGAGTACACTTTGAAAAATCATAACTCCTAAACCACTCACTGGATTTATCCCAAATTTTGATATGTTCTACTATAAAATCTTACCTATAATATATCCAAAATTCAGCCGGAAAGGATATCAAGAGCTTATTCAAAATCATCTCACAAAACAGCATCACTTGCTGTTTTCCCCCAACACTCAGCACATATATAAAAACGTCAACTTTGAAACACAATAACTGTCGAACCGTAACTCCGATTCTTCCCAAATTTTAATATGATCTACAACAAGATGTCAACTATATCATATCAAAAATTCAAGCCTAACAGAGATAAAAAGCCTATTCAAAACTATCTCACAAAACAGCATCCCATTCTGTTTTTCTCAACTCGGCACATTTATAAAACTGAACTTTGAAACCCCATATCTCTCAAACCATAACATGGATTCCTCTGAAATTTTAGTATGATTTACTTTGAAATACCATCTATAACATATCCGAAAACTAGCCAAAAAGGAAGAGTTTTGCATACCTAATTCATTTCACAAAGTTGGATGCTCGATAGAGTCAGGAAATTGAGAATATACAACAGTTCCTTGAGTGGCTTGTTTGCTGTAGCATATGGTTTTCAACAATGATTCAAAGGCTAATATTAGAACATATATATGTATATATATATGGAGAGAAGCAGGAAGAGTGTGGGTATACTCAGTTACGAGATTTGACAAAAGATGGAGATAAAAGTGAAGAGGACTCACTAATCCAGTACCATTCGATCCCAATGATCGATGATTGTCCTCGGCAAGGAGAGAGTAAAGGCTGGAAGGCGGGAGGCTCGTGACGGACGTCAAGATCCAGGGCCTGCGGTGCTGTACGATACACCAACGCTCAAAACCCGCACTGTTGTTTAAGGTAAGAAGAGACTAGCAGGAGGGACAACACCACTCACCTAGTTCCTATGGCGATCTGGACGACAATGAGGCTCTGCGGTGGCTGCTAGTGGCGTTCAGGAGGATCTGCAGTGGTTGCTAGCGAAGTCGAGCGGTCTCGCCTGGAGGTTTGATGAAGACGGTGCACGTCTGGTTGCTGCTCAACGAGGAGGACGAAGACAGAAGCGGCTTGTTTGCTGGTTTGACGACTCGGCTGCAAGCGGTTGAAGACGGACGCGGCAAGGAAGGAGTCGCTACTGCTGCCCGACAGAAGGTCGCCGCTGCTCAGGGGAGGAGGCCGCCGCTGCTCAGGGGAGGATGCCGCCGCTGCTCAGGGGAGGAGGCCGCCGCTGCTGCTGCTCCTTGGAGAAGATCGGCTAGGGTTATCGACAAGGGAGAGGGACCTGTTTACGCTGAATCAAGGGGAAAGAGGCTGTTACACACTCAGCCCAACATGGGCCCAACTGGCCATCTCGTAACGGGCCCAGATGGTAAGAATCATGGCTGAAAAAATGGCCTTGTCAAACTCATGTCTTGACTTTGTCAAAAGTTGTCATGACTTCATCAAAACTCGTCAAAAGACCTAGATATATATATAACTAGGGTTTGGAATATTTTTTTTTATTATTTTATGTGGTTATAATACTTACATAAAATGATAAAATTAATTCTAGTCATAAAGTTAGGTATCTTAAAGAGGTCAACGGTCTCTAACACTCGGTTTGGCTCGGAATTAATCGGAAATAAATTTTTTGGTTATGGTTAGATAATCATGATTAGCCTTTAAGGAACCAGTCGGGTGTATCAAATCGCTACACAAAAGCCTCATCGATTCCACATCTAAGTACTCAGACACCAAGGTCATCAATATAACACACAAGACTAAACACTCAAGCATGAAACAAACAGGTAGTCAAACAATAGCACACACATGCAGGATCAAGCCCTAACTAGTTGTTTTCAAGGTTACCACTATCTTTGTATAGATCTCTGAAAGGTTACGACGTCTCATATTATCCACCATATCTCAAGTAGCCTCGTCAGCTTTTCATCAAACCCATTTCTCCGAAAATCTTTTCATGTACATACATCATAAGCGCTTGCTACCACGTTCTAGATTGGTTATCGAATATCTCACCGGTATCATTCGGCCCAACTGTCCGATCCTCTATTCTGAGGACCTAACTCGTGTCTAGTAGGTATTCCTTCTAACTAAATATGTTGACCAATGGGTTGTTCTCCTCCATAGGGTGAGGAATAGTAGTCCGTCACTTGCTTTTAATTCCGCTTGCAAGGTCTCACAAGGTCGCCTTACTAACTCACCTCTAGATATTTTTATGACCATCCTGAAAAAAAAAAGAAAAATTTTATTCCAATTTCTTTCCTTCTGGTCTTCTAAAAAGGTTCCGAGTATCCGATCTAGGATATTCCCTTAAACATCTACCGGCACTTCACTAAGTGCTTAAGGCTAGTTTTATCACAATTCACTTGGTCTTGTCTCCTAATATAACTCACTCATATGGTTCCTCCATTAAAGAATCATCATCTGCTCATTATTATTTTATAGATCTTTAATATATTACTGACTCAACTCAAGCTACTTACCCAGTTTCCAAGATCTTAGTGGCATATGATGTGTCCAGAATGATGATACTAGACACAAGCTGATCTCACATCACCGTCGTTTTGATCATAACTACTCGACAAATGCTAACAACCCATCATCATTGCACTCATATATCCACCACATTTACCGGATCGAGAATATCCCTCTGACGCCAAACGAAACGCGGATCCATTCTGATACAACATTATATGTAAACTCTACTCCGAGATTATGCTTTCTTTAAGAACGACTATTGGGTTTCAAGTATACTGCTGTCGCTTCTCTTTCTTATGTATCCTTCGACTCAAAGTGGTAGTTACTCAGTTTGCTTTCTAGTGCAGACCTTGCCTATTACTTTTATTTACCTCGTCGAATCTTTCCTCAATCAATCAAGAAAATTCACTCTAGAGTACTTCGTTAGGTATTGGATTCCGAAACTACTTATCCAACATGTGACAAGCCGCCATTCTTCACTTGGATCCATAATAGGGTACCACTCCCTTTCTATAACCTCTATATGCCATACTTTCCCGTCTACCTTGATGGTGGTAAAATTCTTCCATAAAATCTATATTAACTCCGCATAGCCCATCTTATGTTAGTTCTCATCAAAACGTATTTCACCAACTACCATCATCTTAAACTCTACACGTCGTTTTTCTGTACCATTGAGTTTCTTGCTCTGTGGGTAAGGACTCACCACGCTTCCGCTGTGTTACTTTGATAATTATGTTGTCACCTGTTAATCATAAGGAAATTTTCCGTGAGTCCAAAATGATTGAACCCAAAACTCTTCCTCTCAATTACACTTTACGTCCTATCCGGATGAAGTACTCAATACCTTCCTTATTTGCCTTAAGGAACTAAGATGACGGTTGGAAGCCGACCTCTTCCGTTTACTTGTGGAATTCTTCTAACATGGATCTAAACTCTCTGACTCAACCGGGGTTTGATCTTAACCAGCCAAGAAGTAACCTCAGACACGATCCTCTCTACACCTTTAGTTATCTAAGAAGGTTTTCGTTACCTACTTGAGGAAATCCTCCAAAGTATCGGTATAGTTAATTCAATAATCCACAATCACAGATATCTCTTCTTAATTGTACATAACTCATCAATACCAACAAAACTTGCACGTCTTCCGCTGACGTTGCTTATTTTATAGTTGACTTACCTCAACATATCGTACTCACTCTTCTCATACTTCTAATGGCGTAAAATTCCTGGTACGCATCCAGTACTCGGTTAACTCTTTTCCCCTTTGTTAGTTCGTCCTATCCTCCCCACTTACGTTTCCTTAGACCAATTCTCTTCCACCAGTCCACTAGGTCATTCTCACATGTTCCTTCATTAGCGTTGTTTATAATATTGCTCTGTTGAACTCCATTGACTCTGCTACCGGCCTCTTACTCCTTTTGATACTGGTATCGTCATTCTTTACAACTTCTTATATCTCTGACGAGGTCAAAACTTCTCTACACTTGTGGGGTCTATCTTTGCTCTTACACTTAATTGCAGGTCTTCATTCCGTGCACCACTTAGTCCCAAGGGTTTCTTCTACAATTATTGTAATAGAATCTTCATTCTCCCTTGTACGAAATGTTCTACGCACTTTGTCTTGACTGACATAGAAACTTATCAACAGTGTATACTTCTTACTCCTCTAGTTTTCCTCTTACAATCCATCTGTACTAGTTGTGATATGTACCTTTTTCCTAGCCCGTAGGTAGTAAATCACTTATACAATTCCTTTGGTCTCAAATGACATAAGGGGGCCATTCTTGGCCGTCTAGTCTTTCTTCTTAAGTTCTTAATTAGAGTTATTGACTCGAACTTGCTCCATGTTACTATTAATGGTACTAGCACGTATACCGATTTAGCTTCATGTTTGTCTCTATTGATCTCTTGAAGGGTCCTCCAGATGTCTATAAATTCTTTCGTAAGTCTATGGTTATCCTCCTTATCTTCCAACCAGTTACCACTAGTTGACCTGCACGTGTTATGACTCAGTTATTACCAACTAGTCTTTAGTTGACCTTCTATAGGATCACGGACTTATTATTCTTCTATTTCTTTTGAAGTTTGATACGCTTGGTGAAATCTATCTTTCCTAATTTCTTTGTTAATACACCTTCAGCTCCTTCCAAAGTTGCATTTCTCTTATTCTCTTATGGGATCACTATATTCTTCTAAGTCTAGTCCTAACATTCATGTGCCGTCAATGAGTTTATTAAGTCTTCCACGATAACTTGTAAGCGTGTCTTCACAATTATTCTTACTTTGTTCATCATCTGTTTGCGGTTCTCTAATATGACTGTAACTGTTGGTGACTCAGATCTTTAGGTGAATGAGAAGTTATTGTGGACTCCTTAGTCCACCAGAATCACTTTCCCACATTCTTTCCTTTATCTGGTGTTGTGTTTTGCTCATGGTACCTTTATGGAAATTCGTTGTCTCAGTTTTAGACTTCTAGTTTCTTGGATACTTATGTCGGACTTTCATTCAAAATTCTCATATACTTGAAGGACTCCACATGCTTCCATGGTTACAGAATTTATTTCTCGTCATCAAACTCACTCTTTATCTTTGTACCTTTTAACTTCTCACAACTGGGTCGACACTCTATCTTCTTTGTACTCTCATGTCCATGCTTGCTTAGGGCAGCGTCCGCATTGATAGTAACGTCCTTTACTCCGAAATTCTTGGTTGTACTCCGTTCTATATGATTCTTGTTTTTCCATTATTATTTCCATTCTACGCTCTCGTCGTCTCTTGCATCACTTCCAATTTCTTCTATCTAAGCTGACTCGGGAACTTCTTTCTCATCCGGTTGTACTGGTGGTAAAAATTATCTAAACATCTTTACTGCTTTGCCCACCCGTCCTTCGGATGATTTATAAGGTCACCAGGACGTCCATCAGAGTATCATACTCAATCTTGGTCTGAATCCCTTATCTCGTGTGGAAAACTCTTCAAACTCATTACCGATTTATCATGAGGCGCTAATCGCTTCATGATATCACAACTAAAGAATACAAGATATCCTTTAGGATACTAGCATACTACACACACACAGATATATAATTTACACTAAAACCTATCAATATAAGTCTATATACTAACTCACCTATCGTTCCAAGCTGCAGAGATCCACGGAGAACGATGGTGGTCCGACGTACTACTAACCCAACAACCCGACTATGCACGTGTGTAAAAATCAAAATCCGTTTTTGAAAATCTTAGACCCCTTTCGGGTTCTGGTTATTTTATACATTCGGTCTTTTAGAAGATTTCAAGTGCCATTGCTGCCAACCCAGAGCTCTGATACCATGTTGTAACACCCCAAATTCTCGGAACTCGGGGAGCTACTGGTTAGGACCTCACAATGGGTCCTGACCTTGGTTTAACAAAAACTTTACTAAGATCTTACAACAAGGCACAAATGTAATTAAAACAATTTCCAAAACATAATATTTTTTAATGGTATGAAAGTACACATGTGACAGCCTTACAAACATACATAAAGATATATAACATGCATGACGTATGGAAGACTTCCCCGTCCCCATCTAATGAGTATGTGGACCCGGCTGACCATCCGTTCCGGATCTCTATGCAACTGTCTATCTCTACAGATCTACAACACGGATAAACCGTTAGCTAACAATCCAAATATAAGTAGAATGACAACATCACAAACACAAGCAGAAACAAAAATTAAACAACCATCATGTTGGCACTCAACCGTTTATTATCTATTATTTAAGTGATTCATCTTATTCAATTTACAGTTGTGGCACGAGAGCTATTAACAGTTCTCGCCTCCGTTCCTTATCCAACTGGGTGTAGGTCTAGCTGACCTCCGCCGGTAGCATCACTACAAACCGAGTATGGACTAGTCCCTAAAGAAACCCCCAGCGCTCGCAAGCTAACTGAGTAGAATGCCACCGCCCGTTACTCTTAGGCCAAGTATAGGTCGGTAAATATTTATCACAATCTATAACTCTAACATCTCAATCACACACCACTATCATCATTCATGCTCATATTTAGAAGTCAGCTAAGTAAGCCCAAAGGACTTACCTGGTATAAAGCTCGACTCTCTGTAAACCAAACTCGCTCTGTAAACTGTAGCAACTCAGTTGCCTGTCAAAGGAGATGAGTGCATTAGCACACTCCCACGTAATTAGAAGTCTAAGACTTCTAAGATAAAAGAACGTAGTAAAACATAACTAGTTACAGTACTAATTTAGGGTCAAATGACTATTTTACCCTTGGTCCCGAAACTCCCAGAATTTCCAAAATTCATGTCTAAACTTCTATTTGAGACTCTAAAATCATATTCTAACTCCTAAAGTTTAGTTTGGTTACAAACTGGCATTTTTCTTATTTTCCTATTTTCCGAAAGATCGAAAAGGTCTAACTTCGGTTTCAAATATAAAATTCGTAAAAGCTTATAAAAATTCCGAAACAATTCTCTAGATCATCTATGATGTTCCCTCTACCCTTAGGAGCAAGAATTTCCCAAAACTGTTCATCCATCATTTTTATAAAAATTCCAAAGTTGGTTACAACACTTGGAGTTTCCTATACTTAGCCAAAATCTGAGTACACTTTGAAAAATCATAACTCCTAAACCACTCACTGGATTTATCCCAAATTTTGATATGTTCTACTATAAAATCTTACCTATAATATATCCAAAATTCAGCCGGAAAGGATATCAAGAGCTTATTCAAAATCATCTCACAAAACAGCATCACTTGCTGTTTTCCCCCAACACTCAGCACATATATAAAAACGTCAACTTTGAAACACAATAACTCTCGAACCGTAACTCCGATTCTTCCCAAATTTTAATATGATCTACAACAAGATGTCAACTATATCATATCAAAAATTCAAGCCTAACAGAGATCAAAAGCCTATTCAAAACTATCTCACAAAACAGCATCCCATGCTGTTTTTCTCAACTCAGCACATTTATAAAACTGAACTTTGAAACCCCATATCTCTCAAACCATAACATGGATTCCTCTGAAATTTTAGTATGATTTACTTTGAAATACCATCTATAACATATCCGAAAACTAGCCAAAAAGGAAGAGTTTTGCATACCTAATTCATTTCACAAAGTTGGATGCTCGATAGAGTCAGGAAATTGAGAATATACAACAGTTCCTTGAGTGGCTTGTTTGCTGTAGTATATGGTTTTCAACAATGATTCAAAGGCTAATATTAGAACATATATATATATATATATATATATATATATATATATATATATATATATATATATATATATGTATATGGAGAGAAGCAGAAAGAGTGTGGTTATACTCAGTTACGAGATTTGACAAAAGATGGAGATAGAAGTGAAGAGGACTCACTAATCAAGTACCATTCGATCCCAATGATCGATGATTGTCCTCGGCAAGGAGAGAGTAAAGGCTGGAAGGCGGGAGGCTCGTGACGGACGTCAAGATCCAGGGCCTGCGATGCTGTACGATACACCAACGCTCAAAACCCGCACTGTTGTTTAAGGTAAGAAGAGACTAGCAGGAGGGACAACACCACTCACCTAGTTCCTATGGCGATCTGGACGACAATGAGGCTCTGCGGTGGCTGCTAGTGGCGTTCAGGAGGATCTGCAGTGGTTGCTAGCGAAGTCGAGCGGTCTTGCCTGGAGGTTTGATGAAGACGGTGCACGTGTGGTTGCTGCTCAACGAGGAGGACGAAGACAGAAGCGGCTTGTTTGCTGGTTTGACGACTCGGCTGCAAGCGGTTGAAGACGGACGCGGCAAGGAAGGAGTCGCTACTGCTGCTCAGGGGAGGAGGCCGCCGCTGCTCAGGGGAGGAGGCCGCCGCTGCTCAGGGGAGGAGGCCGCCACTGCTCAGGGGAGGAGGCCGCCGCTGCTGCTGCTCCTTGGAGAAGATCGGCTAGGGTTATCGACAAGGGAGAGGGACCTGTTTACGCTGAATCAAGGGGAAAGAGGCTGTTACACACTCAGCCCAACATGGGCCCAACTGGCCATCTCGTAACGGGCCTGGATGGTAAGGTTCATGGCTGAAAAAATGGCCTTGTCAAACTCATGTCCTGACTTTGTCAAAAGTTGTCATGACTTCATCAAAACTCGTCAAAAGACCTAGATATATATATAACTAGGGTTTGGAATATTTTTTTTTATTGTTTTATGTGGTTATAATACTTACATAAAATGATAAAATTAATTCTAGTCATAAAGTTAGGTATCTTAAAGAGGTCAACGGTCTCTAACACTCGGTTTGGCTCGGAATTAATCGGAAATAAATTTTTCGGTTATTACAATACTTTTGTTGGATTAAATTCGGTTTATGACACAAAGATTAATTACGGTTTATGACCAAATTTCCATATTTGTATGATCGCCTCGGAAAAAGGTTTTAACGAGTTTTAACGTTGGTCTTGAAAGCGAGTTTTCCTTAAGACTATTTGAGTTAAATCTCCCGTTCAAATTTAGCGTATAAACTAAATTTGTTTAGTTTTGGTGTTAGGTTCGGAAGCGCCCCGATAGAGGCCCAACGAATCCTTTCTCGACATCCTTAGATCGTCTTCCGTCTTTTGACGTCACGTGAGTATCCTCTCCCCCGAGCTTATGATCTTACTCGATTTAGTTATGTTAAGTATTAGTATCATGCTAGGTTGAATCTAGCATAACCTAGTGAGAATACCAAGTAGTGGTTTGGACCTTAGGTGAGTTACCTTAGGTGAGTTTTGAGGATTTAGGATGGTTCTAAGGCTTGAGTTGGGTTGTTATCTTGAGAGGATTGTTAAGGATTTGTGCTTTATAGGTGATCTTGTGAATCTTGTGACTTGAAGTGTTGATGTTATCTTGTGAGACTTGTGAGGTTTGAGAATTGGAGTTTATGGTGGTTGAGTTTATGGGCTAGGATATGCGTATCCTAGCGTAGTGTTGTTACCATTGTGATCATGGAGACTAGGCATATTATCCTAGTGGTGTTGGGAGTTATGATCTTGCGAGATCCGAGGGTTTAGGAGTCTTAGGACTTCTAGCTTCTGTTGAGTGTGATCTGAGCATGAGGGATTCTAGGATGCGGTCCTAGAATTGAGAGTCAAATGGTCTTGCGTAGATCATTTGTATAGAAGTCTAAGACTTCTATTGTGAGTGGGTTGTTGTTGATATAGTTATCTTCTTGTGAGCAGGTTGTGGGCTTCCTACCTAAGGAAGCGAGAGTGTTGTGAGTTGAGTGTGGTGACGAGGTAAGTCTCCGGACTTAGTTAGCTCGTATTCCTTGTATTAGCGTTGATGTGTGTTTGGTGGTGTGTGTTTATTGTTTATGTTATAACAACTAAACCGGAAATAGGATTATCGACCTTTATATATTATTTTGGCCCAAGTGTATGATAACGGGCGGTGACATCTTCTGCATAGCTCTTGCGAGAGTCTAGGAGGTTCTTGGCGACTAGCCCGTGCTGGTTAGACGGTCGGACGCATCCACACCGTTCCATGCCGGTAAGTAGGGACCGAGGCGGGACCACGGTGGTCTCGTGTCACAAAACTAAGTTGAATTAGAACGGGAAATGACTTAATAATAAAAAGATAATAAACCTGAATTGTATGCTTTGAGAATGTTGTGTGTTTATGATGATTTACTTGTGTTTGTGCCTTACACCTTGATTCTAATGCCTCGAATATTAACTAACGGTTTTATACCGATTGTTGTAGATTGCCTTGCAGGTTAGGAATGCGGCCGAGAGATCCAGAAGAGTGGGCAGTCGGGGTTCCGTACATTTTAGGATTGGGTTTTGGTTGGAGTCGTGTTTGAGTCTTGTATTCATTATATATTGTATGTCGCGTATATGGCTTTTGGTCTTTCGGTTGTATTTCGGCTGAAGTCTTTTGTTTGTATGATTTCGGGTTTCTTTGCATTGCATAAAATGTATTTCGTTTTGGCCTTTATTTGTGTCTTGTTGAAAGATCCGGTGAAATTGTTGTCAGGCTAAGGGTTGGTACCCATTGTGAGGTCCCAACCCGTAGCGCCCCAAGTCCCGCGGATTCAGGGTGTTACATGCTCCAATCATAGATCACTCTAAGAGAATGCTTCATGGTGTTTAAAATCAGAATATGATCAAATCATTTTATAGATATAAGAAAGTTGTTCATCTTTGCAAAAAATCATAGAATGCATGATAAATCATAATTATCGAAATTAATCATGTATAATCAAGTTTAAACCACCAAGTCAATCAACAAGCTCGAGGTCTCAAGGTCTTTTCAAGAGAAGGTCAAGAAACGTGTGAGGGTGGGATGTATATAGGGAATGTGGTGCTAGAATCCGGGAAAGGGATCTTAACTTCACTTTCTTTGAATTTCAACATCTTCCACCAATAAGCTTTGCTTATTTTATTTTTTTATTTTTGGGATGCATGGACAGAGGTGCACAATAACCGAAGCCCAGGATATCAACAATCTTCAATTTCTCGAGATGCCTCAAACCCTTGATGCACATACCATGACCCGTTAGGAATATCGCTCAATCCGACTTTGGCAAGACACAAACACCCGGCTATGTGAATGGTGCCGAGTTACTCATCATCATGATTGACTTCCCCAAACCTATTTATTTCTCTCTAACTTCCAGCCAACATCTCAACTTTTCCTTCACTTGCTTTTCTTTTGCTTGCTTCCAAATTCCCGGATAGGTAAAGGGAGGCAAATATGTATATGATGGGGTAAGCATGATCAAGAAGAAGAAGAGAAGATAATGAATTGCCTTAATCATCCCAGGAAGAAAGTGATAGAACTCATCATATGGTATCCACCTTCAAATTCAACATAATTTGGATAAAAACAAAGTATTAAACATGCCACAAATTTCAAACAAAGCATAGCAACTTAAACATATCATAAAACTTTTCAAACATATAAAGATTTCAAAACCAGTCTGCAAACAAAATCTTCACTGAGGTCATATCCAGACAGGAAGCATAAAAATCATTTCGAAAACTGTTCCAGTTAAACCACCTCGGTCGAGATGTTCTAAGTCAACCGAGGTACTACACCTCCATTGGTCAGAATCACTTCGGTCGAGTTCATAAAATTTTTTTTCTTAACCAGTTTTTGACGTTTTTCTCAATCAAAAAACTTGTATGTGTGCATGTAGTCTCAGATAAACACATAGAGCAAGATAAAATAATAATATCCAGTAGAGTCATCCAAGCATACACATAAAGTCAAATAAATACATTCAAATACCCCATACTTGGAAAACATTGTCCCAATGGGTTAAAATAAGTCTGAAAATAGAGTACTCACCGGACATAAGCTGAGCTGCATAAAGAAATAAGAAACAACTCCCGGATAAGATCATCTCTGTTGGCGAAGAACATCTCGGTCGAGGTCCTGTGACTGCACCCGAGATGTGTCTCAGTCAAGCTCTGTCCTCTCAATTTCTCGAACTTATGTCCTTCTAGTGTAGCTCCTGAGGTGTAATCCTTCCTTAGAGAGTACTTGGTTTCTGTCTAGAGGATGCTAAAAACAAAGCAAAGCAAAACAAAAGCAAACTATCTAAAGCTAGACTAGAAAAGGGAAAAGTAAGCAATACCTTGGGTTGCCTCCCAAGAAGCGCTTGATTTAAGGTCGCTAGCTGGACCTTTCCTCATGAATTTACTCAATGTACCTCGAATATCTTGGAGTGCTCATCACAACCATCATAAAATTCTTCCAAGAAGGTTTCGGTTCCTAATTTCACCGGCAAATGGTAGGATCTCCCACGTACAAGCTTGTATGGTTTAGTTCTCACCGGAATCCTACCGGTCTTCCTATTCTTCCATGGGACATAACTCAGTCTTTCGTCCCATCTTCTCCTTGATGGAGAAAACAGCTTCTCGAGAATCCTAGTAGCTTCCCCATCTCCATTTTGGGGATAGTATAAGTTCTTTGTCATGTGAATGACTCCATACTTGAACAAATAACACTTCGTTGCCTTAGTAGTGAAGCGCTTGTTAACTTCACTCCTTATAATCCAAGGAGCATCTTCTTCCAACAATTTCAAGGGAGGTTTCATCTTGATCTTAGGAGGTTCTTTCGGAAGAGACCTCCAACTCTTCGGTGCATCCCTAAAGAAATCTAGAACTTTAGTAGGAATTTCAAAGGGAGTAAGAGAAGGCACCTTATAAAGTTCTCCAAAGCTTGGGACAAGTTTCATGTTAGGTTGATAATCCACACATGAAATCTCTCCCAACTCAGCTAATCTTTCTTCCACCTTGGCCACAGTCTCAACAGTTGGATCGAGATCTTCCACATCTTCCACTTCCTCAAAAGCTTCAGGAGAAACTTCTAGTTCGATTTGAGGAATGCTTCAAACTTGTAGTACTTCCTTATGCTCCTCTTTCGGCTTAGTATAGGATATGGTGCTTTCCTTGAGCTCCTCCAACTTCTTCATCATCTTCTCCAATTTTGATTCAAGTGAATCTTCAAGAGGTTGCTCATAAATCTTTCTAGGAACATTCAGCTTATCCCATATCGCAAGCTCCCTCTCAATGGCCTTTTCTGTTTCCCTTTCATTGTTAAACCAATAAAAGGAGTATTTTTCTTCCAAGTATTCATAATGGTCCGCCCTAGCACTTTGTCTTGCTATGCAGGCTGGATCAAATGTAGTCATCGGATATCCTGAAAACTACAAAACTCATAGGACAAATGGTTAATAGCAACAAGGGCGATTTCCCCAAAAGACAACCGCAACCGGCTTGGTCTAGACCAAGTCCCCGACAACGGCGCCAAAAACTTGTTTGCTCCAAACGGTGTGTGCAAGCTTTAAATTTATAACCCTAGATGTATGCTTAAAACAAGGATGCGAACCCGCAGTGTACGCGTCAATTGTAGTAAAAGCAAGAATTCCGGGGTGTCGATCTCAGGGACTTAGGTGAAACAAAGCAAGTATAGGTTGTCTATATTGCAATTAACCACAAAAACAATTAAAGCAATCAAAGATGATAAAAAGTCAATTAAAGGAATATGCAATTCTAGGGATTAAAGCATCTAGTTGTGGTTCCAACTCAAGATCTCAAGATAAGCGGACAAAGTTGAGATTTTGCAAAGGGAAGGTGTTTCTAAAGTGGAATAGATCATCGGGTAAGTCTCACTGCTCGCAATCCCAAACCAAAGAACCTATCACCGGGTAAGTCTCAAGATACTAAGGAAAGGAACAATAATCTCAAACCAACACTCCAACTAAGGTAATATAATCAAACTTTACCGGGTAAGTCTCAGGCTAACTCACAAAGATGGAATGAAGGCACACTCAAACCCCAATAAAGGATAAACCTTTATTACCTACACTTATGATCTTGGGTAATCATACAAAGGAATTACCGGGTAAGTCTCATCCTAGGCTTGCATTGAACCAGGAAAGATGTAATAAGAATAGGATTTGGCAAACTCTAAAACTTAACTCTCAGTTTCAGATCAGAAAGGTCACCTCGGTCAGACGAATTCCACCCCGGCCGAGATGTTCATCGCCTGAACGAGATGTTCTAGGTTAAGGATAAAGACTCGAGCTTTCAGCGTCCTACTGTAATTTAAGATTATTCTATCATTGTTTTTCCAACAACCTTCAGCCAATCATCCTATAATCACACAAGGAAATTAGCCACTCATCATCATGAAAGCAATAATCAAATATAAGGGAACAAAGTGAATAATTGAACACAAAAACCTTAAGAACAAGGCTTCAATAACTGAATCAATTATCAAACAAACAAGCGTTCCTTGGATCACAATCCAATAAGACAATCAACAAGAAGGGAATCTAAGAGAATCTTACAAAACCCTTCACAAAAGCTATAAAAGCTATCAACTTCCTTCCTTCAATCTTCTTTCAACCTTCCAAAAATTCCTCCTAACCGCAGTTCCTTCAATCCCCCAATGCTGCGATGGTAGCGGGTTGCTTGATGATCCGAAGATGGTTGAATTGTAGAAAATCCAACCCTTTATATAGGAAAATTTATCTTCCAAAGATAAAATATCTTAAAAAGATAATTTCCTATAAAATATATCCATATCTCCTAAAATAAATATCTTCCTTCTAGATATAAGATATTTCTATAAAATATATCCATATCTCCTAAAATAAAATTATCTTTCTAAGATAATTTTATAGGAAATATCTTAAAAGATAATTTCCTAATAAAATATATCTTATCTCCAAAATAGATCTCCTAAATATATTATCTTCCTTCCAGAAATCCAGCCCAAAAATATAAGATCTCTCCTTCTAAAAATAAAAGATCTCAGCCAAATAAAATATATCTCGCCGCGTCAGGATATTCGCCTCGGTCGGGGCGCTCCTCTAGATCACCTCGGTCGAGATGACTTTGTGGTCAACCAAGGTGAATCTCAGCTGAAGGTGAAATCTTTCAAATCTGGTCCAACGTAAATCTTTTTCATTAATTCCATGCTTCCTGAGTTCTTCCTTTAGCTCCAGAATGTAGCTCCAATGACTCCTTAGCTCCTTTAACTCCACTTTAGTCCAAAATGTGTCGTTTTACCTACGATTACAACGAAACTTGGTGTAGTCCTCGATTCCTGCAAAGGTAGATGAAACGACAATATAATCAAAAAATATACATTCAAACATGCAGATTATTGAAGATAAAACGTCTAAACAAGTCCCAAAATACAGACTATAATACATGCTATCATAAGGTTTTCTTGTTTGCTTATTGATTCTGTCATCACATATTTGATGGTTCTTAACACGATGATTGTTGGCTAAATTCTATGGTTTGTTGGATGAGGTCCAACAAAAACAGGGACTTGCCTGACCTTGAGGGAACTTGATGGAAGGATGCCTCATGGCGAGGTACCATAGTTCTTTAATGGAACAGAAGGAGTATGAGGCGCCGCAACTGCATCAGTATAACCGCTTATGCGGAGTCGAGTGGAGAAAATTACAGTACACTCATAGTACACCTTCTTTAGTACATTCATGTGCGAACAAGAGGTACCACGAAGTAGTTAATCAGGTTAAAGTGTTACTGTCCTGGAGATGAGCTCATCCACTACTAGTGCTGTAGTGGAAGTGAGAGGACTTTTCTGTGGACTAGTGATGGGATTGAGACCCAGTAAGAGTTTTGGTGTTATCGAGATTATTAGCAATAGAGTAACGAAGGCGACACATTCCATCTCTACAAAGAGACGTGGCCAGTGAATGAAGTAACAAAGGAGTACACTAGACAGATGGTGGGACTCCATAAGTGTACTGAGGACGATCGACTATGATTGTAGTAGACGGTTTACTTTGAGGTTTTGATAGCAGATTCAGATTGCTTGGGGAACGCGTCCACATATCATGATTGAGTTTTAACTCAGACAGACGGTCAGTTTGAGAGAACCCGCCAGACCGTAGAGGACATGTTGTGAGCTTGTGGGATGGATTGGGAACAGGGACGATCTGTTTATCTCCCACTCGTTGAGTTCTTATATCACCACCGTTGGTATGTATCTATAGGGATGGCCCTTATGAGGCGTTGTGTAGACATGGGTGTCATACACCTTTATGTTGGGAGGAACCTAGTAGTACTAGTGGGATAGCGCCAAAACAGATTCAGGATGATATGGCTCGAGTAACGCTGATCAGAGAGAGGATGCTGGCTGCACAGAGTCGCCAGAAGTTGTATGTAGATAGGAGGCGTCGATCTCTAGAGTTCAGGGTAGGAGCTCATGTCTAGTTGAGAGTAACTTTGACGCGAGGCGTTAGACGTTATGGCATAAAGGAGAAGCTGAGCCTCCGATATGTCAGTCCTTTCAAGATACTGGATAGAGTTGGGAGAGCAGTGCACAAATTGGATTCGCCACCGGAGTTAGAGGGTGTTCATCCTATGCTTCATGTGTCTCAGCTGAGGGAGTACATACCAGACCTGAGGCACATTGTGAGTTATGATGATCTAGTGGTTGAGCCGGACCACACTTTTGCATAACAACCTTTTGTAGTTCTAGAAAGAGAGGTGTGAGATGCCTGCATTCGAAGGATATTCCTATGATGAGGATACAGTGGTCGAGACGAGGACCAGATGAGGCTACCTGGGAGAGAGAGGATAGTATCCAGAGGAACTACCCAGAGTTCTATGCGGAGTTAGAGGCACCCGTAGGATCCACGAGTAGATCTTAGTGCCTTTTTGGTGAGTGCTTGTATGCTCTGTGCTTATGTGATATGATGTGTTTTCGTGCTAGCTTTGATATGTGTGTCTGATCTGTTAGATCTTGTTTGCTAGCACGATATAGGTATAGCTGGAGATGGTTCTTTCCTCCATGCTATTGTAATATGTTAAGGATTAGCTGGAGATGGTTCTTTCCTCCATGCTATTATTGATGGACATAGTGTGAGTGAAGACGGTTTTCCTCCACATAGTTGTGTTACGAGTACAATTGGCTAGAGACGGCTTTCCTCCATTCCTTGTGACGTGGTTAATAGTTGGCTAGAGATGATTTTTCCTCTATTCCTTTGGATAGCGTTATGATCTTGTTGCTGGAGTTGGTGATTCCTCCATGCTGTGTTTTGAGGTTATAGAGTGTTATAGGTTGATACATTTGAACGGAGATGTGATACCTCCGATAGAGAGAGTGTCTATACCTCGGCGTATGGGTCCGAGAGGATTTGGTAATTGTTCAAGTTTCATGACGAAACATTTTCTTAAGGGGTGTGTGATGTAATAGCTAGGATTTCCAAATTCTAATTAATGTTGATTAACTTAATCAGTGATATTAATTGACATATAACTCGCGAAGATTGCGTAAGAGTTGAGTATAAGTCCCACCGTTATGTTCCTGGCGTAATTTTTGGCTTGTGGTGAAATTTTCACTTTTTCCCTCGGGTAATTATTTTTACCCTCCGGTATTATTTGAGCATTTGGGAGCTCCAATTAATAAAAATGCAGTTGAGAGAAATGATCAGGACAACGGACATGTCCTAGATATAAAATAACTTGAAAAGGCAAAACGGCCAAAAGAGTCGCTATTTCGTTTCTTAACGGCTAAAAAAGACGGCTTAGGAATACACGTTTTTCGAGGAAATTGTGGAATATTTATCCCTACAATATTCAAGATTTATTGTACCAATTTCGAGATGTTTGGGGAAGCAGGTTCAACCCGCCATTGGATCGGCTAAAGGATAATTATCGACGTCGCTAAAGGAAAATTATCGACTTCACTATAAATAGCGGAAAATCGTTTATTAATTCATTTCCTTTCACGTTTCCTCGTAAAAGCTTTGTTTCCTCTCAAACTTCAAACTCTGATCTACTCTCCGTTTCTAATCCGATTTCAATTTCGTTTGAGTTTCTGGATTCCTCTCTTCATTCTCTTCATATCGGTACCAAGTTTTTGCATTTCCGAGCAGATGAAGACCTGGTCGAGCATATATGTCACCAGGACAGTTCCGTCGCTAAGATTCCAGTGAATTTGATGTTGTACATGCGTAGCCTGCGTCGTTGTGATTCCGAATCTTCTTTCCGATCGTCAATCGGGTTAGTAACATATAAGTTATGAATTTATTCGTTTTCCGTACTGCGATTTGGCCTAAATTGACCTTAGGCTTTTCAAAATGGATAATTAGAAATTCCATTATGATCATTATATTATTGTGGTGTTTATGGGTTGTTTGTTTGATGAAATCTGATGACAGGTGGGTTTAGAAATAGCCTGCGGGCAAAACGTTATTCTGGTGAAATTTAATTAATTAATTACAAGTTAATTAATTAAATTAGGATTAAATTTGAGATTGAGGAATACTGATTAGATGCATGCTAGGTGTCAGAATGAGTTGAGAATCATTATGATGTTATGGATATCGGTTATGGCTTTAAGGTTTATTATGTGTACGAGTATGATGAGATGTTATGTTGAGGATATGCCTTAGGCATTTATGAATGTTTTGAGGATTTGAGGTTTAGATTTGAGATATAGGTTGGTTGTGGTTAGTGAGACGAGTCTCCTAACCTTTGCAATATGTGATTGTGAGTGCCTTGCTATTGGAGGCGTTGATTACTTCCCCAAGGGGAAGCTGTGACGTGGTACAGGTTAGGAATATATCTAGTAAGTCCATAGGACTTACTTAGCGTGCAGTTGTGAATTGTATGATTGTGATGGTTGTGTGTGTTCATATGATTGTGCATTTATAACCTTGTAACACCCCGAATCCTAGAGGACTCGAAATGCTACGAGCTGGGACCTCACAATGGGTCCCGGCCCTTAGCCTGGCAACAACTTCATCGGACCTTACAACACGGCACATTTAAAAAGGCAAAACAAAGAGTTTTATAACATGAGCGGAAATAATAAGAATCCAAATTCTGAAAACAATACAGCCAAGTCTCAAAAACCAGAATTACCAACATCAGTCTCAATAGTCATAAAATAAAATATAACAGTCCCGTCCTATAATGCACAGAACCCCGGCTGCCCACTACCGCTGGATCACTCGATCGCCTCCCTAACCTGCAAGGCATCTACAAGCGGTATAAAACCGTTAGCTAACATTCTATGCATAAGTATAACGGTAAAAGCACAAACACACAACATACGCAATCAGCATGCAACACTCATTCCTTTTTATTATCTTTAATTAAGTGTTACGTCATTACTAATGATACTTATTTTGTGACACGAGGGATTCCCAAACCTCGCCCCTGTCCCTTTTTACCAACGCGGAATGGTACTAATGCATGTGACCGTCTACCGGACTGGGCTGGTCGCAGGGAACCTCCTAGACTCTCGCAAGAGCTAGGCAGATGATGTCACGACCCGTTATCATACACTTGGGTCAATTATAATATACTACAGTCGGCCTATTGCGTTTTTTTATTTATCTTAGCTATCACACACCACTCATACGCATCACACACATGCAAGAAGCTAGCTAAGTAAGTCAGTGGACTTACCAGAATTAAAACTCGTCTCTCTTAACAACACTAACAATAGCTGCAGGAACTCAGTTGCCTGTCAAAGGAGGCACGTGGATCAACATTTTTCCTTGGATACTTAGAAGTCTAAAACTCCTAAGATGTACGATTCTATGTGCAGAAGTTATTACAGTGTCTATTTAAGGTAAAATGACTATTTTACCCTTGGTTCCGAGACTTCCAAAAACCCGTAAAAAGTACTTAAATTCTTACTTGAGGCTAACTAATCAAGTTCTACTCCCTAGGATGATTTTAGGTGACAACTATAAAAACTACCCATTTTCTATTTTCCGAAAAGTCACTAAAGTCCAACTACAGTTTTAAATATAAAATTAAAATAAACTTATAAAAATTCTAAAATAAATTTATAGCTTATCTATGATCTCTAATCTACTCATAGGAGAAACAATTTCTTAAAACTGTTCAATTGTTATTCCTACAAACATCTTTAAAGTTGGCTACAACATTACAAATGTTCCCATACTTAGTCAAATTTTTCTGCTGGAAAAACAGCTCAATTACTCCACTTCGAGACCCTATAACTTTCAATCCGACCGTTCATTTGTTCCCAAATTTAACACAGTAAACTATGTATATCTATTTATGATCTATTAAAAATTCAACGGTGGATCTTCAACCAATCGTTTTAACATTGGTTCACAACAGTGGCCATTCTTACTTTCAAAACTGAAGTTTTAAAGGGAGTTTCTCACTTCAATTTATATGATAATCTGATCTACTTCACTAGGTCATCTAATGGCCATAAATTGGACACTTTAGGAAGCTACAACAAGTCGCTTACTACTCATCACTTCTCTAGTTCCATCTATCCTCATCACCACACTAAAACATTTTAAAACCTAAGTACACACATGTCTATTTCATCTATAGTTTAAAGATTGAACTGCAGCCAAGATAAAGGGAGAATGATTGATCATTTACCCAAGGTTTTGATGACTGCAGAAGGTAAGTTGTTGCACTAGTGTGGGAGGGTCCGATTCCAAGGTGGCCGTCTCTTCTTTTGTCACCGCAGGCCACGAACGAACAGCCCTCCAACTGGTTATCTTCTGGGAAGGAGTGTGTACTGAGAGTTAGATTTAGAGAGGAACTTAAGTGTAGAAGGGCTGACTGAAATTACTTACACTACTCCGGCTGCTGGCGAGCTTTCTACAACAAGCAGCCCCGGAACTAGATAGACGAGCAGCTGTTGTAGTTCTCTCCTCTGCTGGCTCTTTTCCTTGCAGTTTCCTGTGGTTAGAATGTTGCTGAATCTGTGCAGAATCCAGGCAAGTGCAGCGTGAAAGATTAGGAAGAGACGATGCCAAGAATTGTTCTGCACGTGACTGAAGTTAGGAGAAAATAAAACGTTGCTGTAGGAGTTAGGGAGTATAACTGCTGCATTAAAACCGGCTGTTACAGAAGACTTCAGCAGCCGTTAACTGAAGGAGAGAAGGAAGGAGAAGGGCTGGCTGTTCATACGTAAATCACAGGCTGGAGAGGGCTGCAAGCTGGGCTGGAGGGAGCTGAATGTGTTGGGCCAAAGGGGTTGCTAATGGGCTCGTAACTAGCTTCTCCCGGACTGTTGCAGGCTGGGCTCGAAGTCACCTACTGGGCTGTTATGGGTAAGCAAAACTGGGCTGAGAAGTATGCTGTCTTGGCTTTGTCACAGCCTTGTCGAAACTCGTCATGGCCTTGTCAGGCCCATGACTGAGTTTGTGACAGATTTGTCGGGCTTTGTCACAGCCTCCTCTCAGCTTAGTCCTGCTCTCGTCACAGCTTGTCATGATCTCGTCTCAGCTTAGTCATGGCCTCGTCACAGCTTGTCATGATCTCGTCACAACTTGTCCTCAATAAGAATGAATTATAATAACTAGGGTTTGATATAAATCTATCATTTTATGTAAATTAATTTCTACATAAAATAATAGATAGTTATAAGGATTAGAGTTTGATATAATTTTATCATTTTATGTGAATTAAATTCTACATAAAATAATAGATAATTCTAAGGATTAGAGTTTGATATAATTTTATCATTTTATGTGAATTAAATTCTACATAAAATAATGAAATTTGTGAAGGAAGAGATACTAGATAGAATGGGAAACCGTCAACGGTTCGAAGTCCGATTTCATTCGGAATTAAACGGAATAAAAATTCCGGGTATTACAAACCTAAACCGGACTAGGATGACCATTTATTACATTTATTTGGCCCAAGTGTACTATAATGGGCGGTAACCACCGGTCTCCGCCTGCTGGTTTGGAGAGGTGCCTGGAAGCCAGTAACACAAGGGGGGACGAGTGACGATCACCCCCAAAGCCAACCCCTGTGTTAACAGGGAAAGGGACGAGGTTCTTTAGGTTCCTCGTGTTACAAAAGAAGTTGAATTAGTAATGGAACAACGTAATGAAAGATAATAAATGAATGTGTGTGGCATTGCATGTATGAGATGTTGATGTGTGGTTGTGCTATTACCTTCATGCTTTTCATTGCTGTAATTAACGGTTTCATACCGTGTTGTAGATGATCTGCATGTTAGGAAGACTGCAGGGTGAGACAGATGGTGTGGCCAGCCGAGGACTTTTGTATATTAGGATGCGCGGGATATGGAATCTTTTTTATCAAATGTTGTGGTTTGATGTTTTGTACTCGGATCTGAGTTTGTAAACTCTTTTGATGTATCATATACAGCTTTTCTGTATTTGGTTTTAATCTACTTGTGCCTTGTGGTAAGATCCAGTGAACTTGTTGTCAGGTTAGGGTCAGGATCCATTGTGAGATCCTAGCCCAATGTGACACTCCAAGTCCCGTGGATTTGGGGTGTTACAAGCATAGCCCACATTACCTTCCACCGTGACAGTTGGCAGTTTGGGGATTCTCGCGAGCGCATTATCTACCACCTTGTCTTCCGCATCACTCACCGGATCTTCATTGAGATGCTTATGGCGTGTCCTGAGATGCCCTAGAAGATTCGTAAGTGTCAGCTTTTCAGTATGTTTTGCATGGTGATAGGAGGGATTCCAAACTATGCTGCTATTCTTACAAAGGAGCTGCATAAGGTGAAGGGGAAGGCCAAGAGAGATATTTGTTATGGCGGTTTAGTTGCGGCGACGAAGCTGCTGGGTTTAAAAAAGTTTATCACGCGCTGCATTCTCGTTCCCCACGGTCTTTTCACTCCATATGTGGCCATGCCCTTGGAAATGAAGTTTTCTTGAGGTATTGCATGGTCTTCACAGTTCACCGTCTACTACCATGATAACTGGTCATGTGTTTGGCTCCCGATCATGCATGCGGATGCTGCTACAAAGGCAAAAGGTGGATATACGGATGGTGATGGCATTGGCGGAGCTACAACTATGGACACCAGTACTGATACCGGCGGCCCTAGTATTCCCACCATTGACCTCGATGACGAGGCTACGGAGGACGAGAGAGAGGTACTAGCTGCTCCCGGTGACATTCCCCAGCCACCCCAACAAAGAGCTTGCCATCGTTGTGACCCTGAGGCGCACCGCAGGATTGATGATCTAACGCGACAAATGACGGATTCCTATCAGGCCTTGCGGCTCGATATTACTCAACGCTTCACTGATCAAACTCGTTCTATTGAGGCTTGGACGCGGCGCATCGGTGAGAGCCAGCACTATCAACGCTAGATGGCGATGCTGCAGTTCCAACAACAAATGGGCCATCCATTCGATCTGACGCACTATCCCTACATTCCACCTCAACCGCTGGCAGATGATTGAGCGTATTATGGAGCTTGTTCTTATTTCTTTTTGATGTTCTTCTTTTATTCGTTGAGTACTTTCATTCTGACTTTTATTTGACCCATTGGGACAATGTGTCCTTAGTATGGGGTGTTTGGTATTTGACTTGCTTCAGATATGTAATGTGTAATAACTCTTACTTGACCTTGCTTATGATCTTATTTGGGTTACATGTGCGTATATGTCTATTTACATGCTTTGCATACATGTTTTTGTTTGAGAAAAACGCCGAAAACTGATTTAAAATTTTTTTTGCCTCGAACGAGACGTTTTTGGCCAGATGAGGTTGTGATAACTGAGATTCATCTCGGTTGAACACCTTGGGTGCTGTCAAACCACCTCGACCGAAATGCTTTTGAAACTAAAGAAATTTTCGAAACGTTTTGTGCCTCTATTATAGATATGGCCTCGATGATGATATTTGCTTGCAGATTATCTTTGAAATCTTTATGTGTTCGAAAGGTTTTATGATATATTTAAGTTGCTAAATGTTTTGTTTGAAATTCTAGCATGTTTAATATTTTGTTTTTATCAAAATCATGTTGAATTTGATGGTTGTCACCACTTTATGAGTTCTCTCACATTCTTCATGGGATGATTAAGGCACTTCACCTCTCTTCGTCTTCTTTTGATCATGCTTTAGCCCCTCATATACATATTTGCCTCCCTTTACCTATTCGGGAATTTGGATGTATTTGATGAAAAGTGTGTGATGTAAAGTTGAGATTGTGTTTGAAAGTGTTAGAAAAATAGGTTTGGCGACGTTGATCTTGATGATTAGTAACTCAACATCATTCACATAGCCGGGTGTTTGTGTCTTTCCAAAGTCGGATTGATCGATAGTCCGAGCGGGTCATGGTATGTGCATCAAGGGTTTGAGGCATCTCGAGAAATTGAGAAATACTAATTTCCTAGGCTTTGGTTATTGTTCACCTCTGTTTATGTTCTCAAACATAAAGTAAAAAAGTGAAATTAAGCAAAGCTTATTAGTGGGAAATGTTTATGATTTAAAGAAGTGAAGCAAAGTCCCTATTCCCGGATTGCAACACCACATTACCCTAATTACATCCCACCCTAACGCGTTTCTTGACCTCTTTTGAAAGCCCTTGAGACCTTGAGTATGTTGATTGACTTTGTGGTTTAAACTGGATTATACATGGTTGATTTGGATAAATTTGATTTATTATACATTCTATGATTTTATGCAAAGATGATCAACTTTCTTATATTTATAAAATGTTTTGACCATGTGTTTATTTTATTTGCTAGGAAGCATTCTTTTAGGGTAATATATGAGTGGAGCGTACCGCCAAAAATTTTGTAAAATGTTTTTCATTGATCTTTTGATGACATATAATCCATTCTATCTTGTATCTAAGATTTGAATCTTGCTTGGGGACAAGCAAGGGACAAGTATGGGGTATTTTGATAGCATGCATTATAGTCTATATTTTGGGATTGGTTTGGACGTTTTATCTTCATAAATCTACATGCATGGATGTTTATTCTTTATGATTATGTCATTTTACCTGCATTTGCATGAATCGAGGTCTACACCTAGTTTCGTTGTAATTGTAGGGAAAATGGCACGTTTTGGAGCAATATGAAGCCAAGGGATTTAAGGAGTAATTGGAGCTACATTTTGGAGCATTGAGGAGATACAAGGAAGGCATAGGAACCATGAAAGTTGGATAGAAATTTGATACTGGACCAGTTTTGAGAGATTTGCATGTAACTGAAGATCATCTCGGTTGGCTACAAGATCACCTCGACTGAGATGACTTGTTGGGCCTGGATCGAGACGCACAACCATGGCCCATGAGATCGTTTATTTTTGGCAACTTATTTTCCTATAAGATTGTAGATATTTTCTGGATGGAAGTATGTCTGCTTAGCTGATTATATTGGGAGATTGAAGATATTCCAAGGAGGAAGGAAGTTGAAAGAAGATAGCTTTGAAGTGAAAGTTTAAGGCTTTTGAAGGAAGTTGTAAGGTTTTCTTAGGGAACCTTGATTGTTGTCTTTTGATTTGTTACTGAGGAACACAGTTTGCTGATTGTTTTGGATTGAATGTTTGTTTAATTTGTTGATTATTGAGACCTTTGTGTTAAGGTTTTCTTGTTTGCTTATTGATTCTTTCATTATATAATTGATTGTTATTATCATGATGATTGTTTGCTAAATTCTCTTGCGATTCTAGGGTGATTGACTGAAAGTTATGGGAAAGACGATGAAAGAATGAGCCTTTACCTTTGTGGACCCTGAAAACTCGAGCCAAAGCTAAACTGAACCTCACCTCGGTCGGTTCATAGAACATCTCGACCGAGATCGATATGAACTGAGCGAGGCGTGAACCAGATCCGATCCAAACCTGAGTTTAGGTTTTAGTTTGCCAAATAATATCCTTGTTGCACCTTTCCTGGTCTATACGCAAGCCTATGATGAGACTTACCCGGTGATTCGTTGCTTGTATACCTATGATGATGACTGTTAGGCAATAAAGTTTTATTCTTTATTAGGGTTTCAGTGTGCCTTCATCCTACCTTTGTGAGTTAGCCTGAGACTTACCCGGTAAAGGTTAGCTCTAACCCCTTAGGTGGTGTGTTGGTTTGAGATTATAGTTCCTTTCCTTAGTTCCTTGAAACTTACTCGGTGAGAGGATCTTTGGTTTGGGATAGTGAGTAGTGAGACTTACCCGGCGATCTATTCCCACCATAGAAATACCTTACTTCACAAACCTCAGCTTTGTCCAAGTTATCCTTAGAAATCTTGAGTTGGAACCACAACTGGATGCTTTGACCTCTAGAATCTACATTCTCTTATCTGATTGATACATCATCTTTGTTATCTTTGCTTTATTTCTTGCTTTTGATTGACAACCTGATTTTTACCGTTTATTTCACCATAGTCCTTGTGTTCAACCCTGGAGTATTTGCCGTTATTACAATTGATATGTACACTGCGGGTTCACATATTGTTTCAGGATTTTATTTTTGGTTATAAATTTAAAGCTATTTCGTTCACTATTTCACACACGTTTGAGAGAGAAAACCATATATGGCTTCAAGAAGTAAGAAATCTGCTCCTCTTCAAGCCTCGGCTTTAAGGAAATCAGCTCAAATCTCCTCAGCTACAGATGACGAGAAATTTTCTAAAGATCTAGAGATTTCACAGACTATTGGTCCTCCCACTTCCTGGTTCATAAATTTTCAAGCTACAAGATCTTGGCTTGATGGATTTCACAATCACTCTCTCTATATCTGTGACGTGGTGGATATTGTATTTTTGGAAACTCTTCAGATCCCCTGCATTGCAAAACTTAAAAATTCCACAGTGTGGAAGATCTTAAACCCTGAAGATTTTGCCTTTCCAAGGCTCACAAGACTATTTTATGTCAAGCTCATCACAAAACGGGAAAAAGGAATTCTCACTTTTGAAACATCTGTTAAAGGTACTCAAATTCTTCTCAGTCCTACTATTTTAGGTGAGATTTTAGTATTTACCATTCTAGTTAGATGTATTATCCCTCTTGCAAATTCAAGAGAACTATTGACGAATCAATCCTTGGAATTGATTCATCTGATCATGTCTGGATTGGTATTGACGTACCTAATCTCATCCTCAACCATGTGATATATACTTTTAATTCTTAGCGAGCTATCCCTTTGCCTTATGGAAACCTACTACATAAGATCTTTGAACATTTCTCTATTGATACATCCACTGAAGATCGACATATGACTTTTGGGAAAATTGATGCATCCTGCTTGAAAAGATTATGGAAAGAGAAGACTCTTGCAGGGGCTTGGACATTGAAGGGAAAATGAGCTATTCCGCCTCCTTCCCAAGCAGCTCCATCGGCTCCTCCTTCTACTCCAAAAATCGGGTTAGATGGTTGTGAGAAGGAATTGGGTTCTCTGAATCGTGGACTCTCTGATTTCCAGTTTGACACAAAAAGGAGAATGATGCAATTCATGAGATGTTATCTATTATGCATGCCAAGATAAATGAAATGTATCTTATGAATGCTTTCAGTCTTACCACCATGGGAAGAATATTACCTTTGACTGAAGATGCAGCTCACCACACCCAAGAAAAGGTTGAAAATGTTTTGATGAACTGTAAATGACGAGTACAAAACAATGTTATCCTTTATCCTACTCATGTTGCGGACCATTATGACGGTGGAAGAATATGAGGTTGCCAAGAAACGACGAGATGAAGAAAAGAGACGATGCTTAGCAGCAAAAATGGATGATATTCATAGGCCTACTCCATCCAAGGCACGACACCGGTTTTATAAGGAGGATTCAGACTGAGCATATGATGGTTGTGGGCTTGCTGTGTTAAACTCGTTTTATGGTTTTGGAAATACTTTTGGGCTTCTAATTGATTTTAAAACTTCTGCGCTTTAACTATTTTTCTCCCTTGTTGAAAGACAAAGGGGGAGAGTTTATGATCCAAAATTTCGATATTTTCTGCATTCTGCATTTAAGTTTGTTTAATATTTACATATGCATCGCTAACTCTAAAATGCAGGTACGATATTTTTGTTGTCTTCCATCAAGGGGGAAACTGAAAACTCCACCTTGAGTATATACTTGAATATGTGATGATGAAAGACTTAACACAAATAAAGCGGTTTTTATACTAACAAAAGTAACGATTGTACTTCTAGTTGCTTGGTTTGTTTGGTGTTTTTATAACTGTATGAAGGCTTTGAAAAGCATTTCAAGGGATAAATGGAGGCCTTGAAATCAGATAAAAGGGACAAGCGCAGAGTTTGTAGAAGTTCTACATAGAGGCCTTGGAAGCCATTTCAAGGGATCAAAGCCAAAGCCTTGAAACACGGTTCAAAGGATAGAACGGCTGGAAGGAATTCAAATCTCTACCAACCAAATCAACCAAGGATCCAGACAAGATCTTTCAAGAAGATTTGGCTAACAAATATTCGGCCAATAAGAAGATCTAGACCAAGGAGATACGGTCCAACAAAAGGATCTCGCAAAGATCCTCAACAAAAGCGCGAGAGCTCTTCTCAACAAATCTGAAGATCTCGATGATTAAAAGACAAAGATCTTCAACAGCGTGAGAAGATTACGATGATGAAGATATTCAACGAGCGTCAAAGAGAAGAAGAAGAATAAGAAGAAGAAGAGAGAAGATAAAAGATCTACAACGGCTATCTCATATCAACATACTCCGTTTTCTATGGAGAAGAAGAAACATCAACAACGGTCATCTTCCCAATGGCTAGAAGATTTCTCCATCGAAGAATATAAATGAAGAAGTCGATTGAAGAAGAAAAAAATCAAGCTTACACGGAAATATTCAAAGTCTTCAAGCGATCCAAAGCATCTTTATTCGATCCAAGAAGTTTTTCTTTCTCTCTTTACAAAACCTTTATTCTTTTGAGAGAGATAAACTCGAGAGCTTCATTGGCATACCTAAAGATTATTGTACTCTAGTGTGTGTTACTCTGCGAAATAACTAGGCTATCATTGCTAGGTTTAGAGTTGGAACTAGATCGTAGCATTGGCTATAGTGAGAGAAGAAGGGGATTTCTTCTACGTGGTATCTAGGACTCTTTAAATGTGATAATAAATAGTTAGATCCTACGGGTATACCCTAGGACGGAGAGTACGTTGTTTAGAGCCGAACTTCATGAACATATCCTCGTGTCGATCTTTTCTATTCCGCACCACATCTTGCTTTATTGTGACTAACTCTATTTTGCAGATCTACAAAGTCAAGGCCCTTGAAATCACTTTCAAAGCCCTTGAAATCAAGTTGTGTCACAAACATCTCAGATCGACATTAGGGCCTTCGAAATTAGCTTCAAAGCCTCGAGATGGGTTTTTGCGAAAAGTTCCCATACTCTATTCAACCCCCTTGTAGATTATTTATATCCTTTATATTCACCTTACGGTTCTTCAATAAGTTTCTTCATTGTATGCATGCTTACGTGACCAAGTCGTCTATGCCAAAGCCTTGGATCGTCAGTCAAGGCCTTGAGACACATTAGCTTAGTTCCTGAAACTTGGTTAGTGCTCATTGAATAAACATTGTTTCCACTAGGATTCGTACGCACAACATCAACCGATATTTTATCTTGAACTTCACATTTATCTAAATCAAAAATCACCTTGTTGCCTTTATCACAAATTTGAGAGATACTAAACGAATTATACTTTAAACCATCAACTAGATAAACATCATCAATAAAGTTAGATGAATCCTCCATCACCTACAGAGTTCAGCTCTGGTACCAATTGAAGAACCGTGTAGGTGAATAATAAGGATATAAATACTTTAGAAGGGGGGGGGGGGGGG